>CM074441.1:31431630-32031630 GCA_037101425.1 Elopichthys bambusa | reverse complement strand
TTTCACATACTATATAGTAGAGAAGTATTCGATTTCGGGCACAGCATAAGTGTTTCATTCAATTAGAATTACAACTTCATTTTCTACAATAAAGCGGGAATCCGGTGTGTCCATGTCTTTACTCGCAGACATCTGACCTAGACGGACTGAACAGAAGAAATGAACTGAAAGATTTCGACATCAAACAAGGTGGCGTCAGAGCCACACCTACCTATTACATAATCGCCACAAACCAATGGTAGTTTGAAGGTGTTTACCTGCCAGAGCGAACTTTTCCGGAACATTTTCCTAAAACAAACTGCGAATTAACTTTGTTGTAGCCTGATTTTGTTCAAAATGATGTCACACCGGTTTGTTCTTTGATTTCGCTTGAACCATATCGGGGCCTTTAATGTCTTTTCTTCTCTTCTCATCCAGTCTCTTCTCATTAAAATGAACTAACATTTCATGTAGTCTTCTCTAGTTGCCTCGTCTTGTCTTTTGTCTTCAAAATAAACTCAAGCATTTCATATAGTCTCTTCTAATCTTTTCTCTTTTCTTCTCATTCTCTTTAAAATGAACTAAAATGTTTCATCTCTTCTTTTCTCATCAGCATGTAATGTCTCTTCTCAATTTTTCTTGTCATCTCGTCTTGTGTCTTCTCTTCAAATAGAACTCAAATGTTTCATCTCGTCTTTTCTCATCTTTCTTTTCATCGCTTCTCTTCAAAATCAACTCACGCATTTAATGTAGTCTTCTTGTCTCGCCTCTTCTCTTTTCAAAATGAACACAAACATCTCATGTAGTCACTTTTCTTCTGTTCATCTTTTCTCTTTCCTTCTCGTCTTGTCTCTTTTTCTCTTATGTTGCCATTTTATTGCCATATTGCCAGTATTGTTCTCTTGCACTAAAGCAGTGTAGTGAAGATATGTAGTCTTCTTCAGTACTAAATTAGAATCTTTTGAATAATCCTCATTGTGTGTGTGTGTGTGTGTGTGTGTGCATCAGATCAAGGTTTGTGCAGCAGCAGTGGCGTCTCAAGGAGGCTCTGGCCCTGCTGCAGTCGTCTCGTGGGGAGATGACAACTGTTAAGAGCCAGTTAACTCACTTCCTGGAGACCTGGGATAACAGCAAAGCACCGATACAGCAGAGTTGCATCAGTGCTGACGCAGGTAATTAAACACACACACAAAACAACTACTGCTTGTGTCCTCTGAACTCTGTCTTTCTTCAGAAAACATTTGCTCCTGTGATTTGTACATCTCTTGCAACTTATAGGACACGTATGTCTATTACACATGTGTTCTGAGCAGATGCAGGCAGATCAGAATCAGAGCACACCAAGGATGACAATCACAATATATCTTGTCATGGTCTGAAATTAAAATAGAACATACTCTCCCTCGGCCTGCGGGTGCGTGTCGGTGACTATGAGATGTAGGGCACACTGTTCCCGCTGTGCTGAGATAATTGCAGTATAATGATAATAGAGGATATGAGACATTTGCTATCGGAGCTGGAAGAGAAAAGAGTGTCAGTGGATGGCAGGACAGTATGTGCCGCACAGTACTGTGTGTGGTATTGGCAGTCTTGTAGGGCTGAAATTTATTAAGCTCATGAAGATAATAAAACCTTTTAGGAAAAAAGAATGAATACATTCACCGGCCACTTTATTAGGTACACCTCTTCAACTCTGCAAATAACGCAAATATCTAATCAGCCAATCACACTGCAGCATTTAGGCATGTAGACATTGGCTGAATCCGAAATCACCCCCTATACCTTCATTCACTATTCTCTACATTAGTTCACTAATACAGTTCACTTAAAGAAGTGACTGAAAACGAGTGAGTGAATTCGGACCGCTTTTGCATAGTTTGTGCTTGCTGTCATTTGAAACATAGCAAACTGGCAGCTCCACTGATTAGGGAGTCGGCCATTTTAAGGGCTGTCTCAATCACAAAATCCTTCCAGTGCACTGAAACGTTCACTCCCACATGGTTTCTTTTTACTTCTAACAAAGAACGGTTTCTGCTTCTAATAAACCAAACGACTACTACTACTACTTCTTCTTTGTGCGTATTCAGCATAGTGATGATGCAAGCTGCCTCTAAAAACACAAACGATTTAAAACAACAACAACATAGTGATGAAACACGCTCTGTAGAGTGTTTGTCCGTTTAGGGCTGCTGTAGAAACATGCCGACGTATAATGGCGACTTGACATGGAGGGGGGACCCGCGGTATATGTAGATAGAAATGGCGTATTCTAAGGTAATACAAACAAAATGGTTCATTGTGTAAGGTCTTTATACACCACTTAGTATATTATATTGCATTTCTGTCAATAGATCCTAAATTTTACACATTGCAGCTTTAATGATATTACAGCATAAACATACATCGATAGACAGGTAATGAACGTAATCTAGCTAACATTTATAATTTATTTACGGCTAAAATGTTGCATGTAAAGGTAACAAGCAAAGTGTTTATCATAATGTACTTTAAATAACATTAAAAAATAATGTCAGACAGATATCAGTTCTGCTGTTGTTTATAAATACCAGTAGTGATGTTGTACAGTGAGGATATTGCCATGTCATCATTTCTAAAAATAAATTTGTCATTCAAGCAGAGTGTTTTCATGGCAAAAGTTTAGAGATTTTCGAACATGACTGAATTAATTCAAGGTGCAAAAATCTACAGATTCGACGGTTTGGAAATTTGTATCACTTTGAGAAAACCAATGGAGAAAAAAAAAGAGAAAATAAAAATATTACAGAGGATATATACCAAAAATATAATGATAAAAATAATGCAGAATATACTATTTATGTTAAAATAAGGTCTCAAAAATCTACTGATTCGGTTTGGAAATTTGAGTGTGGAAAATTATGGAATTTTGGAATGAAAATTGTGCAGGAACCGTGTTCTGGATGCACATGGGATTTTTTTTCCTTCCAACCGTGAGCTGGCACAGCCACACTGATCAGAACACCACATTTTTTTTTCAGTGCACTAAGAAGAGGGAACAAAAAGCCACAGTGAAAATCAAAACAATATTATTCTGTTCATTTTATGAAGGATATCCTTCAGAATGGCTTGTTTTGACACTGGATTCAGCGCTCTGGCTTGAGCATGGTGTCAGTAATATAACCAGTCTGTCAGAGCAGTTTCAAGCACTTCTTGAGAGATGTTTTAGTTAGAGATGTAGTATTAAAACAAATTTTGCATTAATGTATTTTAATTAGACATTTAAATCATTCTGAGTGGCTGAGTTCAGTTTTGATGCATTTTGGTGCAAGTAAAATTTACATACTGAATATAATTCATAGTTCACCCCACATGGTACTCGTAAATAATCTATTTTTATTTTAGATGTGCAGGAAAATTAAAGCACTTGAAGCCCCTGCAACATGTCACACACAGGAATGTGTTAACTGTTTGAATGCATGATGCATTGCTGCGTTGGCCGTTTCAGCTTTGTTGATTGAAATGTGAGCAATCTAGTTTTGTTTTATGTAATTCTAACCAGACTGAGAAAAATACTTGGTGAGGAGGACATTAGTCTGTCCTCTGTGTCTGAGCAGTTCCTTGATTTAAGACTAGCATGTTTGAGGGGTCGGTGCAGATTTTCCTTTTCTGCTGTGCAATGATTCCAGATTGGGAACTGGATTAGGGTTGGTTAGTTAGGGACTAATATGGTATACAAATACTGTTATAATCTTGAATTTTGTGCTGATGATTAATTGTCATACAAATTATTGCGATTAACAATTTGTCTGTTTTGCTCATGTCACTTACAGTGTAAGCCTAATACATTATTTTTATATCTATTTTACTTGGAAACATAACTAAAGAGTCATGAAACAGCTATAATTTAATGCATAAAAAAGCACAGCCCTTTGCAACAAAAATATATATGAACACTGTTGCATCTTTAATAACTTTTGAGGCTTATTTGGTGGCATTTTTATAAGGCGTTTGATCGGTTATAGAGACCAGATACACTCGGGGGCTACTGAAGAGAACTTATGCGACACAGAAACTCTTACAAAGCAAAAACACTCATTTTTGACCCATTAAAGGATTAGTTCACTTTAAAATGAAAATTAAGCTTTACTCACTCTCAAGCCATCCTAGGTGTATATGACTTTCTTCTTTCTGATGAACACAATCTGAGATGTATTAATAAATATCCTGACACATCTAAGCTTTATAATGGCAGTGAACGGGACCAACGAGTTTGAAGCTCAAAAAATTGCATCCATCCATCATAAACGTACTCCACAAGGCTCCAGGGGGTTAATAAGGGCCTTCTGAAGCGAAGTGATGTGTTTGTGTAATAAAAATATCCACATTTAACAAGTTATTAAGTAGCTTCTACCAGACCGCCTTCTGTATTCAACTAATGGAGAAAGTGTAATGCCTCTCACAGTTCAAAACGCTTACGATACATCCTACGCCTTCAACGTACGAAAAAGGCAGTCTGGCAGAAGGTAGATATTTTACTTTATGACTTGTTAAATATGGATATTTTTCTTACACAAATGCATCACTTCGCTTCAGAAGTGGAGTACGTTTATGAAGGATGGATGCACTTTCTTGAGCTTCATACTTGTTGGTCCCATTCATTATAAACCTAGGAGGCATCAGGATATTTATTAATATAACTCCAAGAAGAAAGTCATATACACCTAGGATGGCTTGAGGGTGAGTAAATCTTGGGGTAATTTTCATTTTAAAGTGAACTAATCCTTTAATGCATATTTAAGGCCCGTATTATTTTCCTTAATGCTGTGAAAATAATATTTTAAAAGTTAAATTATTTCTGTTTAACTTTAATCTTGGTCCACTTTACATTCACACTGGAGCCCAGCAAACCTGAATGATATAATATAATATAATAATAATAATAAAAAAACGTTTAAAGCACGAGACACAATTTTGACAAACAGTCATGATTCTGTTTTTTGGGTTTTTGTTGGTTTGTTTAGCTTATGGACAAGTACTAGTGAACGGAAAATGGATATTGGACCCTTTTTGGCCTGCAAATTGCACCGAAATGTTGCTAATGTGACTACACCTTAAGAGAGAGAATAGTGTAGTTAAAGTGAGGGCAAAAGTGTCAGTATTTTTCAGTATTTCGACAGGCATGTCTCTGCATATATGTTAAGAGATTGTTTGAAGGCGTTTGTTCGGTATACATTGGCATGCAAATTGCTTCATGCACTGATACTAGCACATGCATACTTGTGTGTCGCTCAACATAGTTTTGGTTAGTAGATGATTCATGTTTCGTAGGGTGAGTTAACCTCTCGCTCACCCCGTATACGGTGTCCATTTTAGGACATTCTCAAACCTCTGTCATACAGTCAGACTAAAAGGCTTCAGTCATCAGACAAAACGACATCGCGTCTCATACTGAAAGGCTTCAGGTCTCAGGAAAAATTACGTCAGGTGTCAGGTCTTGTACAATTACGCATCAGACGAAACTTTATGGTATTCATGTTAGCTATTTATGTAATCCCTTAGCAATGTTCTTTATGTTACTGTTATGATATATATATATATATATATATATATTGGGGGGGGGGGGGCGAAGGTACTGTAAGCTATAGGCTACATGATGACATTTTATTCTTACAACTTTAATTAAATATTACACTGGTTAGGTTCTACACAGAAAAGAACATGGCGATTTTCACATTGGTCTGCAGAAAAACAGCAATTATCTGAATTAAAATGTAATCGACTCTCAGACAGTAGGTGGCGCTGGAATAGCAGAAATAAAGCCGTTTCCTTTGTAACCTCTGTACACAAAGCTGCTGTGATTATAACAATGTAGTCTAATAGCTCGAAAGATTTTTTACTTCCCTTATGAAAATTAACCATGGTTTTACTACAAATAAAACAAAAAATTATTATTGTTAACCATGGTAACCACAAGTTAACTATGGTTTTGCTACACTATAGTTTATGGTATTTGTAGTAAAACTATTGTTGTACAAATAGTATCAATCTTGACAAAAAATCATAGTTACCACACTTTTAATATAATAAAACCATGGTTAATTTTCATAAGTGTTCACGATAGTTTGCAATGCAAGCTAGTTGCAATGTGTAATTTAGCTAACTTTTTATACATACAAATAAAACTAGCGAATAATACAAATTTACTAAATAATTCGATATGTTTTATACAACTTAGTGTGACATTTAACAGTTAGAAAACTGCGTGCATGTGATGTCACATTGAGGCGTTCATCTGATGCTTTTATGTTTGACGCCGTTTTGTCTGAATCCGTTTCGTCTGATGCCTTTTAGTCTGAGGCTGTTTTGTCCGATGCCTAACTGTACGAGACCTGACACCTGACTTTGTTTTTCCTGAGACCTGAAGCCTTTCAGTATGAGGTGCGATGCCGTTTTGTCCGATGACTGAAGCCTTTTAGTCTGAGGCATGACACCTTTTCGTTGTATGACTGAGGTTTGAGGTTGTCCTAAAATGGACACTGTACCCGTGAGGTGTGTTCCTCCTCCCCACGAACGTTTGGTACCGCCTTCCTTCTGCCTGTTGCACGTTCGATAAAGCTGCCAAATTCCTGCAAGTGCGTGCATGTGTGTGTCATTGAGAGGTGAATGAGTACAAAAGGCTAGAATCCTTTGAACCAACAGACAGGTATTTTGTTTACAGTAGCCTAAGGAGTGTTTAGGCTTAGTTTTTTTCTGCCTCCTTCTACCTGTCTTTCAGCATGTACGCGTAACACTTGCATTTTTTTTTTTTTTTTTTAAATATGTGTATGTTACACTGCTCATGTCAGTTCAACTAAAAGCACTTCTAGGATGTTATATTTGGCTGTTTGTGTGCATGTAGGTTCTACTCTGCTCTTAAAGACAGCTTGTTTATGTGCAGAAATGTGTGAGTGGGTAAGGGCCAAACCGATATGGGTGTGGATGCAACAATTATGCACTGCTACCTGTCTGTCTGCTTTCCACAGTTATGAGACATGAGGGGGAGACAAGATGAGAGCAGAAAGGTATATAAAGGCAATAGAAAAATATGACAGAGGAAGAAATTAGAAAAAGGATGAATAGAAAAGTTAAGGTTGTGTTATGTGTTGTTTTCCACTGCTGCTAAAGCTCCATGCTAAAGGAGTAGGGTTGGTCTTATCTAAAGGGTTAGTTCACCCAAAAATGAAAATTCTGTCATTAATTACTCATCCTTGTGTCATTCCAAACCCGCAAGACTTTGGTTCATCTTCGGAACACAAATGAAGATCTTTATAATGAAATCTGAGAGCTTTCTGTCCCTCCATTGACAGTCTGCACAACTACCACTTTCAAGCCCCAGAAAGGTAGTAAAGACATCATTAAAGTAATCCATGTGACTCCAGTGGTCACCTCAATTTTTTAAAGTGACACAAGTGCATTGTTTGTGGAAAAAACATAATTTACCACTTTATTTACAAAACATTAATCTCTTAACGTGCATTCACGTAACAACGTCTGCTCTCGCGTCAACACAACGCACATGCAAGTTGGAGATTAATATTTGGAATACTTGAAAATGCATAGATTGTCAGTGGAGGGACAGAAAGCTCTCAGACTTAATTTGTGTTCAGAAGATGAATGTAAGTTTTGCAGGTTTCAAAAGACATGAGGGTGAGAATTTTCATTTTTGGGTGAACTAACCCTTTAAAGTGAAAATAAACTATACAAATGAATCAGGCTTCAACATTCTGAGGCTCTAAGATGGAAAAAAAAAAAAAGTATTAAATTAATTCAGAGCCTGAGACACAATTCTGACATACTGTGTCCCTGTCCCAAATGGAACCCTAAGCCCTCGCGACCTTCCTCCAAGTCCACACTTTTGTGATACAATGCAGACTTTGACTGTCGGGTAGAAGTCAGCTGCAGAGTTTTGGGCTTGCAGACTTGGCAAAAGTGCACATTGAGGCCGCATATTGTCCACAAATACCCCTAGTTCAGAGCCAGTGCTATTGCCCGTTCGGAGTTGGTTCGGCTGACAAGCCTCCTATGAGCCGGTTTGCCTTTCCACAGAGCCAGTCACTGTATACGTCTCATCTTTCACAGCAACGTTAGCGCGGCAGCACCAAAACACAAACACACCAGGCTTGTTCGAGATGCATCCAAGCCGCGCAGACCATTCGGCACGTGACATCAAAGCACATCGAGAGCGATCCAAAAGCACAAGGAGTCATATGCTCTCCAAATGCTCTTGCAGCACTCACCCACCTATCGGTCCGTGCAACGCAGATGCATCTCAAACAAGCCTTCCATCAACAATGGCAGATGTTGCGTTACAATTGATGCTTATGGCTTTGCGAACCTACACTCACCTAAATGAGTACACCCCCTTTGAAAAGTAACATTTTAAACAATATCTCATTGAACACAAAAACAATTTCCAAAATGTTGGCCAGACTAAGTTTAATATAACATCTGTTTAACTTATAACATTAAAGTAAGGTTAATAATATAACTTATACACATTTTCATTTTTACTTAAATTAGGGTGATGCAAAAATGAGTACACCCCACAACAAAAATTACTACATCTAGTACTCTGTATGGCCTCCATGATTTTTCTGTATGGCCACATTTTGCAACATCTATCTTTTTCCATTCTTCAAGAATGACCTCTTTTAGAGACCGGATGCTGGATGGAGAGTGATGCTCAACTTGTCTCTTCAGAATTCCCCATAGCTGTTCGATTGGGTTCAGATCAGGAGCCACTGAATCACATTCACCATGTTCTTCTTCAGAAATCCAACAGTGGCCTTAGATGTGTGTTTAGGATCATTGTCATGTTGGAAAAGTGCACGACGACCAAGGGCACGGAGTGATGGTATCATCTTCTCTTTCAGTATAGAGCAGTACATCTGTGAATTCATGATGCCATCAATGAAATGCAGCTCCCCGACACCAGCAGCACTCATGCAGCCCCACATAAGGACACTGCCACCACCATGCATTTTTCTTTGTATTCCTCACCTTTGCGACGCCATACAGTTTTGAAGCCATCAGTTCCAAAAACATTTATATTGGACTCATCACTCCAGAGTATAGAGTCCCAGTAGTCTTCATCTTTGTCAGCAGGAGCCCTGGTGAACTTTTTTGTGCCTGGGTTTTAGGGGAGGCTTCTTTCGTGGACGGCACCCATGTATGCCATTCCTCTGCAGTGTATGCCGTATTGTGTCATGGGAAATAGTCACCCCAGTTTGACTTTCTACTTCTTTAGATAACTGCAGTGAACTTGCATGCCGATTTTCTTCAACCCTTCTCATCAGAAGACGCTCCTGTCGAGGTGTTAATGACCTGGACGTCTCTGTGAGATAGTTGCAGTTCCATCTTTTAAAAATGTTTTTTGCTACACTTTTGTAGCAAAATATTCTGACTGAAGTAAAGCTTTGCTGATCTTCTTGTAGCCTTCACCTGTCTGGTGTAAAGAAATTATTTCTTAGGTCTTGTGACATTTCTCTTCCATGTGGTGCCATTGCTGACAGCATGAAATGGGAAGGTCTGCTGGACACCTGTGTAATGAATAATTAGCCTCACCTGTTGTTGAATTCTTCTTAAATAAGACATTTGTAGTCTAAAATTTAGCTTTGCTCCAGAGACTTTCAGTGGGGTGTACTCATTTTTGCATCACCCTAATTTAAGTAAAACTGTTCTCTAATTTATATTATTAACCTTACTTTCATGTTATAATTTAAAACAGATGTTATATAAAACTTGTCAACATTTTGGAAATTGTTTTTGTGTTCATTGAGATATTGTTTAAAATGTTACTTTTCAAAGGGGGTGTACTCATTTACGCTGAGCACTGTACATTGGCATCCAAACATGGCAAATCCAACGCGTTTGTGCAGCTTGCTGTGATTTGCCATGGTAGCTACTATTTCAAAAATGGCAGTCACAGGTTCCTTGTTGGTCACGGTAACCCCGCCCCCAGCCCCTGACGCAAGCGGTTTTTACTTCTAGACCAGCAGTGTTTTGGTGCTACTTACAAACCACTGCAAACTGCCTTGGTGGAAAAGGGGTAAAATTGGGCACTCACGAATACGCTTCTGAAACCTAAAATGACAAATGGGACATATCAGGGGTGTCCAATCCTGTTCCTGGAGGGCCACTTTCCTGCAGAGTTCAGGATTAAACACACATGAACCAGCTAATTAAGGTTTTACTAGGCATACTAGAAACTTCCAGACAGGTGTGTTGAAGCAAGTTAGAGCTAAACTCTGCAGGACAGTGGCCCTCCAGGACCAAGTTTGGACACCCCTGCCCTAAAGTCTTATGGACTTAGCAAACACACAGACACACACACACACAATGGCCATTGTAAGTCCACAAGACCACAAGTGCACATTAAGGCCCTATTCCAAATAGATTTCAGAAAGGTGCTCGCAGGCGCCTCCTTTGCGGTCAATATGCGCCCTCGATGTGCATTTTTGCCTAGCCCGTAAGCTCCGCAGCTGACTTCTAACCCTACTGTCAAAGTGGCATTACATCACGAAAATGTGGATTTGGAGGAAGGTTGCTAAGGCTCAGAGTTCCATTTGGGACAGGGCCAAAGTGTGCCATTTGATGCAGGGATAGTATTTATTCTGGATGTTGGGTGTTTTTTTGGTTTGTACACTCTTTGCAAATACTAGTGAACAATTAGAGGAATAGTTCACCCAAAATAGAAAACTCTGTCATCAATTACATCAAAATGTCTTCTTTTATGTCCCACAGAAGAAATGCATACTGGTTTGAAATGACATGAGGGTGAGTAAATTAGTAAATAGTTGAATAAAAACTTTGCGTAGGGTAAAGGCAAAGTGCAGCAAACAAATTCTTTTCACTGCTGTTTCTTACAGGTTCAGCTGATATTTTCTCCACACTGCTGCCTGTTGTCTGTAGAGAATAGTGCAGCCAAGCATCTAATATAGACGCCTCTCAGTGCCTCTGAGGTGCACACGCCGTCTTCAGTGCTTTGTGCCAGAGCGAATGCGTCAGACTTAAACAAGACTTAACTTGTGCACATACTACACCCGTCATATACTATACCACTGACATTGAATCTTCAGATTAGTGCTTGATCAATGACCAAATCTTAAACGTTTACATTTGGTTTCCAGTCTACAGTATTTGGTTACGATTTGTAACTCTTGTAACACTTACTTAAAATTACAAAAGTATATAAAATACTTTCATTTTTAAAATCGAGGTTTTAGGTTTTATTCAGAACTCTTTGGTACGGACGTGCCCCTGCAGTTCACACAACCTGGGAAAACCAAAAGCAAGTTCAGACACTCACACAGGGCAGGGCTTTAGATTGCAAGGACACACACACACACTATGCAGTAGTATGCTAACGAGTTTCATCCAAAGCATTCATTGAACCCTAACTCACGCTGGGTCAGCACTAGCAGCTGCTGTTCAGGTGCTTAGTCAGCTGAGAGAGACAGGTAGGGTTTGAATGTTTTTAAATGTGTGTGTGTTCATGAGACAGCAGGTTTGGGACTGAATGCAACAGAGCTGATGGTAACCACCCCATGACCTGAAGTGCATCAATCAGCAGGCAGAGGCTTGGCCTCTCTCCCTCTCTGTTTATGTGCGAGCTCTTCATTGGTCTGGGTTGCTGACATGAATTACTGCGTCCACTGTTGTTGTTAAAAGTTCTCTGGTATTTTCTCACCCATTAGAGAATTTGCTTTGTTGTTGTCATTGTTATGCCATGCACAAGCACTTGAGATTTTCTAGAGTTATGAATTTAACCTTCTTAGGTGATTGATTTACTATGTGTGTAAGTCTTATCTTACTTTATATCAATGGATCAAAGGATTTACACAAAATATTTCGAAGAAGAAAAAAAAAAATACTGCAGTCGTATGCGGAGTGAATCAGACTTTTATCTGAGATACAGGTTCCCCAAAAAGTATTAGAACACTTTAAAATTACAGTAAAATATTAAACATTGAAATATTATACCATTTAAAATCATTCTTTCTATTGTAATATATTTTGAAATGTATTTTATTTCTGTCATCAAAGCTGAATTTTCAGCATCATTACTCCAGTCTTCAGTGTCACATGATCCTTCAGAAATCATTCTAATATGCTGATTTGCTGCTCAAGAAACATTTCTGATTATTATCAATGTTGAAAACAGTTGTGCTGCTGAATATTTTTGTGGAAACTGTGATACATTTTCTTTTTCCAGGATTCTTTGATGAATAGAAAGTTTAAAAGTACTTTTTTTTTTTAAATTTAATTTAGTATTTAAGCATTAATTAATTAATTGTATATTAGTATTTATTTTATATTATATAAATGTGATATATATATATATATATATATATATATATAAAACATATTTTTTTATTTTAATTGTGGCCTACGTGTCCATACTTTATAAATAAAATAATAATAATAATGTTTTTAAATGTGGCTTACGTGTCTATACTTTTGGTCCCACCATGTTTATGTACTTTAGCCCTGCCCAAAGTAGTCTGAAACTACCAGCATCCATTCAAACGGCCTGTTTACTGTGTCATTATACAGTCTGCTTTAGAGGGTGGGAACCATGCTGACTGGATTCCCCTGCACCTCACTGAACTCATTGTCTTTCCAGCAGGTCAAATTAATCTACGCTCGGGCATCTTGTTTTTATCGTTATTCTTTTTTTTTTGTGAAGAGTCTGTTTTGCATTTTAATTTAATCTCAGGAATACTTGCAGGACATAGCACTTCCACTACGTCATGAGATTGTACCCCACAATGATGACAAACAAATGAGAAATGTTAAAGTCTGACCACTTTCTCAAATATATTCATTTTCAGAGCGTGCTCGTCTAAAACAGGAAGTGGATGGGTTGCAGACGGAGCTGAAGAGTCTGCAGGTGGAGGTGCCAAATTTGAGGTCATACCTGGATGCAGCAAGAGAACAGATGCTGCAGTTGGAGAACCAGGTCCAGTCCCAGAAACTCCTGCAGAGCCAAAACCAAGAAGCCCAGTCTCTCATACAGGGTGTGTATATTACCCACAGTTGAAAGGATTAGTTCCCTTCAGAATTAAAACTTTCCTGATAATTTACTCACCCCCATGTCATCCAAGATGTTTATGTCAGTCTTTTTTCAGTCGAAAAAAAGAAATTAAGGTTTTTAAGGACAACATTCCAGGATTTTTCTCCATATAGTGGACTTCAGCGGTTACCAACAGGTTGAAGGTCCAAATGTCAGTTTCACTGCAGCTTCAAAGAGCTCTACACTATCCCAGACGAGGAATAAGAGTCTTATCTAGAGAAATTGGTCATTTTCTAAAAAAACCAAAAAATTATATGCTTTTTAACCACAAATGCTCGTCTTGCACTGCGATGCGCCACGCATTTTGTAATCATGTTGGAAAGGTTGCGTAACGCAGGCGGAAGTACTGAGTAAGTGTTTACAAAGTGAACTTGCAAAGACTAAGTCAAACACCTTCACAAAAAAGAAAGGAGAAAATGAGAGTTTTTCGCTCTACCGCAGTACTCCCGCCTACGTCACGCGCGACCTCCTTTCCAAAGTGATTACGTAATGCGTGGCTCATCAAAGTGCAAAACGAGCATTTGTGGTTAAAAACTATATAATTTTATTTTATTTTATTTTTTTTAATGTCCGATCGTTTTGCTAGATGAGACTCTTATTCCTCGTCTGGGATCGTGTAGAGCTCTTTGAAGCTGCACTGAAACTGACATTTGGACCTTCAACCCGTTGGTAGCCGCTGAAGTCCACTATATGGAGAAAAAAAACTGGAATGTTTTCCTCAAAAACCTTCATTTCTTTTTTTCGCCTTAAGAAAGACATAAACATCTTGGATGACATGGGGGTGAGGAAATTATCAGGAAATTTTAATTTGGAAGTGAACTAATCCTTTAAAGGTGAAGTGTTTCATTTTAGCGCCATTAGTGGCGCCAAGCCGAATTGCAATAATAATAATACATTTAAAGTTCTCGGGAGTTTCCCCATTCAGCTGCTCAGCAGTTTTCACTTACATTCTCTCTATTTCCCCCGTGTTTATCTGTTTGCCATCCATGGAAATCCATGTACATCTGGTGTTTGTGTTGGACAGGTGTTTTGGGATTGCAGTCTCACACCATGTCAGTTTCCAGACATGCCTATGATGTGTTTCACTAGCTTTTTCAGTTCTTGTGTGTGTGTTTGTGTGGTGTTGAGTATGTGAATGGGGACGTTTGTGTTAGACAGGTGTTTAGGGGTAAGAGTCTCAGCCTCCCTGCTTGTTTCTATATGGAGCCTCTGAAACTCTCAGTGGTGCAGTTAACACTTTTGAAATGTTTCCCTCGTCAACAAGCCAACGGCCCCTAACCTCCATGAGCGGCCTGATGGGAGATGCTTCTGAAACGTCACAAGAAACATCACAAATTATTCAGTTGTTTTTCCTAGACCGAATGAGACTTTTGTAAAGATTTGTAAAGATAGAAGATACACAACCATTCAAAAGCTTAGGGTCGGTGTATGATTTTTTATGTTTTTGAAAGTCACTTATGCTCACCAAGGCTGCATTTGAATTGAAAATAACAAAATAAGTACAAAATATTGTGAAATATTATTACAATTTTAAATAACTGTTTTCTACTTATATACAAGTAATATATTTTAAAATGTAATTTATTCCTTCAGTTCCTTCAATTTTCAGTGTCACATGATCCTTTAGATTTTTCTAATATTTTTATGCTCAAGAAACATTTCTTATTATTCTCAATGTTGAAAACCGTTGTGCTGCTTCATATTTAAACTGTGATACATTTTTCAGGATTCTTTAAATAGACTAGAATAACAGTATTTTGTGACATTATAAATGTCACTTTTGAATAATTGAATGTGTCCTTGCTAAATAAAAGCATTTATTTTTCTAATTAATCTTACTGACCCCAAACTTTTGAATGGTAATCTATCAAAATAAAAGCTTTGGCCAAATTACCTGAGATGTGCCATTCACATTCATTTTCAAGCTCTATATTCGTATTAGATGCCACACTGTGTGTAATTTTTATTTATTGTCATGTTTGTTTTCTTAAATTTTTTTAGAAAAACTAATGTGACAAAATTAATTCATACATGAAATGCGGCTAAGAACTCCATTAAGTCTCCTGAACTATAAAAGAGCATGAAATTTTCCTCTGAGAAGCACTCATTGACCATTATTGAAGCAGATTGATTTTTCCTTCCAGTGTGAGACAAAAGAAAGGAAAAAAATGGAGCAAAGCAAAGAGTGTATGCTGGTATACCTTGCTCTCCATCTCGCCTGGTCATGTTACGGTGACCAGAAAGCAATTATCTGTATGTTGCTAAAGAGGCGAAGCCCCCCTCTTCGGCACTCTTTTACCCCTATCGAGAAAGTGTCACACTGACACGGGCAATGCAGTAGAGAGCACTTTCAGCAGAAAAAAGCACGACGTCACCTTAACCGGTCTCAGCCTCTCAGAGCCAGCCAGACAGCCGATTCACCAACAAACAGACAGAACAAAACAGCCCATTTTTCCTCTGAATAAAAGCCCTCTGGATCGACCGCGTAGCATTCCCCCCCCCCCCCCTCCCCAGGCTTTCTGCAGTTCTGGAATACATCCTGTTGTGAGTTAGCAGACCTGCTCGCCAGCACAAACAGTTTGAGAACAGAATGACCGCTTCCTCTGGACTGTGGTTTCAGGTGTTTATGGCTTGGCCCTCAGTTCCTTTAGAAACAAACACGTTTGTTTCCCGTAATTTACTGTGGTTTTACACCCCCTTTTCACTATCTCTCCTTCTGCAGCTGCTGTTTTCACAGGGATGACGCAACAACCTAATTATTATCTCTTCATTCGGTAAAGACAATGTTGTGTTTGCTGTGGTGTTTTTCCTCAGGAGATGTGCTTTAAAATTAGACCAGCGTCTTACAAATAATTTCTCCCTGGATTTCTGAAGTCCCGCAGCCTCTCTGGGGTATTTTTGTCCTGTGGTTTATGATGCTAATCATTAGGAGAGTGAGAGCGAGACAGAGAGAGGTCAGAACGACTTGCTCTGGTCGGTGGCAGTAAAGGGCAGCCTCATTGACTCCATCTATTCAAACACTGCCAGGACCTGTGTGTGGCTCCTGGCTGCGGTTACATGTGTGAATGTGTGTTCCTGCTTGTTACATTGACACCTTTGTAAATGTCAGTAATTCTTCATGCAAATTGGTTGATCTTCTCTCTTGTGTGTCTTGTGTACTTTATCTGTTTATAGGTAGATAGTGATAAAGGCACCTGAAAAGAGCTGTTTATCCATGAATTATTAATAATTATTGATAATCATATATCCACAACTCTGCATATAGTTAGAATATAGGTAATAAGAAAATTACAATAATGATATTCTGTAGAATAAAAAAGGAGCTATTTCCACTTTCAGTCTTATGTCATATATTTGACTTAAATAGTAAATAGTATATTTGACAGACCGTGTAATTAATGTTCATGTAGTGCATTTTCTAGATTTTTTTTGACAAGACATTGTCACAAAATGTAGTGCTGATAACCTGTAATGATTTAATTTCAAATAGTATTTCTGTTTTAAGTGTGGTTAAAAATTAAAGGATCTTAAATCACACTTAAAAATTTATGAATTTCATTAAAGTACTTTAATGGCATTTATTTTAAAGAAAGATAGCATGAGCAAGCACAATTTTCAAGCAAAATATGTCACGATATAATAAATATAAATATTACAACCTTTTTTACCAATTGATTGATCTTTCCAATCATGTTGATCAGGATTTTTAAAAGTTATTTTAATTCTAATTGATTCGATAATCATTTAGGCCATTTTGTGAACAAGTTTGACTGATTTATTGAAAATGAACCACCTCAAAAGAAAAAAAAATGCTTACAAATCAACCGTCACTATGGCTCGCAAGCAAATTTCATAATCCCATCTTTTTGGGTACCAGTTAATTTACATGATTTTGACCTTTCCGGTCAAATGGATAAGGATTTTTAAAGTTATTTTAATTAAGATCGATTTGATAATCATTCAGATCATTTTGTGAACTAGTTTGATAGATTTTTTTGAAAGCAAACTGCCTCAAAAGAGCAATTCACCCACAAATTGAGCATCAATAAACTTGCAAGCAAGTTTAACTCCACATAAGCTCTATATCTGAGCAATATGTAGCTGGTGAGATATTTTAGAATTTTTTAGAATTGATTTTTAAGCTCTTTCCAGGTTTCCATGATTTATGGAAGGTATTTGTCCACATTCTGGTTTTCAAACGTAAGTGGAACATGTTCACCGTAACCTGTGTGGGTCTAAGAGGAACTTACGGTGACCAAGAGCTCAACGCGCTGCAACTGAAGAAAGCACATGCAAATAGAAAAAAACAACTGCAAATTAAAACATCATCAGTTTGACAACAAATGTGAATACAGAATCGCACAGCAAATACTCACAACGCAACCAAATGCAGAAACGCACTGCAAATACTCACAACACAACCAAATACAGAAACGCACTACAAATACTCACAACACAACCAAATACAGAAACGCACTACAAATACTCACAACGCAACCAAATGCAGAAACGCACTGCAAATACTCACAACACAACCAAATACAGAAACGCACTACAAATACTCACAACACAACCAAATACAGAAACACACTGCAAATACTCACAATGCAACCGATTAGAGAAACGCGCTGCAAATACTCACAATGCAACCAAATACAGAATCGCACAGCAAATACTCACAACGCAACCAAATGCAGAAACGCACTGCAAATACTCACAACACAACCAAATACAGAAACACACTGCAAATACTCACAACACAACCAAATACAGAAACACACTGCAAATACTCACAACACAACCAAATACAGAAACACACTGCAAATACTCACAACACAACCAATTACAGAAACGCACTGCAAAAACAACTCGCATAGGATCAGGATGTTAAAATAAACAAAAAACTCACCTTACAGGTTATTGATGACACCACTGACAAATAGATAGTGAATTGACATTTATTTTAACATCCTGATCGTATGTTTCTGCGTGTTTCTGTAATTGGTTGTGTTGTGATTATTTGCAGCGTGTTTCTGCAGGGCTCGACAATAAGGACTGCCTTTTGAGTTTTTCTCAAAATATCAGCACAATTACAAATGTGATATTAATTTTATACAGCGTACAGTTTAATGAACAAGAACTTAATATCAAGTGACTTACATTTTAGATGCCTGTTTTGCTCTATTTCGCCTACGAAAATAGTTCCAAAGTCCACACTGAATTGTTTTGCGTCTCTGAGCAACACTTCCTGAACGAATCAGCCATTTGAATGAATCGGTTGAATCTCAATGACTCACTCATTAACAGTGATTCGCCTACTGGCCACCTACTGGCGGGTTTAATTTCACGTGTAAAGTGTCTTTTCATTTTTTAAATAATTTCAAATAACAGTATTTAACGTTTTATATTTTCAACATTTCAAAACATTATTTATGCATCTGTAACTGCTCTTGACTGATTAACTTTAATAAAGTAAATTTGTTTTATTTGGATTATTTGTTACTATTTTATTACTTACTGTTTATTTGAGTTAATCTAGTAGCTTTTGGTGTCATAACCCTATTTATTAAGGTTACATATCAAAAACAACAAAATATTATAGGCTTTTGTTTGCTTTTACTTTATTATTTTTTTTGTTGTGGGGCAAGTGAAAATTTTAGCAGGGAAAGTAAAAATTTGAACCACTGGCCCAACCGGGCCAGTAGAAAAAATCCTTAGCGTTGAGCCCTGTTCTGTATTTGGTTGTGTTGTGAGTATTTACAGCATATTTGTTGTCAAACTGATGAAGATGTTTTCTTAATTTGCTGGTGTTTTTCTATTTGCTTGTGTTTTCTTCAGTTGCAGTGTGTTGAGCTTTCTCGGCCACTGTAAGAACTTCATACAGCCACTAAAAATCACCTTCACACCAGGTTGTTAAAAATAATTGCAAACATGACTAAAAGTGGCATCCATTCTGAGAAAATCTCTAACATCATTTGTTTGCAGACGCCTCTTGGTTTTGTTATCTAATTAAATGACATAAATTTTAAGTGTAGCCTAGCCACTATAAATACTTAATGCTGTCATCAAACAAAACAAGATGAAGACTGGCTTGTATACCCATAATTTGTGATTTAGATGTCCTGCGTGTCTGGTGACTGCAGTAGCACAACTCTAAATCTGTGGCTAGTCTGACTCCTACAGTTTCCTGTCATCCTCTCCTCCCTCTTGTCTTTTAAAATGTCTCCTGTTTCAAACCCTTGGCCATTTTTCCTCTGTCTCTCTGCTCCCTTCACGATAATGAGAGCAGGTCTGAGTGACTACGGTCTCCTGATGCTGCATCGGATGTCACCGAGCTGAGATGATGAATGAGAATGCTTTCACTGGCCTGTGTTTGGGTGTAGAGTTCACCTTCAATTATGGCTGCTGGCAACCGATAGGCACCAGATTATGCTTCAGTGCTTCATGAAAGATACAAAGCAGTGAGGGAGAGACAGGAAAAAGAGAATTACATTTATTGGCAGAGAAGGAAACGGATGAATGAGGAAAGAAAAGCATATGAACATTAATAGCAAGTGACAAAAGACAGTGAGACAAAAATCTGTTTTCAACTTTTGCCAACAGTAGATGCTAAGCCAAGTTGGATTTATAATCATGAACATTTCTGTGTTACATGAGTTTCCTGAAGCATTCCTTAGTCATCTGATCAACACCGTAGCCTGTTAAGGGCACATAGTGTCATGTTATTGAATTTTTTCTGGGTACATCAAGGATTTTTTTTTTTGTTCTTGTTGTTTTTACAGGCTTGAGGGAGGAGGTGAATACTCTGAAAATAGATCTCCAGAACAGCATGCATGAAAAAGAGCATGTAAAGAAACTCCTGGAGTAAGTTATTTTTGAATAGTCTACACTTTCAGCGCATGTTCACAATTAGACACGTTCATGTTTTGAGTATACAGTGGAATTACGGTTTGTCCACTATATAAAATAAGTGAGCTGTCTGCTGGTTGCCTTCTAAAGCATCCAAACTGAAATAAAACATAACTGACTGAAACACCAATTTGGTGACTGATGTGAAGCATGCAGGAGACTCAACTCACAATTGATTCCAATACAGTTTGACATGTTGCTAAGCTATCAGTCTGATGGAGCACAAATTTTCAAAAAAATATTTTAAGAAAAAATTATTTCACCCTGATTTAACCAGAATTCAGTGTTCTGCTTTTGATAGCTCTTCATCATGCAAACTACATCCAAACATCTCAGCACAGCTCATATTACAGCTTAATATAACACCATTATCTATAAAACACTCCCCTATAAAATGATTTAATGTGTGTGGGGAACAGGAAAGAGCAGCATTTTATGATTTGCTCAGTTGGGTAACAGCCATCCATCTTCCTCCCAGTCTGAGAGAAGCCGTTTTGTATTACATTTGAATGCCAATGCACTGCCGTTCACACCAAACAAAAGTATTTATTTAACCAAAGAAATGAGGATATCTTCCAATATGTGATGTATCTCCTCATGAAGGGAGTTTTTTCTTTGCTAGAGGTGTAGAAGGAGCGAAGACTTGCGAGCTCTGTGACCTGGCAGTGCATGAAGAAGAAACATTTTTGTTGAGTGTCAGGTTTGCTTTACACTCCGCACACCTCCCTCCTCTGAGGTTCATCACATTACACGCACTGACTCAACATTGGCTCATACTCCTTTTATAATCTATCCCAACTTCTGTTTTTCTGACTTCTTTTATCCCTTTTTTAAGCGAAGGTGCCTCTCTCTGTGCCTGTGGATGAGAGCTGTCAGATGGCTCTGTGGCAGGACAGTGTATGTGATGTGACAGGGAGAGAGCTGGTGTAGCTGTCAGGGCCACTCTGGCATTGACAGCTGTGTATGTGTGCGTGGGACGGGGCTCGTTGCGTGCTGGTTCTTCCTGCCGTCTGCGCTAATATAGTTTGGAAGGTTGATAAACAGATCTGATGCAACCAACAGCCCTCAATCTTTGCAAAAACACACTGTGTACACTAACGTTCAAAAGTTCGGGGTCAGCATGGTTTTTTATTTATTTTTTTAAGAAAATAATACTTTTATTCAGCAAGAATGCAAAGAAGCTCAAACGTGCTGCGTAACACGAGAATGAACCTCACTGGTTCTTGCTGAAGTTCAAATGTGCTGCGTAACACGAGAATGAACCTCATTGGTTCTTGCGGAAACTAAAACATGCTGCATAACACAAGAACGAACCTCATTGGTTCTTGCTGAAGCTCAAACGTGCTGCGTAACACGAGAATGAACCTCATTGGTTTTTGAGGAAGCTCAAATGTGCTGCGTAACACGAGAACGAACCTCATTGGTTCTTGCTGAAGCTCAAACGTGCTGCGTAACACGACAATGAACCTCACTGGTTCTTGAGGAAGCTCAAACGTGCTGCGTAACACGAGAACGAACCTCATTGGTTCTTGCTGAAGCTCAAACGTGCTGCGTAACACGAGAATGAACCTCATTGGTTCTTGGAGGAAGCTCAAACGTGCTGCATAACACGAGAACGAACCACATTGGTTCTTGCTGAAGCTCAAACGTGCTGCGTAACACGAGAAAGAACCTCACTGGTTCTTGCTGAAGCTCAAACGTGCTGCGTAACACGAGAACGAACCTCATTGGTTCTTGCTAAAGCTCAAACGTGCTGCGTAACACGAGAATCAACCTCATTGGTTCTTGAGGAAGCTCAAATGTGCTGCGTAACACGAGAACGAACCTCATTGGTTCTTGAGGAAGCTCAAATGTGCTGCATAACACAAGAACGAACCTCATTGGTTCTTGCTGAAGCTCAAACGTGCTGCGTAACACAACAATGAACCTCATTGGTTCTTGCGGAAGTTCAAACGTGCTGCGTAACACGAGAATGAACCTCATTGGTTCTTGAGGAAGCTCAAATGTGCTGCGTAACACGAGAATGAACCTCATTGGTTCTTGCGGAAACTAAAACGTGCTGCATAACACAAGAACGAACCTCATTGGTTCTTGCTGAAGCTCAAACGTGCTGCGTAACACGAGAATTAACTTCATTGGTTCTTGCGGAAGCTCAAACGTGCTGCGTAACACGAGAATTAACTTCATTGGTTCTTGCGGAAGCTCAAACGTGCTGCGTAACACGAGAATTAACTTCATTAGTTCTTGAGGAAGCTCAAACGTGCTGCGTAACACGAGAATGAACCTCATTGGTTCTTGCTGAAGCTCAAACGCGCTGCGTAACACGAAAACGAATCTCATTGGTGGCCTATGAAGCAATTACTTGTTTTTTTCCCCCCTGTTTTCCGCTTCTGCTGTATTATGGAACCAGTTGGATAAATTATGCAGCTATAATTGTGTTGGGTGTGTTGGTGTGGATGTCAGAGTGTAGTTTATATGTGTTTACTAAAAAAAATGTGTGTGTGTGATATTTGAGAGAGAGAAATTATACGGTACTGCAAATCAGAAATCTCATCGCTGTGTGTACCAGTGCAGCTATGTTGGCGTCTAATGGAAAAAAGTTTGATATTGCGATAAAACAAAATCTTACTGAAAGCTCATTTTTTTGAGATATCAACTTATTTTTAGATTTATGGAATGACTCACTGTAGAACATAAAAGTAGATAGTTTTTCTTTGTCCATAAAATGGAAGTAAACGGGATTCAATGTTGTGTTGGACAGATGAACAAAAATGGTTCTTCAAAATTTCTTCTTAAACGTTACAAAGAAGAAACAAAGTTATACAGGTTTGGAATGATGTGAGGGTGAGCAAATGATGACAGTATTTCCATTTTTGTTTGAGCTATCCCTTTAACCCAATTTAAGTTATACACGCAAACAAGCCAAGAATAACACCTGAATTATTCAACTTTCTCAGTAAAGACACTCCAATGACTTTAGACCTCATGAATTAAATTGTGCTCGGCTTCTCTGAAACAGCATGACGTGTGTGTGTGTGCGGATACGTGTGCCAAAGCTTTGATATCTCCATATCAGGGAAGAAAGAGCAGTGTTTGTATGCAGCATGTGTTCCCATGACAACTACGCAACCTCTAACCCTATTTCAGACACGCATATCACACACACATCTGCCGAGCCGGTTTGTTTCCGTGGCTACGCTGATTCATGTCAGAAATAGTTAGGGGCTATTTAAAATCCTCATGGAGTGACAGACCACCAATGTGATTAACCTGCGGGGAGAGAGAATGGAAAAGAGCAAGATTGAAAAGGATGAAAACTTTTGTAAATGAGCTGGACCTCCGCCAGGTGAGATATGAAGTGATAAACAGTATATTAACTAAGAAATGTGAATATGCAAAACATTTCACTGGACCTTCTCATCTGATGTAATGAACTCAGTTACCTGGAGTTCAGATGTCACACCCTGTCATTTTCACAGTATTCCCTCCTAAACACAGCAGAAAAACCTGATACCTGGTCTTACATGTCTCACAGTGCTCCAGCAGTGTGAGTGTAGCCCCTCAGGTCTAAAGAACGCATGTGGAACATCGAAGCGCTCTCTAAGAAATAGACTCTTTCACATGCCACAGATTCCACCTCCATTTGTTACCAATTAAGAAACCTCAAAGAGAGCTGGCCACCGATTATTATAGGAGAGAAAGGAAGAGAATGATAAGGAAAGAACATGTTATTAAGCCATTATTTTGATTATAAACTAAATTTGTGCTTGTTTTGAAGAAAATATGAGTGGTTCTTTCCCTTGCAAAAGTTTCCTTCATGATCCAATTCTACAGTGGTTGTCAGGGTGTTGCTATGCATTTGCTGAGGTGTGTGTTTATATATATATATATATATATATATATATATATATATCAAGTCAAGTCACCATTATTTATATAGCGCTTTTTACAATGTAGATTGTGTCAAAGCAGCTTTACAGTGATAACTGGTACATTATTTTGGCTGCACAGCAGCTCTTAAGGAATAGTGTCAATGCAGGCAGATCAAAGCACTGTTGAATATCAAATGTCAAGTGTCCCCAACTAAGCAAGCCAAAGGCGACAGCGGCAAGGAACCCAAACTCCAACAGGTGACATCAGGTGGCAAACAGGTGTTAAAATGGAGAAAAAACCTTGGGAGAAACCAGGCTTAGTCGGGGGGCCAGTTCTCCTCTGGCGAACAGTGCTTTGTTACGACTCAGGTTGCTATCATAAGTCAGATATGATCGCAACATTCAAAGTGTTTAATTCAGTTCCATCCATTTGAGGATCGTATTCATCACACCGGTATGGACGGTTGTTGAGGAGATGCGCCACTGGTTGTCATGTTGATGAGGCCTTCACAGTGGATGATCTAGTTGACTCAATCTCTGCTGATACTTCAGGGCTGTGTTGTGGTTGTGTCATGGTGCAGGTCCTCGATCTCACCCGGATACGGCCCGGATCCGGCTGACTACAGTAAACCTCGGGATAAACAGAAAGACTAATATTAGCGTAGATGCCATTCTTCTTCTGATGTAACGAGTACATCTGGTGTTATTGGAAGTGTTCCTGGTTCCGGCTGACCTAATTTATATATATATATATATATAAATATATATATATATATATATACAGTTGAGTTCAAAAATGTACATACCCTTTGAAGAATCTAGAAAAATGTGAATAATTTTAACAAAATAAGAAGGATCATGAAAATTGCATGTTATTTTTTATTTAGTACTGTCCTTAATAAACTATTTCACATAACAGTTGTTTACATAAAGTCCACAAGACAAAAAAAATAGCTGAATTTATAAAAATGACCCCGTTCAAAAGTTTACATACCCTTGATTCTTAATACTGTGTCATTACCTGGATGATCCACAACTGTTTTTTTGTTTTGTGATGGTTGTTCATGAGTCTCTTGTTTGTTCTGTTTAAACTGTAAACTGTAAATAAATTGTACTTTTTTTGTCTTCTGGGAAACATGTAAGTATCTTTTGTAGCTTCCAAAGGGCAGAACTAAATGAAAAAATATGTTCTTTTCAACTTCTCAACTTCTCGTTCAAAAGTGTTCACCCCTGACTCTTAACGCATCGTGTTTTCTTCTGGAGCATCAGTGAATGTTTGAACCTTTTTTAATAGTTGTGTCTGAGTCCCTCAGTTGTCCTCAGTGTGAATCACACAGTCACTGCTGGAAAGGGTTCAAATATGCAGAAGATGCTGGAAAACTGAAGAATGTGCAGGACCTGGAGGATTTTTCTGAAGAACAGAGCTCAGTTTAACTGCTCAGAATAAACAAGAGACTCATGAACAACCATCACAAAACAAAAAAACAGTTCATCCAGGTAATGATACAGTATCAAGGGTATTTTTTCAAGGGGTCATTTTTATAAATTCAGCTATTTTTTTTGTCTTGTGGACTTTATGTAAACAACTGTTATGTGAAAGTTTATTAAGGACAGTACTAAATAAAAAATAACATGCAATTTTCATGATCCTTCTTATTTTGTTAAAATGATTAACATTTTTGCAGATTCTGCAAGGGGTATGTAAACTTTTGAGCTCAACTGTATATACCGGTCAAAAGTTTGGAAACATTACCATTTTTAATGTTTTTGAAAGAAGTCTCTTCTGCTCATCAGAGCTGTATTTATTTGATCGAAAATACAGAACAAACAGCAGTATTGTTTAATATTATTACAATTTAAAGCTGCAGTCCGTAAGTTTCACCATTTTGTTGGCATCTCTGTTTGAATCCTGCTATTTCAGTTATTTGCTTTACGTAGGTTGTGAAACTGCACAACTCCTCAGAGCGGATGAATCTAATGTTTGCAGTCTTGGAAGTATGACCAAAATAAGAATTTTCACCAGAAAATGTCATCATGTCTACATGAGTAAGTAACATGTCTGCCACTTTTGTTCTGACCAACTGAGGAAAAAAAGCATTACAATAAATTGCGCTGCCAATGATGATTAAATCTATTGATCGCTTAGCTTGGATCATGTTATTGTTATACAAAATGATAAGTTTAATTATTACAACTACTGTGTGAAAAGGCTATAAATGATCCGCCATCCTCACATGTGATTTAGCCTCCTAGCTGGGACACCGTTTTTATGTAAACAGACGTGACGTAATGACGCAAAGACGAACAACTGCATGCCAGAATTTCCCGCAGAAACCCACCAGTACCGCTCTTATTATAAAGCATTATTACAAGCTTACCATTTTGAATCGGGCTAAGGCAGGGCTCTTTAAGTAGTTTCATTCGAGGGCCGGATTATCAAATCAAAAAGTTGAGGTGGGCCGGGAGGGCGGATGGGGGGGTCTTATTGGTAGAAATTATTTTATTAATCATTAGGCTTAAAAGAAAATATTTTACCACAGGTAAAACCATACATGGCTACTCACTACCACTGTCAAATGATATTATATTATGATATGTTATATAGGCCTATAAAAACGCCTAAACACAGGTACAAACTACACCTTCACAAAGACATGAATTATATATTCCCTTACCCACCTAATAAATATTGCAATATAAATGGCTATAACATAGTTTTCAATATAAATATTCCACATTTCCACAAACCTACTTACTATAGTTAATTCATGGCACATTTCTCCTGTTTTCCTCATCAGTCTTGTTGGGAATGTTGAGGCTGTTTCATTCGATTTAAAACTAGTTTAATCATCGGGTGATTTGTAGTTTGTAACCGAGAGGTGTGTGTCGAATAAAAAAAAATAGCGCTATTCTCACATGATGTCGCATTGCTGTTTAATAATGGTGACGGAATGAACGCAGCTCCTTTAAGTTTTCGTTCCATTATCCACTGGGCTGTGCTGCGTAGTTCAAAGTAAACTAGTGAAACACCTGAAAACAGCGCTACTTGTTCTGTATTTGTTGTTATTGACCGAGAAACATCTACAGATGATTCAGTGACAGAGCGGTCCGAACGAATCCAAATCGTTTTAGATCGTTAGGCAAGCGCGTTTGGCCAATTTATGGAAAAGAAAGTCGACAGAAATACGGGACACACATAATAACTGCTGACTGCTGAAATATTTGCATGGAAAACGTTTCTCAGGTCAGTCGGAGTAATGTGCGTGGTACGAACAGTGCGTATATAGCCGTACAGCTGCAGGCGCCACTGCGGCCACGTATCTAACCAAATTTAGCCGCACCGTCAGGAAAAGAGGAGGAGGGAGATCGGGGTGCCACGGGCCGGATGAAGATGATTGGCCTCCAGTTGACGAGCCCTGGGCTAAGGTAAGGAGATAGTTTTGATAATTTGGCTGGTTGTACTTGTTCAAAAATTAATTTTGGATAAAAAAAGTTACGGACTGCAGCTTTAAATGAATGGTTTTCTATTTTAATATACTTTAATATACCATTTATTTCTGTGATCAAAGCTGAATTTTCAGCATCATTACTCCAGTCTTCAGTGTCACATGATCCTTCAGAAATCATTCTAATATGATGATTTACTGTCAATGTTGGAAACAGTTGTGCTGCTTAATATTTTTTATAACCTGTGATTTTTCGGATTCTTTAATGAATAAAAAGATACAATTTATTAGAAGAATCTTAGATAGAAATCTTTTGTAACAATATACAATATACCGTTCAAAAGTTTGAGGTCAATTTCTTTTTTCTTTTTTTTTCTTTTTGAAAGAAATGAATACTTTTATTCGGCAAGGATGTGTTAAATGGATAAAAAGTGATAGTAAAGATGAACAAAGGATTGAATAAATGCTGTTTTTAACATTTTATTCATCAATGAATTCTTAATAAAAAAAAGTATCACAGGTTCCAAAAAAAACATATATTAAGTTAAATATGATATTAACTGAGTATAAAATCAGATGTCTGAAGGATCATGTGACACTGAAGACTGGAAATTCAACTTTGATCACAGAAATAAATTCTATTTTAAAGTATGATAAAATAGAAAATCATTATTTTAAATTGTAATAATATTTTACAATATTACTGTATTTTTGATCAAATAAATGCAGTCTTGATGAGCATAAGAGACTTTCAAAAACATAAAAAACTTACTTAATTTATATATATATATATATATATATATATATATATATATATATATATATATATAATTTTTTTAAATTAAATTTATTGTAATGTACCGAGTTAGAAGGTTTCATTTATAATTTATATCATTAGCTGATTTGAGTTTATTTCATATGTGAGCAAATTAAAGTTATAACTGAAATATACACAAATGAATCAGAATCAGTAAATCTGAGAAATCAGCCATTGTTTTGGTGGTGCCTATATCCAAATTATTTTGTGGTCCCTAGATATGGCTAGGTTCCCTTCTTCAAAGTATATGCTTTTGTTTTGCCATTTTCCCAGTCACTTAGGAAGGTAATAGCACAAGGCGCATAATTTGAGGGATAATTCATATATTCAGTTCTTCATTGCTGTGTGTTAGGGATTTAATCAAATACCTTACCCTTGAGTATGAGCTAAAGATCATCTCAGATCATTAATTTCTGTCAAATCTGATCCATTCTTTGGTAGAGACAGAATTCTTATGAGCATGTGAGAGTTACAGATTGCTTTCTTGTGTTCAGGTCCACTTGACCTGACAGCTGCCATGTTTTCATCCAAACAGGGACATCCATCTTTAACATGTTAATCCCATAATCACTTTTTCTTTCTCTCTCTCTCCCTTTTCCTCTCCTCCTCACTCTTATCTCTAGTGTCACAGAGATCCAGGGGAAATAAAAGGTTATCTTAACCCGCTGTCAGATAGCAGTGTGTCACAGAGCTCAGCGAAACCTTCAGGCAACCATAATAAACAAAGAAAGAAAGGTCTTCACCAATCCTCCATAAGACTCGACAATCATCTAAACACCATCACTCTCGTTCGGCTCAGCTGGGAGACACGAACTCCCCAGGTTCTCCCTAGACTGGCGTTGAGGGAGTCAATTGGGTAGGATGGGGAGTGTTGGCGTGTGAGGGTGAAAAATATTTGTGAGTCGGGATGGGGGGATGCAGAATGCTTAACAGTTGACAGACGACACCCTCAGGGAATCTATACCGTGCTGACCTTGAGAGGGAATTGGAGAAACTAGAGAACGAGGGAATGAGACAGAGAGTGAGAGACTGATTGTTATTCAGCTTAGCAATGCAGGGCTTTCTGTGCTATGTTGTGCTTAACATCAGGCCCCAGGAGCCTCGGCTGGCGTAAATGTTTTGCAGAGGGCAAAAAAAGAAGAAAGCAGAGAGAAGTGTTTCCCGTTTATTAGCAACCGGACTCAGACATGCAAGGTCTGTGCTTGTGTCCTGATCGACAGGAAGGTCAGTCTGAGAGCCAGAGGGAGAATTTGTCTGCAGAGTCCTGTGTGTGAAGTTATCTGGGTTGAGTGGGTGTGAGGGGGTCAGATTTGACCTTCATTGCTTCATTACAGTTCTAGCCAGTACTGATAAGCCAATAATTTTTATCATGTTATGGTTGATAACCAGTAAATATAAAATATATTAACATTATATTAGTTAAAATTAGTTATTTTACAATTTTATTATATTTCACAATATTACTGTTTTTACTGTATTTTTGTTCAAATGCAGCCTTGGTGAGCAGAAGAGACTTCTTTCAAAAACATTAAAAACTATTAAAAAATTGTACAGACCCCAAACCTTTGAATAGTGTATTGTTTTGTATAAATAAATTAAAAATAAAACAATAAAACTAAAATCAGTCATTTAAACATTATAATGTATAGTGTGAAAAATAGGTATTAAAGGGATAGTTCATCCAAAAATGAAAAGTATCCCATGATTTACCTGCCCTCAATCCTAGGTGTCTTTCTTCTTTCAGACGAACACAATCTGAGATATATTTAAAAATATCCTTAGTCCTCCCAGGTTTATAATGGTTGTGAATGGGGGGCCGCGTTTTGAAACCAAAAATAATGTATTCATCCATAAAAAAAGTAATCCATATGACTGCAGTGGGTTAATAAACGTCTTCTGAAGTGAAGCAAGAACAATTTTGTAAGAAAAATATATATTATATATAAAATAATATTTAAAACTTTAAAAATTTAAATAACTAGCTTCCGGTGGACAATAGAGGAATAGAGGATAGAGCAAAACAAAACACCGGTCACGGATTATAAGTCTAAAATGATCATTTTTAAAATGTGAAATGTCGGAGGATTTCCATATAAGGGAAGAGGAGCTTAAATTTCTTATACAGACCTATTTGTTTGAACCACGAGAGGCATCTAAGCTTACGATACTCCTTCATCCTGCGTCATTCATCGCGTTAGAGGATTACACGTTTGGATTACAATATTTTTCTTGCATTGCTGCATTGCTTTGCTTCAGAAGACGTTTATTAACCCAGTGGAGTCATATGGATTACTTTTTTTATGGATGGATGCATTATGTTTGGCTTCAAAACGCAGTCCCCCATTCACCACCATTATAAACCTAGGAGGGCTAAGGATATTTTTAAATAAATACCTCTGATTGTGTTCGCCTGAAAGAAGACAGTCATATACTACACCTGGGATGGCTTGAGGGCGAGTAAAGGCCCCGATATACTTCAAACGAAGTTCTTTTTCGTTCTTCGTTTAGGAGTAAAACGAAGTTTGAAATGCGTGAGCAGCGATATACTGTAATCGAACATCTGACGCCGCCCACACTGCTGAGAGCGACGGTTAGATGAATATGTAAATACGTGCTGTACACTTTCTTCTCAGTAATAAAATAAACACAACAAAAATGAGAAAACTGCAAGAATTTTTATAGAAAGCATAAGAAAAGGGTCTGATTATAACAACATTGGTATGTTAGCACGAGCTCTGCAAATTAGCCACGTCAGGTTTATTTATATAGCACTTTATTCAATAGATTGCTTAAAATCAAGCAGCTTTACAGTATCAAACGTGAAAAACAGTGTCAGTGCCTCATTTAATCCGAAGCACAACTTCATTTTGTACTATAAAGCGGCTATCCAGTGTGTTCATGTTTTCTCCCGCGGAGCTCTTACCTCAACAAACTCTACAGACGAAATGAGTCAGAGAACAGTTCCACGAGAAAGAAGGCAGAGCCTCGGCGCACACCTCCTATTACGTTATCTTCACGGACCAATGGTAGTACAAATGTGTTTTGCAGCTGGAGCAAACTTTTCCTGAAGGTTCGCTTTGGCAAGCCGTTTCGAACTTCCAAAAAGAACACAAAACGAACTTCGTTTTGGCCCGATTTTGTTCGAAATGACGTCACATCAGTTCGTTCTTCGATTTCGTTTGAAGTATATCAGGTCCTTTAATCATGGGATAATTTTCATTTTTGGATGAACTATCCCTTTAAAGGCCCACTAGGTAACTTTTGGCCCTCTAGTGGTTAAAAAACAAAAACTGCATGCATTTTTGCAGAAGAACATTGTTTTGGTTGTGCTTCAACTCTTCGTGACACTGCGGATAATTATTCACATTCATTTCACTGACTGCTACCACTACTTTCACTGAAAAAATCTCTAATATCGCCAGAAATGTGATCTAATATATCATGCATCCCTTGTCACTTACATTGTGGAGACAAGCCAAAGTCTCCACGAGGAAAACAACTTAAAAATGTAAAAAGGCAGAAAGTTCTCTTTGAGGGTCAGTTTTAAGGGTTGGGGGTATTATATTATATTATATTACATATTATAAATTAGCAAAATCAATGGCAAGTCCATTGTATATTATAAATGTTATATTATATTATTGTTTTTATAGTATAATCGATGGCAATTCCTGACCATGAAAGAAAAACAAGAATGTAGGTTTGTATGTACATATGCAGCAAATGTTTAGATGTTGCATGACACAATTGCTTGACTAGCATGCAGAGTTTGAGAATGTCATGGTGAATTAATGAGTTAAAGCAATGACAGAGTGATAGACACGCATGTAAATGCTGTCTGGCACGCATTAAACGAAAGCACGCTCATACACACACAGGCACACAAAAGCCCCCTGTTAGCATATTAATAGTCTTACTTAGCCAGCCTTTTGACTTGAGGCAACAAAGTTTGGTCCAATTTGCAGATTATTGTGACATGAAGAGTCCGTCTATCTGACGTGTTTAGGTACGGGTTAATCTGAATAAGAAAGGTAACACTTTACAATAAGGATCCATGTATTAACATTAGTTTACATTAGTTAACAGTAAATTTTAAAAAGCTGTAGAAGTATATAATTCTCCAACACAACGGCAATAAAATAAACCCTCCACTTGTTTCCGTACAAGTCTGTACAGAGCCTCAAACAAGCTGTTTAAACTGGACGCATCCAAGTGAACGTTCTTTCACTCTTCTATTTGTCCTGTTGTCGACAGACTCAAGTGTGTGGAGTGTGTCAGAAACTGAACGCGCATCTGTATACTGTATCAGTGTAGACAGAGTCAGTGATTATAATGACTTCCATTTGCTTTTGACGCGACGCTCACAACCAGTGTAGGCAAATGACAGCCGCTAAGTGATTGTGTGCCAGTGGGCGGGGCCTATGGTGCAATGATGTTTAACTAATCATTGAGGAGAAAGTCATATGCAAATGTGTTTGCTGTGACAGATCCCGTAATATCAAAACCAGTCGTTTGTGGAGCTTGATCAAACAAACGCTTTGTTTATACAGAGGACGTTTTAAGATATGAAACCCTCAGGATGTTTTAATGCTACAAAGACCCTTTTATGTGTCAAAAGATCAAGGCAAATTTGATTTCTCATGTCATGACCCCGTTAACAATAACCTTATTATAAAGTGTTAACATATGTAAGTGAATCTGAAGAAGAATAGAATGACCTGAAAAAACATATCTTTGAATTGTAGTGCATAAAATACCTGAGAAATTAGCAGAAATGTGTGACTTTCAAATAAATGAATATCTTTTAAAATGATTGAATTCACAAACTTTGATTATGTTTTCCTTAGAACATAATATCACTTGGCACCACTATGGCTTTCATTCTGTTTTATTAGACTCCCACACTTGTCACTTCTGTGCTCACTAACCGAGTTTCATATTATAACTCAAACTACAGAACGATGTTATAAAAAAAACATAACACTTAACAGCTGTATGTCAGATTGAGTTTCCATCTCTTTTCCACCTGCTTTCTTGTTTTCACCTTCACCCTCTCGCTCAGTGAGGTTTCAACACCCATTATACCCTTGCTGGTACCTGCTAACATCACACGTGGACGTGCCCTGGGCTACACTCGTTTACACGCCATTGTTTAGCTGCTCATGCTGAGATGCTGGTGTTAGAAGCGGATGCCAGAGGGACATGCTTGGGTGACTTTTTTGGGAAAGGGAAATTTTTTCAGTATCTCAGCTCAGAGGCAATAGAGGAAAGAGGGAACAGATGTTAGCAGCCGCTGCTTTAAATAAAAACACATCTCTGTTGTCTTTCAGGATAAAGTCTGTGGAGAAGGAGGATCTCCAAGCGCTGTGGAGCGAACAGACGGCCACCATAGAGAGGTACATCCGTAAGAATGAATTTGATTTGCCAAAATATAAAAGTCTGAAAGGAGTCAGATCTATGCAGAGAAAGGTGGAGGGTTTAGAGAAACTACAGCAAACATTGACTGACCAACTATTTAAATGTTGAGCATCAAGCTCATTGGCTACAGTTGCAAAAGGGACCAATCAGCTTGTGTACACTTAATGATGTAATTGTCAGCAGGTTGTGTTAAAGGATTAGTTCAGTTGAGAATTCAAATTTCCTGATAATTTACTCACCCCCATGTCATCCAAGATGTTCATGTCTTTCTTTCTTCAGATGAAAAGAAATGAATGTTTTTGAGGAAAACATTCCAGGATTTTTCTCCATATAGTGGACTTCACTGGGGTTCAACGGGTTGAAGGTCCAAATGTCAGTTTCAGTGCAGCTTCAAAGAGCTCTACACGATCCCAGACAAGGAATAAGAGTCTTATCTAGAGAAACATTGTTATACTTTTTAACCACAAATGCTCGTCTTGCACTGCTCTGCGAATTACGTAATCGCGCGTGACGTAGGCAGAAGTACCGTGTTTACAAAGCGAACATGCAAAGACTACGTCAAACAAAAAAAAAAAGGTAAAACAACGATGTTGGATGATTTTGAAGTTGAGATGATGAGAAAATGAGATGGAGTTTTTCGCCCTACCGCGGTACTTCCTCCTACATCACGCGTGACCTTTCCAACGTGATTACGTAGATTAACGCAGAGCAGTGCAAGACGAGCATTTGTGGTTAAAAAGTATAGAATTTTTTTTTTTTTTTTTTTTTTTAGAAAATGACTGATATTTTCTCTAGATAAGACTCTTATTCCTCGTCTGGGATCGTGTAGAGCTCTTTGAAGCTGCACTGAAACTGACATTTGGACCTTCAACCCGTTGAACCCCAGTGAAGTCCACTATATGGAGAAAAATCCTGGAATGTTTTCCTCACAAACCTTCATTTCTTTTCGACTGAAGAAAGAAAGACATAAACATCTTGAATGACATGGAGGTGAGTAAATTATCAGGAAATCTGAATTCTGAAGTGAACTAATGCTTTAAGGACCCATCAGCCTGTGCCATCTAGAGTGTCATGAGTTTGGTATTTAAACTATGATCATTGTTATCCACACTTTATATTTTGATAACTAATTCAATTTCTAGTTTTGTTAAGGATTTGTTATGTCAAACACCTGAGACAACATGTTAATACAATGACAGGGCAACCTCTGCAAATATTTTTTTTTTTCTCTGAGAAGAGAAAAGCAGTAGTTTCTCATATACACACAAATACTAAACTCACTCACCAGGAAGTTATAAATAGAAGTATGTCAGACATCTTTGGTCACATTTTGTCTGTTTTGATTGATGTCATGTTCCACTAAACTGTGCACAACCATGAACTATTGTGTATTTGTTTGACTAGGGTGTGATCATGTGTTTGTCTACATAAAAGTGTGGTGAGTGTGTGTGTTTATGTGTGGCAGAGACAGAGTTTGTTAGTGTCTTGTCAGTCAGTCATCTGCAAGTGTCTCTGTGGATTGATGTACATTCCTGGCTGTGGTGTGGAGTGCTGTGTGCTGTTTGTCACGATTGCTCACCAGTCTGAGATGGAGAGAGGTCAGCACGCAGATAAAGAAAGGCTTGAAAAGACCTGAAAGCTTTTCACAGAGGGCAAAGCGACCTCAGACATAAAAACACACTGGCATTACAAAACCCATTACAGGCATTAACATGTATTTAAAAACTCGCCACTGCGAGAAAAAAGTCAGAATTGTGACTTTATATCTTGCAGTTGAGAAAAAAAGTCAGAATTGTGAAAGAAAAAATTTTTTTTATTTTTTTTTTATTTAGTGGCGGAAACAAGCTTCCATACCTAGTACTGCAAAAGGAGGATAAAGGACAGAAGATGAGAGAAAGAGGACCTGATGAAAGAGGACCTGATGCCTTTGAGCTTAGAAAGCGGCACATATGTGCGTGATGTTCTGTGTTTCGAGGTCTTACACCCTCCCCCCCTTTCCATATATCACAGCTCTGTTTCAAATAGATAAATAGATTATATAGATATTAAATTCTGTAATGTGTCAGCAGGCTTAAGCTGCGTGTGAAGCTCTGTGATGGAAGATAGAAGCACTTCCCACTCACAGGGCTTCGGGTTTCAGAGTTGCCCGCACCTCACACACACACATACACACACTTCACATCTCGGTTTTCAAAGCTCCTTTAATTTTCACCATCTCAATGGAGCCACGATATCTGCAAAGTAGACTCACATGTCACAGGCGCTAATGATTTATTCTGATGACAAATATCAGACTGAATCTATTTTAAATCCGACCCCTGTCATCTTTTACCACGGTTCTCACTCTTCTATACTCAAAAAGTATGACTCCTTGGCTCGTAACGCCCACAGAAAAGCCCATGTGCTCCCCACATTGCTTTCATTCCATATTCAACTTTATAGTGAACATATGTTAAGCTTCAGCATTTCCTTAATTGTTTAGGCATTCCAAAGAAGCCAGTGTGTACTTTGGGAAAATGTTTTATCCACAGGATTCAGGCATACAAAAAAATCCACAGATGTGAGCGTGCCTGTGGGATGGCGCTTATCTTTGTCTGACTTAAGGATACCAGCTCAGATCTAAGGCCATACCAGCCCCTTTTTTTGGCTGCCTGGTTCCTCTTAGAAGGGCCAGACGAGATCTGCTGCCGCACTGTCTTATGGAGGAAACTGTCTAAACTTTAGGTGATAACTGTTGCTCATGGGAAGTGTGTCATTATCACACCTTTTCCCAAAATGTCTTCCTCAACCAGGGGAGAGGAGGCTGGAGGCCATCAGATAAGATCAGCTGTGTTTGGGAATTTCCTAGTTTTGTCCTGCAGGAAAAAGATAGACAAGGAGAGATAGGAAAGGGAGAGAAATAGAAATGTGACGGTTTCTCCAGGAAGTCCTCCTTCAGTCAGGTATAGGATTTTTTTTTTTTTCAGATAAGTTAGCTTCATGTCAACTTCATGTCATCATACATATGCCTATTCACAGTGGTACAATCCTGCAGTACTGGAGGCTGCAGTTTCAGAGGCACCATAATTCTAGGACTGCATTTCTAGGACACTAGTTGTTTTCGTGACAGCGCCAACTACCAAACTGGATGTATTTCTACCAAATACTAACAACTTACAGTGTTGCAAACCTATAGTTTGTCTTGAAATTCAACTTGATTGCTAAAAGGTTAAAGTAAAGGTGTGGTCACATTTGCATAGCCAGAGCTTAAGACTGACAGCAGAAGGTCGCAGCTTTCATTGGCCAAGGACCGCCTAGAGGCCGTCTGACTGACATGTAAAGCAACCAGTCATAGTTCATTTATGTTTAGGGGTGTGAAAATGTAACGTCAATGTCCCTACAATAACAGAACCTACAGTTAAATAAATACTGAATGTATTTTAAAGAGTCTATGCTTTGATCTTCACATACGTTTAAAAGTCCAGCTTTTAGTTGATCGTGACAAGCGCTTATTGTCAGTTGTAAACACAACAGCTTTCTTCTTCCATGAGGGATGTTGGTGTCATGGCTGCTTTGTTTCCAGGCAGACCGTTAAAGAAGGCGACATACACGTCTCCTATAGAATTCAGCCAATCAGACTTCAGGAGTTTCAACTTTGAAACTCCTGAAGTTTTTCCCATTTTGTGTGCCTTGCTCATGGACTGTTCTAGACTAACTGAACTGTGCTTCATACATCACTACAGAATTGACAATAGACAACATAACTTTTTTGCCCACAAAATTTTGCTAATAACTGCAGCTAAGGTCACATTCTGTACTCACACTCTGATTGTTATCCATCTTATCTTAGTGTCCTGAAACTGCAGCCTCCAGTACTGCAGACAGACCCTAAAGATTTTGTATAAGATCTCTTTAAGAGTCTGTTTGTAGTTGAACATAAGTATGTTTCCAAAACTTACAGTTAGGTGTCTACCTAGATAACATTTATAGACATCATAGGTGTGCTCACTAGGCAGAGATAGGTATCAACCAAGTGACCTTTTCTGCAGGTTACATGGTTTCACCAGTAGGTGGCAACAGGTGACTGTCTTTATGAGTTAGTCATTGAATCATTTTTTCAACCAATTCATTCACAAGCAAAACAAGTGACTGTTGTAATGAACCATTCATTAAATCATTCATTTAATTGATCCATTCAAACAATTTGATTCATTCAGCAATGAAACACCAAGCTCTGAGACGCTTCAGTTGATTTGGCTTTACTTAGTTTGGAGCCATTTACATTTGGCGGAACAAAAATAGACAAAGTAACTGGTGATGTTGTGTCTTAAATGTAAGTTGCCTAATATTAAGTTTTTGTTTATTGGACTGTTGCATAAAAATCACTTGTATGGCATTGTGTAAATATAGGTTCACATTCAAACATTCAAACGTGTTTTTTAAAGAAAATAATACCTTTATTCAGCAAAGACTCATTAAATTGATCAAAAATGGCAGTAAAAACATTTATTATGTTACAAAAGATTTCACATAAATGTTTTTTTTTTTCTCTTTATATTCATCAGAGAACAGAAAAAAGAAGGGTTTCCACAAAAATATTCAGCAGCACAACTGTTTTCAACATTGATGTAATCAGAAATGTTTTTTGAGCAGCAAATCAGCATATTAGAATGATTTCTGAAGGATCATGTGACACTGAAGACTGGAGTAATGATGCTGAAAATTCAGCTTTGATCACAGGAATAAATTACATTTTAAAATATATTCAAATAGAAAACAGTTGAAACAATATTTCACAATATTACTGTTTTTACTGTATTTTTGATCAAATAAATGCAGCTTTGGGGAGCATAAGAGACTTACTAAAGTACTAAACCAGATAAAAATAATTCCATATACTAATTATTTAAACTATTATTTGTGTGTACTAAGTATTGTTTGTGCTCAGGTGTTTGCGTAGCAACATGTGCCATTGCCAACTCTAACTGTGGATATTAGCACATGGTAACTTAGTTATCTTAGAAGCCATCCAAACCACAACATATACTGGTCATTTCAGCATGGTAGGATGTATGTAGGCAGAATGCAGTGAAGCAGCACTCTTAGTTTCAGAAGAAAGCTCTTTATTTTGTGTGTGTGCAGATATCCATCTTTTATGTGGTTTTAAACGGTTGCATGTGTCGTTAGTCAATGTGTTCACGCTTTCCCCTGAAGGCTGTCCCAAGACCTGAGGGAGAAGGAGGAGAGCCGGTTGTCATGTCAACAAAGATGCGAGTCCATGCAGGAGCAGCTGTTGGCGTGGCAACAGAAAGAGGAGGAGGTAACCCGGAGACTGGAGCGGGCGGAGGGCGAGATGAAGGACCTGAGAGTAGCCCGGTCCACTTTACAGCAGGAGAGGTCTGTTAGACAAACACACTCGCTAGTCAGTCACACTCAGAAGAGAATAAATAAATTGTTGCTTGCTACACACAAATACATTTGTATTCAGCCACACTACAGCTGTACAGCTTTTTTTCTCTTTCTCTGTTGCATCCCACCTGTTCCTCTCAATAGTCTGTCGACACGTTGGGACCTGTAGGATATGACTCACTGTTTGCGAACCTGTTTCCTCTCTATCTGTCTTCATTTACAATGGTAAAACAAAACGAAAGCTGTTATGCAGAAGCTGTGTTTCAACTAAAGCTGTGCGTTACTGGAAAATAACCAGGATTAAGGGGTGTTATTAGGCATGATGTGAAGCAGAATTAAGGCTGGTTCACACAGAACGTGTTTTTTGTTTAAAAACGGTAAGACGCATGGCAATTGAATGGGAAAAAAAATGCATTTTTTAAAAGTTGAACTTATTTTAACTTGACCATCGTATTTTTAGAAAACTGTGTCGTGCAAGAAGTGAGTGCAGCCGTCTATCTAGTCTGTGTGATCAACTCAGTATGTTTCTGCATTCCACTGTGCTGCTTTTCCCTTGTTTTTCTATGTAAGCTTGCCATAGACAGATGTGCTTGACCATTGACATGTCATTCTGAAACGCAATCAATTCTGAAACGGCGTCTCGCATTTTGAAACGTAAAAAACTTCCATTCCACTGCACTGATTTTTCATTGTTTCCACTTTCAATATGCACTTGACTGACATGGTTGACTATTTCAAATCTTCACGCATGACACATTGTTCTAAAAATGCGACACCAAAGAAGTAAAAAAAAAAAAAAAAACCCATATCTTTAGACCAGGGGTGTCATATCCTGCTCCTGGAGGGCCACTGTCCTGCAAAGTTTTGCTCCAACCCCAATTAAACACAACTGAACCAGCTAATAAAGGTCATATTAAAGCATATTAGAAACTTCCAGACAGGTGTGTTGAGGCAAGTTAGAGCTAAACTCTGCAGGACAGTGGCCCTCCAGGACCGAGTTTGGACACTAAAGCAGTTAGACCTTGCACCAGGGTTGCCAGGTCTGCATAATGAGAGAAAAAAAAAAAAAATAGCCCAATGACCATATCCCAAATATCATAACTCAAAATATGCCATTACTATTCCTAAAATACATATTTTACAGTCAAGATTACGCAAACTGAAAACCACTATATCGTAGTGATCATAAACACAGCTCAAATGCTTTCAACACAAGACTTAACATCCAGCAGTTTTATCATTGGTAGAATATAGTAAATTTCAATACAAGCATTTCAGTCAAATATAATTTATGCACTATTTCAAACCTTCAACCCACGGCAACAGTTTAAAAGTAAACCAATTCCGCACGAAAACTGTGGACTTGGCAACCCTGCCTTGCACTGTTTTTCATTTTACTGCCTTTTGTGTGGACCAAACCTGTTTTTGCATTTCAGTAGCTATGTTTACATGGACAGCTTTTGTTTCAATCAGAACAAATTCATTCCAATTGATGAATCTGAACCTAGTGTTTACATGAACGCTAAATAAAGTCACAAGTAGGACTGTGTATTGCCAAGAATCTGGCGATAGAATACGTATCACGATACAGGGGTTACAATACTTTTTAATATATTGTGATATATTGCGATACTTTAAGAAAGGCAATATATTCCGATGTTTCTTGTTTTTTTCGAAAGAGGATCTAATTTTAGAAAAAACTGTCATAAAGAACATACCACCATATGCATAAAACGTGACAAAAAGACTTTATTTTATTTAATCAAGACAGTATTATTTGCATTTATATCACAAATCACTATTTTGTGCAATAAGTAAAGGGAAAATAGTAAAGTGACTGCAGGATTATTTAGGTGTATATGTTTTAAAGGTTCACAGAATAGCAGTTTTTAATTTCTAAAGTATTTAACAACAGAAAGTCATCATAGTCCATTCTATGACTGCATGACTTTTTCATATGTAATACTGTAAAGCTGCTTGCTTTATAGCAGTCTTTTCTATAAAGTGCTATTTAAATAAACGTGCCTTCACTGAAGTGCAGAACAGAGCTAGTGCAACCATCCACTCCATCGCTATGATCAGATGCTTTCTTTCTGCTGTCATTTTTGTTGTGTGTTTATTTTGTTATTGAGAGGAGAGCGTGCAGTACATGTTGCATATTCTATCTAAACGCCTTTATGCAAACAACATGACTCTTGTCGATCTCCTTGTGGTTTCTTTATAGTTGAAGCCAAAATGAGTCCACATGATCTCTGTACACCGCGGCGAAAGCCAGAATAATTATATCGTCTTGTGAGCTCGGTTTGCTAATGCTAACGGCAGTGATGCACGCGCCTTATGCTTCTCTGCGTCAGTTTACGTTCTGAGATAACACTGCCATCTAGCGACTAGCGGTTGGGATTAAACCGAACACAAAGCCACGAATCTTAGATGTAAGTAAATAAATATCGATACAGTGTTTTTGAGAATCAATACAGTATCGCCAAACATAATATAGCGATATTGACATGTATCGATATTTTCTTACACCCCTAGTCACAAGCTTCAAATCAGAAGTGATTTTGAGTTTCCCGCTGTTTGTGCATACTAACCATTCTCCTACATTGATTCTTTTCTTTGTTTTAAAGAGCAGACTTAATATTTATCTATATCAAGCAGTAAAAATGAGTGGAAGGAAAATTTTAGAATGACTCGACAGTCATTTATGACACTATATTCAACAATAACAGCTTGTTCCGTGCGTCTTTACGCCATTTCTACATCATTGCACATGCTCAGAACTTTGCAGTTTTGGGTTTCAATCTCGTCTTCTCGATTTCTCATGTCCTTTTGATTGGATTAGAAAAGGTTTAAACCAACCCTTACAATCTGAATGAAATAGTTTGGCCAATTCATTCCGATTGACGTGGCTACATGTGACTTTTTTTGACATTTTTCCAACTGTGCTACTAGTCCGGTTACAATCGGATTATTAGGGTCCCCGTAAACACAGTTACTATGCTGCTTTTTGATTGTTTTCCTGTAAGCATGCACTAGATAGACCATTGCGATTGTTTATTTTGCAGCAAATTTTGGTAGCATTTTTAAAATAAGTTAAAGTTAAAATAAGTTCAACTTTAAAAAAAGACCGCACATATTTTTTCATTCCACATAATACAAATGTTTTTGCTTTCCTTTGTGCTGCTTTTCCATTGTTTTCTTATGTTATGCGCTAGACTGACCTGTTTGACCATTGCACTTACATCATTTGCAGCGCTACACTCATGACACATTATTCTAAAATCAACTTTTAAAAAGTGCATCTTTCCCATTCCAGTCTCGTGTTTTTAAATTCAAAAACACATTCTGTGTGAATGGCCCCTGAACTTCTCTTTTCTTCCCTTTCTATTAGGTCTTCTATTGTTCTTTTCCACCTGTTCATCAGGGTAATTGCAAGTCAATTCACATCTGTCTTCTCTTTTATTAGGGCATGATAGTATCAATGGCCACCTGTGTATTGAGTTTCTGTTTTTCTCGCTGTTATTGAGCTTTTGTTATGTCCTAGCTGTTTATGTGTTTGGATGTCTGATGTTGTTTGTATACACTCCTCTCTCCCTGAGGTACCTGTCTGTTAGCAACCAACATTGCAGGCTTGTCTTCTCTGTCTTTCGCTTAGTGTTATGTTTGTCCTCACCTGTTTACACCTCAGCTGTTGTGTCAGCTAATGGTCTTGTTGTCATGCCACTCACTTCTCACATGTTGATGTCCAGGCTTGTTTGATCATGTGTTGGTTGGTTGCTATGAAATTGTTAGGTGGTTGCTAGAGCAGTTTGTGTGGTTGCTAGTGTATTGCCAGTTATTTAGATCAGATCTCTGCAAGAAAATGGCTGATCAGTTCATTGGTCATTGCCGAGAACAACAAGAACCTGTCACAGCAACTCTATATTTTCAACCATGTTTTCGCAAGCATCACTATGTTTTATGAATGTTTTCTTGTGTTACAGTTATAGTATGCAGTGTTTTCTACTGGTAGTCGTCTACTCATGCCTGACGTTCTTATATACTACAGCAAAGACTCTTTCTCAAAAATGTTCCTTCAGTTTGTCAAGAGGTCACCTGGTCAAGTGCTATTCAACATTGTTCATTCCAGCCCAAGGCAAACCCTTGCTTTTCTAAAAATGTACTGATCTAGTCATTGAGCAGATTTTCAGACATGGGCTTCGTTAGGCAGGCTCATACTTGTGCTGCAGGTGAGGTGGGGTCAGAGGTCACAGGTGTTTGAGTAATGAGATGGAAATGAGTGCTTAAGCTGTCATCCTCTGAGGAACAGCAATGTCAGACTCAGTCCCAAAACAGAGCTTGATTATATTGTTAATTCACGCTGGACCGACAGACACGACCTTTGCTGACAGTCACCAGATTACAGTACGTCACTTCTCAGACATTCCACAACTGCTGATTCAGCTTGTTCAAATGGTGAAAAAATTAAGAGAGCAAACCAACGGCGACAGGGTTAACACACTGATCCGACAAAACCCGACAAAGTGTTGTCTGTCGGCATCTGTTGGTGCAGTGTGAATTGGCCCTTAAAGGGAAATCCAGCTTGCACCTAAGAAGCAGTAATAATCACAAATACTAGCAGTAAAAAGTGAGTCTAGACGTAGACATGCACAAATCATTATAGCTTTTCTTTTGATTGTAGATAAACTGAGCAGTTTTTGTGTTGTTATGTTTGATATTGATTCTAAGAAGGGGTGTTTTGTCTGAGGAATAGGGAGGCAGTGCAGCCTCTCATTGATTTTCTCATAAAATCCTAAAGCATGGTGTGAATGTGAAGGGAGTAATGGCAACAACACAGTTGTTTAATTTGCTTTGAAAGGGTTAGTTTATCCCAAAATGAAATTTCTGTTATTAATTACTTACCCTCATGTCATTCCACACTCGTAAGACCTTTGTTCATCTTTGGAACACAAATTAAGATACACTATATTGCTAAAAGTTTTGGAACGCATGCCTGTACGTGCACATGAACGTCCCATTCTTAATCCGTAGGGTTTAATATGGAGTTGGCAGACCCTTTGCAGCTATAACAGCCTCAACTCTTCTGGGAAGGCTTTACACAAGGTTTGGGAGTGTGTTTATGGGAATTTTTCTAGAAGCGCATTTGTGAAGTCAGGCAGTGATGTTGGTGAGAAGGCCTGGCTCACAGTCTCCGCTCTAATTCATCCCAAAGGTGTTCTATCAGGTTGAGGTCAGGCAAATCAAGTTCCTCCACACCAAACTCTCTCATCCATGTCTTTATGGACCTTGTGCACTGGTGCACAGTCATTTTGGAACAGGAAGGGGCTATCCTAAAGCAGTTCCCACAAAGTTGGGAGCATGAAATTGTCTAAAATGTCTTGGTATGCTGAAGCATTAAGAGTTCCTTTCACTGGAACTAAGGGGTCAAGCCCAACCCCTGAAAAACAACCCCACACCATAATCCCCCCTCCACCAAACTTTACACTTGGCACAATGCAGTCAGGCAAGTACCATTCTCCTGGCAACCGCCAAACTCAGACTCGTGCATCAGATTGACAGACAGGGAAGCGTGATTTGTCACTCCAGAGAACAAGTTTCCACTGCATGGAAGTGATTGGAACACCTGAATTCAATGATTCGGAGGGGTGTCCCAATACTTTTGGCAATATAGTGTATTTTTGAAGAAATCCGAGAGCTTTCTGAACATCTATAGACTGCAACATAATTACCACTTTCAAGGTCCAGAAAGGTAGTAAAGACATTGTTAAAATAGTCCGTGTGACTACAGTGGTTCAACCTTAATGTTATGAAGCGATGGTAGTACATTTTGTGCACAAAAAACACAACAAAAATAACAACTTTATTTAGCAATTTCTTCTCTTCAGTCTCAGTCTCTGACACTGTTCACAGGAGCACCTCGACGCATACATGTGATGCTGACGCAGGAGCCGGCCAATACTGAGTCGGCGTTCTGACGTAAAACATGGAAGCTAGTGTTGTAGTTCTCGAGACTGGTTTTGTTCTTAAGACCATTATTTGAAGGTCTTGGTTTTGTCTTGGTCTCAGACTGAGAGGACTCGGGATTTTATTTTGTTTTAAGTCCGGTCAAGACCGAAACTGTGGGGATATTGCTAAATTGCTGGTGCATTGTCTGATTTATTAACATTATTAATGTGATTGGACGTAAAACGTCATGCTTCAAATGCAATCAATAATGTAATTTGCAATTTGATTTATTTATTGTGCTGGGTCAGAAATTAATAAGGGATTGTATCAAAAATGTAACCAAAATTATTACAAATGCTCACAAAATTCAAGATATTGTTGCAAAAAAAAGTACTTGTATGAGATCTGGATTTTTATATTATAACTTGATATAATTAAGCAATATCACACAAGCTGTTTTCACAAATTTGTGCACAATTGTAAACTTGATATTGCTTTTATATAAACATTCAATAAACAAAATGTTATTTTGCATTATATATGCATTTGTAATTTTACTAATTCAGATGCAGCTTCTGTGCCACCTCTGCAGTGCAAAGATGAATTTTGTTGTTAATGATTTCATTTGATTGTTATCAGCTCCATATAGGGTCTTATTCTTTGATTAAGGTCGTATTTATTGATTAAAAACAAGTCATTTTTCAGATGGTAATGTGGATCTTTTAAATGAATTTAAGGATTGCTGGTCTGGTCTTGGTCTTGACTTGGTTGGTCTTGGATTAGGCGGTCTTGACTACAACGCTGCACTATGTTTACAACATGAACAGCATCAGAGACTGACACGGAAGAGAAGAAATTGTTGAATAAAGTCGTTTTTGCGCACAAAAAGTATTCTCGTAACTTCATAACATTAAGGTTGAACCACTGTAGTCACATGTAGACTGTAGACTATTTTAACAATGTTTAACTACCTTACTGGGCCTTGAAAGTGGGGGTTTAGAAAGCTCTCGGTTTCATCAAAAATTTCTTAATTTGTGTTCTGAAGATGAACGAAGGTCTTACGGGTGTGGAACGGCATGAGGGTGAGTAATTAATGACATAATTTTCACTTTTGGGTCAACTAACCCTTTAACCCCAATACCATAAACATCAAATGAAAGTGGAGTAAGAAAAACCCAGAGGAGGGAACTGTGCCTTCAGAGGTCCACCACACACCACTGTTTCTGAGGCATTATGGGAAAGAAGAATGAACACTTTGTTAAAGTGCAAAGAAGTTAACAGAATGTCCTGACCGTGTGCTTGAACTGAACATGCTGTTTTAGTTTAGAGGGACAAATGCAGAGGAAGCACAATAAAAGGCAAGTGCGTTGTATTCTCACACATATTGACAGTCATACAATAACAGGACCACGCTTTGCCAATTAACACAGTCCCCACTCGTGCGTTTCAGTCAGCTAAAGCAGAACAGATTCTGACCCCTGTTCTGCTCTATAGAGGACATTTTGTCCCTCTACTCTCCAGTATTCCCGCCCACCAAACAACTACTGCTTGAGCCTTTTTATAAGCACTGAATCATAAGAACAAACCCCTCTTTCATGCATCCGCATGGATCACAATAACACTGTTGATGTGTTTTATAGAGAGAGTGAGAGAGAGTAACACTTCACTTCTGGTCTCCCACACGCACAGCCCAGGGTCATACAACCACAATCACCAAACCCCGAACACAACAAAAACACTTCAAACAGTGAGAGAGGCAGGAAGACGGCGGCATCGCTTTTAGGCCATTTTAGAGACAGAGTTTTACTCTATCATTCAAAAGTTTGGGGTCGGTAAGTTTTTTTTTTTTTTTTTTTAAAGAAATTATAGTTTTATTGAGCAAGGATTCATTAAATTAATCAAAAGTGAGATGGTTATTGTAGTTTTACACTAAATGTGAGCATTCATTTACTCATATCACTTGCTCAAAAACAGATTTAGTATTCCCCAAAATGATTAAAAACAGTGAATTGCAAACTCAGAGTATTACTCAAACCTGCAATAATTAAAGATGTTAAATAATACAAATATACTTGATTTATTCTCACCATTAAACAATATCTTTCCTGCTGACCTTAGATGATCCAATTCAACCATACTAATAAGCAAAAATGGCTTTAGTATAGTTTTAGTTTTATTCCTGAACTTCTTGAACTTCTCCTGTATCCTATTCTTCTTTAATCCAGAATGGCAGCACATGAAAGGTTTGTTTGAGCTGCTCCCTCTACTGTACAGACATGAATCTGCATTTCCTTCAGCCTGAGGCTTATTCATTTCACTTTTGGTGAGAAGGGACTTTTGTTCAAAATAGAGGATTTTCTTTTTCTTTCTTTTTTTTAAAACAATCAAGCAAGCCCAGCTCAGGTTACAGAAAAGGTAACACAAAAGTAATGTAAAAAAGGAACTAAGTAACTAAGTTTCTTTTTAGGGAGTAACGCAAAATTGTAACACATTACTTTTAAAAGTAACTTTCCCCAACACTGCTGGCTATCATGTCTTTCTCTGTTGTGAATGTGAATGTTTACATGTGTTGTCAGAGGCAGTGAGATATAATATATACCTGGACATACAGTATGAGAGAGATGCATATTTCCCCGGGAAACTTCTGAGGGTAATGCAAAAGTTTTGCTAGAGAACACAAAAGCATTGAAATATTTTTCTTTCCCCATGTCCCTTTAGTGGCTCCGTACAGATCGTGTTCACTATAGTGTTTATGTACAACACCAAATACATTTTTAAAACATTAAACAATATTTATTTTTGATCTGTCTTGGTATATATACTGTGTGTGTGTGTGTGTGTGTGTGTATGTGTGTATATATATATATATATATATATATATATATATATATATATATTTATATATGTCATATATATATATTATTTTTTATTTATTTTATTTTTTGAACTATCCCTTTAACAAAACTAGCTGCATGGATATAGTCAAAAAATAATTTATATAAAAAAAAAAAAAAAAACTATAAGTTTAGTCTGGTCTAAGCGTCAGTTTAATGTTGAAAGAGAGTGAGGTATATTTATTTTTGATCTGTCTTGGTATATATACTGTGTATATTTTATATATATATATATATATATATATATATATATATATATACATTTGACTTGACATTTGATATTCAACAGTGCTTTGATCTGCCTGCATTGACACCATTTTCTTTAAGAGCCAAAATAATGTACCAGTTATCACTGTAAAGCTGCTTTGACACAATCTGCATTGTAAAAAGCGCTATATAAATAAAGGTGATATATATATATATATCTTTTTTTTTTTTTTTTTTTTTGGGTGAACTATCCCTTTAACAAAACTAGCTGCATGGATATAGTAAAAAAATATATAGTCCTCAGCACGAAGCGTCAGTTTAACATTGAAAGAGAGTGAGGTAAGTTAAATAGCGAAACATTTAATACATCAACTGTTTTGTGACAGAAATGTTAAACGACCGAACAGTAACATTTAGTGATGCAAACTACTCAGATATGGCCGTTTTGAATGGAAAAAAAAATAATAATAATAATATATATATATATATATATATATATACATGAAATTCCTAACATGAGGCAAGAAACGTTTTCGACATATTAGGCATACAAATAAAACCAGGACATGTGTGCATATTTTGAATGCAAATAAATGCAAATGTTTTTTGCAAATAGTTAAAAATGATTATTTCCCCAACTAATTTTAGACCTAGAATTTCCTTCACTGTTCTGTTTCTTTATGATTTATAAAAAATTGTTCCCCCCCCAATGTTCAAGACATGGTTACGGCCTTGGTATATATATTTTTTTTTTCATTTTAATGCCAGCCTAGAAAAGATATCTAGATATTAGTTAAAATAAATCTTTATTATTGTTCTTTATAATAATATCCTTTTACACTTTCTTTGAAACATTTGTTTACTTAATAGATTTGTATTGTATTTGAATGTTCAAGGTTGTTTTTGTAATTTTTGCATTTGATAAAAGCAAAAATGTGTTATTACGAGGACAACACTGAATCTTTTTTTTTCTACTTACCACTTTTTTTTAGTAATGTAAAATTGTGATATCAAATAATATGATATGAAAATGTATGTATACGTCACATGCCACATGCCTATTTTTTCCCTCACGCCTGTGAGCGGTTACACATTTAGTAACGCTGACCTCAAAGCTGTATTGAAAATCCTAGTTACACTAAACTTCTTTCAGAACTTTTTTTGTCATGTGATTTTTTTCCTCCTTCCATCCATTTTCGAAGCATTTGCTTTCTATCTGCCACTCCGATATTTTTCCATTGATTTGATTACACAAGTGCAGTGAAGTGTGGACATTCCAGACTGGGTCTATTTAACACTTGTGTTTCTGAGAGCCACTTCTTCCAGACATCCCCCATTATAGGCCAGCTCTCTGGAGACCCATCACACAACTGCTGTCAGAGAACTGCGTGTCTGTCAGTCCCCAACCTATCTAACATTAATAGTATGCGGCCTCACGGCACGTAAACCCCTAGACCGGCGAGGTGAGACGTTCCCTCTCTCTTTGAGTGGAAAAAACGAGAATACGCCTGGAATCTTCTGCTCGCTAACTCTATTTTCCTCTTTGTGTGAGCGCCTCTGTCTCAGGGGAATTACGGCAACATCCATTAACACATACTAGGGTGAATCAAAGTTATACTCATTTATTCAAAATACATTTGAACTCAGAGAGGTTAGGTCAGGGTGTGTGGATGTAGGAATGCTGGTATGTGGCGATGTGATTCAGTCAGTCTGTTTGGACTTTGATGTTTCTCCTGAGCTGTTTATGTTTGTTTTTGTGCGTCTTGGTCTTCACCAATCCAGGATGGAAGTAGTCTGTCTACGAAGTCACAGTTTCTGTCTCATGGGAGGAATGTTTGAGCCACAGAGGAATGTGCTGTAAAAATGGAATTTCTGCCAAGCTGTCTGTCTGTCTAGTCACCGGCGTTCCTCATATCCCCGCTGTCTGTCTCGGCTAATAGCAGAAGAGCTTTTCAAAGGCTTTTGTTTAAATCTTGACAGTTTGATGAGTCAAACTATAATCACGGTTTAAAAATGACAACAAACAGGAAGAGAGACTGTCTGTACATGACAAAATATCCTATTCTCAATGAGGATTTATATCCTTATTTCCAGTCCTTAAATTATTATATTAAGACTTTAGAGAATGTACAGTATCTTTAATATGAGTGTATTTTATTTCTCTTTTTTTCTATTTCTATTTTATATATATGAAATTTATATTTTATATATATTATTTATGCATTGTTTTGGGTCAGTAAGATTTTTGTTTATGTTTTTGATAGAAAGAAGCCTCTTTTGCTCACAAAATCTGCATTTATATGATTTAAAAACCCCAGCAAAAACAGTAATATATTATTACAATTAAAAAATAACTGTTTTCTTTTTGAATATATTTTACATTTTCATTTATTCCTGTGATCAAAGCTGAGTTTTCAGCATCATTACTCCAGTCTTCAGTGTCACATGATACTTCAGAAATCATTCTAATATGCTGATCTGCTGCTCAAGAAACATTTCTGATTATTATCAATGTTGAAAACAGTTCATATTTTAGATAGAATGTCATATTTTAGAAAGAACAGCATTTTTTAAAATAGAAATCTTTGTTAAAGAAAAAAATATAGGTATAAATAAACTATGCGCACCAGAAAACATGGAGGGAAGCGCTTTTAAGTATCAACATTTTTGGGGACCGGTTCACAGGGACACGTTTACTTGCTGGAGTAGGATTTTTCTCTGGTAAGATAGCATCATAGCATGATAAGTGTGTTATTTAATTATTAGGTGTGATGCATACGGATAAGGTCCAACAGTTCGGCACGCGTGTGATTCGCGGATTAACTGCTAAATTTAACCATCATAGAGTGAAAGTTTATCATTTGGACGTGTTTTGTCCAATTAACACATTCAAACGATTTTAAAAGCGGAAGAAGAGGCGAAAATCGGGACTCGCGAGCTGTTATCTGTGCCACGCCCGAAGCGCGCGCACGCAGAGAGAGAGAGAGAGGTGCGTTTCAGACAGAGCTCAAACACCGAATTGATTCCTATTTTGCGTTTACTTTCGCTTGAACGGACACATACACACAAAATTATGTCAAAATACCTGTCTCGGCAAGTACTCTCTCGGTTATGTCATTAGCAAACAGTTGAGAAAGAAACCGGATGTGTGTCAGTATATTCAGTCCGTGCGTGCATTCCGTCTTAAAGTGACAGCAGCCTAATATTCTTGCGGTTGTCTGTGTCATTAATGTTAATACAATAAAACATAATTACCATCATCTACCATGTTCGAGAGAAAAGAAGATAGTGAGGAGAGCAAAGTGTGAGTACCAAGCAACATTGCGGGGCGCACAAAATGATTTAATGCATCCTTGCTAAATAAAAGTATCAGTTTCGTAAAAAAAAAAAAAAAAAAATTACTAACCTCAAACTTTTGAATGGCAGTGTATATTTTTATATGTATTTTCTCTTATATTTTTACTGGAAAACAAGTTCAAAAAGACCAATTAAAAATGTATTTCTTTGCATTATACTGTTTATTTCTGGGCATGAAAAGAAAGATACATTTTACAGAGTGCAGGATATGGCGCAGATTAAAAATATCTGTAATGTGAAAGCTAATAGATAACAATTTTTTGAGGAAAAAAATGAAACAGGTGCCCGGTCTCGCTGCAGTTTTAGGAAGAAACAGAGCTCTTTTTCTCAAACATGCATGTCTGCTGTGTTCAGGGTGAATGGTGAATTAGTTTTGTCTTCAGCTAGGATTAGCAGTTGTTGTGAAGTACTCATTACTGCGTCTGACTTTTTTGACCTTGTTTTAGGGCCTCTTCTCCATTTCCTTTGTAATTTCTCTTCATCCCTGAGGCTACAGACCAAGATTAGTCCTAGTTTTATATAAGAATGTTTCATGATGTGACAATTAACAAAAATAACAATTATGTTTCCATAACAGCTGGATCAAAAACAGGAAAATATTCTTGCTCATAAATGTGTGTCAGTAAATGTGTCACTGTGACTCTTTGAAGTCTTGTGCAGTTGTTTAATTAAAACACCTGGTGTCGCAATGGCCTAATATCTCTTCTCTGTCTGTCTTGTAATATTAAAACATTCAGTCATGTCGTAGTGGTTTTAGAAGACTCGTGTCCTGGCAGGTTTGACAGCATGAGTCAGAATTAGACAAGACATTTTGGTAATGATGCTTAAGTTTGATCATTTGCTCAATGATTAAGTGTTCTCTAATGCATTTATGTTATCCAACGTGTTCAGTTGATTTATATGGTTGGTGAATTTACTGTAGATTTTCTTTTCACAGGGAGGAGTTGAGAAGAACTCATGTGGGAGAATTGGAGAGACTGGAGGTGAGCTTCAGAATGAAGCTGAACGCTGCAGAGGAGCACAGTTTAAAGGTGAGGTCACAACTTACAAATGAAAGGTGAATCCTCTCTTATAATGAGTAGATTTGATTTATGATGGTTAATTTGTTCATAATACATTTATCAGAAGGATGGCATGGCCCCTATTGCACTATTCTGAAATGTCACAATTCACAACTTTCGCATCTTTCACTTCAGAATAATTCAAAACTTTTGTGTTCCACCAAGTAACTTTGCATTCACTTTGCAATATTTTGTGGGTCTTTAATCTAGTTGCTAGTCCAGATAGGAAGAATATAGGCTATATATTCTGTTGGCTATAGATTGGCCGGTCAGAACAAGATTGTTTCATTTCGAAACTGTATTCCAAATCGATTTCTTTATTGAGCCCAGTAGACTTACACACTCAGTCCTCGAATCATCAAAACGTTGAGGGAAAAAAGTACTTAAGGCCACTATAGAATATCTGCAAGTCCTCAGACAAGTCTCCAACACGTCTTAAAGGGATAGTTCACCCAAAAAGGAAAATTCTGTCATCATTTATTCACACTCATGTCTTTTTAAACCCGTAAGACCTTGGTTCATCTTCAGAACACAATTAATTAATGAAATCTGAGTGATTTCTCTCCTTCCATTGACAGCTACCACTTTGACACTTTAAAAGGTTCATAAAGAGATTGTAAAACTAGTCCATATGATTCAAGTGGTTTAGACACGATTGCTTAATATGATGAACAGATTTAATTTAGGCTTTTATTCACATATAAACATTTATCAACTCGCATCAGATATGATAAACAGAAGCTCAAGAATGTTTGCTTGGCGTGCGAGAACAAAATGAGGTTCATTCTCGTGTTACGCAGCACGTTTGAGCTTCTGTTTATATTCACTGATCAGTGTTTATATGTGAATAAAAGCCTAAATTAAATCTGTTCATCATATAAAGTGATTGTGTCTCTTGGACTAAACCGCTTGATTCATATAGATTAGTTTTACGAAGTGTCAGTTGCGTAGAAATCTCTCAGATTTCATTAAAAATATCTTTATTCGTGTTTCGAAGATGAACGCAAGTCTTACGGGTTTAGAACGACATGACAGTGAGTAATTGATGACAATTTTTTTCATTTTTGGGTGAACTAACCCTTTAAGGCAAGTTCCACAGTGAGTCACATGGCCAGTTATGAGGCAAATCACACAACAACAAAGCTGTTCTCCCTTTTATACTGTCATTCATTAATGGAATAAGCTAAAATGTTAACCAGTGAAATAGACTGAAAAGTTTACCAATATAATAAGCTTAAAAGCTGACTAATAACCTAGGAAATTACTATGATATATATATATATGTGTGTAAGCAATAAGGTACAAGAGGCTTTGCTGTATCGTGAATAAGTTACTCCGCTTCATGTCGTGCCTAACAATGCCCTTCAGCCGTGACTTATTCATGATACAGCACTAGCCTTGAGTACCTTATTGCTTTTATAAAATGGTTACCACACAATACAAATATTAAAGCCAAAAATGCATGTTTACTCATGAAGTAAATTTTCAATAAAAGCCTTCCTTCCGCCGGAAAAAATAGTCCCTGACCGTGAACAGCAACAGAAGTTACATTATTACGCCATTAGATGGCGGCAAAGACCGTCTTTATGAGTGTGTCAGTCAGTAGCAAAGACTTTTATATTGAAAAGACTGAACTGTTGTGAACACGGAACAAGACGCAACTGACAAATGCTTTGACTAGCGCTGTCAGTCACGGGAAAACCCCTTAAATGTTAAAAGGACAAGATGATACTTCGGACATTTAAACAGATTTTTTATTATGAACATAGGACTGACCTGAAGGAAAATGCTAAATCTGAACGCAGGTAATAAACTCACTCACTCGATCTCTTCCTCACAATACTCTTCTACATAATACAGTAAGCTTCAATGAACAATATCAATTGAGAACATACAGTTTACGTTGCTAAGGGTGTTGTGTAGTGATACACAAAACCGTTGGGTGAAGCGGTCATAGCCATGTTTTACCGTGACAAACACAGCTATTGACCAATCAGAATCAAGGACAGGAACTAACCGTTTTATAAATATATATAAACTACTAGCAAAATCGTTGAAATATAGTGTTATATATAAAGAGAAAAAAATTATTTCAATACTTTTTATTCCCTGCTTCTCAGAAAACATTTGCGAGTGAACGCAAAAACTGATAATGGAAATGTTTTAAGATGAGAGTAAAAACTATATTTCAGTGCTTTTGTAGTTTGCAAACCATTGGTGGAATTCATCACATTAATTATGAACATTATTCACTAACACTTGACAACCAGAGTGTGCCAAACACCTAAATGAAGACTTATTTTGACCAGCAGATCTGTTGTTTCGTCATTTAATATCTAACAAACTTCTTTGTGTGACATGTTTTGCTTGACAAATGTGCTTGTGCTGTTTATAGTATATATTTAGAATAAATGCCACTTGTTTTGATATTTTGTTATGTGCAATGACTTTTATGCCTTTTGGGCCCAATGTTATCTAACTTTTTCTGGATATATTCCCTTTGAACCCTGAAGACACAAAGCGTTTCTGTGCAGTCCATAACATCACTGTCCCAGAGAAGTACCAGCACATTTTCTTTCTTTTCCTTCCGTCTGTACTTCAGTTTAGTTCTTTGTTTTTATTATTTGAATTTCATTGATTTGTATTTTTTTATGTGGGCTGAGGTCTGCCCTCAGCATGCTAGTATTAAGAGGAATGCCGTTTGATTTAGTGCAAATTACATTTAAGACCCGCCGGTTTCCTGTTGTTAACACAGACATGCATCCAAGTCTAGGTGGAATTGGTCTCTCACTGTCACACACATAAGATGCTGTCTCTCTCTGACTAACACAGAGCCTCTTGTGTTCTCTCACACGCACACTGTCTGCACTCTGGGCTCCATGAAAAGCATGGTGACCTTGGTCACGCCTGACTAAAAATACATGGCATGCCACCCTCTCCCTCTTTGCTGTTTGTAATTGCTCTAACCATTTTATTCAGTTGCTGACAGTTCAATATTTCAAAAACCCACAGTTGGTGAAAAATCCTTGTCTTTAATATGAAAGCGTATGATCACTGAAGGACTACACAAACAGCTTTAGTTGCTTTCTGCCCCACCACATGAGGCCTAAATTAACCATAATTAAAGGAGATGAAATGTATTTCATATACCATTTTGTCCTGTTAGCTGTTTTACTCTTTCAGTTTTTCAGTGAGAAATAAACACTGTGTTAAGCAAGAATTCACTCAACATGTAAATAAGGCAGAATGTGATGAAAGTGTGCAGGTGTTCAGGGGATTTGCATGGGGCTTCTATCTGGTTATGTATTATGATGTCAGTTTTTAATGTTTGTCCTTTTGTCTATTTTGCAGTATGGTTTTAGCATTATTTATATACTATTATATCATTTATTCATATTTTGAATTAGCTTTTTTATTTTTCCTTTTACGTTTCTGTAATTTTGTTTCAGTATTTTTATTTAGCTTTAATTTATTGTTGTTTCAGTTTTAGTTATATCAGTTAAGTAGTAATTTTAGAACTTTTCTCATTTTCCTTCCTAAGATTACATTTTTCATTTAATATTTATATTTTATTTCAGCTTAATTTGAATTAACAAAAACGATTTATTTTACTAACACTTTATTTTACAGTCCTGTTTCGCATAAACATACTATGTACTTATTGTAGCAGTGATACTAAATGGGTACACTCTAAAAATGCTGGGTTAAAAATGGACAAACCCAGCAACTGGGTTGTTTTGACCCAGCAGGTTGGTTCAAACCTTTAACCCAACCGCTGGGTCAAAACAACCCAGTTGCTGGATTTGTCCATTTTTTTAGTTTTTAATTTAACTCAACTATTGTTTAAAAATGACTGTATGGCTTGCTTAAAATGAACCCAAAATAGACATTTATTAATAAGTTTAATAAATGATAATCAAATAATAAACATTGCATATCAGACATTGAAGATAATCAATGAACGCGTTTCCTGAACCACATTTGTGAGGCTATATATGTTTTTTTTGTGTGTTTTTTTTAATAAAACAAAAAGAGGCAGCGTGATGTTTTATAACACATTTCGTTTTATTGTTGACTAAAATATACATATAGAGAGAACCGGAGTAGCCAGAGCGAGCTGAGTGATGTTATTAAGTACGCTGCTGTGCCATTTGCAAAATCACCAGGCTTGCGTCCTCCCGTCCACCGAAGTCCGTTCTCCTGAGTCGAACTTAACAAGTCCCAACTACCAAGGACGTAAGTCCGAACTTTGCGAACTTGGTATTGAGAAACGCCTCAAGTCTCTGGCTATCGTCGATACTTGATCATCGTCTGTTACCGCAAATGTGATTGATATGACGTCACATGCAGAGCGTGTGCGCAAATCGGATTCAGTTCATTCGGAATGACGAAAATTGGTGCATGTAAACATAGCCACTGTGACTTATTTGCACTACCGTTTCTGACTACCATCTCTCATATGTCATGTATATGCCATATATGTAATTTTATATCTGTATTTTTATCTTCTTTAACTTTATTAATATCATAAATATGTTTATTTGCACTACCATTCAGCACAAGCGCCATATACTGTCAGGGAGTGAATTTGCACGTTCACTCTGTGCATCGCCAGTAAAGGGTATGAACACAAAAAACATCTCGAAAAACGCTGGCGATAAGCGCGTGCGATATTCGTCTCGGTGTGTACAGGTCTTAACACTGCTCTATTGTGTCGTGGTTGAAATGTACTACGTTTGGTTTATTTAATAAATTCATTAGACTGAAGTTTAATTTATGGGTCAAGTGCACAAATGATGATCTGATTCTTTCTGATTCTATCTAAATTTTATTTGACCTCAACCCTTATTTAACCCGTATTTGTGTGCACGCAGATGGAGGTTTTACTCCAGCAGAAACAGGCTGAGCAGGACAAACAGCTGAAACAGCAAGAGATGGAGTTAAGAAGAGAAGCTGAAATTGAACTGGACATCCAACGACAGAAAAACCAAGAGCTGCAGAACAAATACCAGAGTGAAAACCAGCAACTACAAAACAAGGTACAACTGGCTGACCTCTACAAGTCTAAAGCAGTTTAGTTTTCAAATAAATTTCACATTTAGCTGCGCCTTAAATATAGTGTGTTATATATATTATAGTGTATATAGTAATATAGTGATACCAATATCAGCTCTCTCTGAATGAATGAGAGCTGTCAGTTAATTCACATGTATTTGGTGTAGGGAAAAACAATTCTAGATTATACTGCTTTTTTAGAGTGATTAAATACGTGTTCATTTATTTATTTATTTATTGAAAATGCTATAAAAGTTTTTTTTTCTATGAAAACAACACAAATACAAAGGTTACAGGTCATCAAGAACATGGCACATGCATTTCAAACTATTCAAAGGAGTTTGCATCATCTTGGGCATCTTATTTGTCCCTTTGATCTTAATTTGATGAGTTCACAATTTTATTTAACAAAAACGATTTATTTTACTAACACTTTATTTTACAGTCCTGTTTCGCATAAACATACTATGTACTTATTGTAGCAGTGATACTAAATGGGTACACTCTAAAAATGCTGGGTTAAAAATAATCTAAGTTGGGTTAAAAATGGACAAACCCAGCAACTGGGTTGTTTTGACCCAGCAGGTTGGTTCAAATAAATGCTATAAAAGTTTTTTTCTATGAAAACAACACAAATACAAAGGTTACAGGTCATCAAGAACATGGCACATGCATTTCAAACTATTCAAAGGAGTTTGCATCATCTTGGGCATCTTATTTGTCCCTTTGATCTTAATTTGATGAGTTCACAATTTTATTTAATCCTGAGATAAAGAAAAACATGTTTGACTTGCTTGGAGGGCTTGAATTTGAGACTTAACTCACGCTCTGTTTCCCACTGGACTAATTAATTAACTCTCTGATGCATGAGTTATTAAACCACAAATAAAAAAATATATATCTTAAGTTTTTTTTTTACTGCACTTCAAAACATGAACAAAATCATTCCCAGTTGCCCTCCAAAATGTTGTTTTTATGTTGTTTTCAGAAAAAATAAGTCAAAATGAAGTTTTTCTTTAAAACAAGCAAAAAAAAAAAAAAAAAAAAAAATCTGCCAATGGGGTAAGCAAAATAATCTTATTTCAAACTGAAAACAATATTATTTTGCTTACCCCATTGGCAGATAATTTTGCTTGTTTTAAAGGGAACCCCAGGTATTAAGACTTGTATGGCTTTATCTGTAGTAGAAAACCCATGAAAGATTTACGTTTTATAAAAAAATCCACGTCGTTTTATACATATTTTGCACAATGGGCGGCAGCATTTTGTTTAGGTGCACAGTGCGTTCTATGTCGATGACGTCAAATGGTTGCACTCTGTGAGCTACTGATACTGCCCTGCTGCTATTTTTACCTCAACACAACTCAGAATATAATATACGATGCCACATTGTGCGGCTTTTGGTTGTAATTCTCAGTCGAAGGGCAACAAGAGAAGTGATGCAAGTCTTCACTGCTTTACTAGCGATAAGAGGAGAAAAGAATGGGAAGTTGTGCAGAATGTGGACGAATGAAACTTCCCAAAGAACTGTTTCTTTTTTCTCTCCACTTTAGCCCTGATTCCTTTGATACTTTTTCATTTGTATGTTTTGGTGCAACAGTAATCTAGTAACGCATACAAGTCTTAATACCCACAGGGATTTTTTAAAAACATTATCAGCCTTTTCCACATTGTGCGGCATTGATATTATATTCAGAGTTGTGTTGCAGTAAAAATAGCAGCAGGGCAGAGTCAGTAGCTCACAGAGTGCAACCATTTGACGTCATTGACATAGAACGCACTTTGCACCTAAACAAAATGGCACCGCCCATTGTCCAAAATATGTATAAAACGATGTGGGTTTTTTAAATAATGTAAATCTTTTATGGTTTTTCTACTACACATTTCAGTAAGAGACATAATTTACGTTATATTAAGCCATACAAGTCTTAATACCAGGGGTTCCCTTTAAGGAAAAACTCACTTAATTTTGACTTATTTTTTTTCTGTAAACAAGACAATAATTTTTACTCATCTAGAAAATCTTTCTTGTTTAAGAATGTTTAAGACATGATCAGCACTTCATGTTTACCCCCTTCTCTCTCTCTCTCTCTCTCTCTCTCTTTCTCTTTCTATCTCTCTCTCAGCTCTCTGTGTCTGCTTCCGTGTTTTTCTCTCTGAGAGCGTTTGGTTTTTGGCTCACACCTCTCCTTTGTTAATGGCCATAAATGATGTCTGATAACTGTCTGTCCATTGGAGCCTGATACACCCGTGTGTGTGTGTGTGTGTGTGTGTGTGAGACTTTGGCCAGAGGAAGATTGGTGGAGGCAGGTCTACTGGTCCAGAAGTGATGTTGAGAGGTTTTGTCTGCCTGCATGCCACAGATGAGGGGTTGCTGGGCACCGCCAACATGGGGAGGGGATTTGGGAGTGAGGGGGTCGTTTTTTATGTTCAAGTTTTTTTTATATTTTTGAAACAATCTCTTCTGCTCACCAAGGCTGCATTTATTTGATGAATAATAGAGTAAAACGGTAATATTGTGAAATATTATTACAGTTTAAAGTAGCTTTCTGAATATATTTTAGACTGTAATTTATTCCTGTGATCAAAGCTGAATTTTCAGCATCATTACTCCAGTTTTCAGTGTCACATGATCCTTGAAATATCTCTCCCTTTAGATTCCCGCTCTCATTCATTCAGCCACACAGGAGCTCCGGGAGGAGTTGGAAGAGCTACAAAAGCATGTTATTAAGCAGGAGAAGGAGACACAGCATATTTGTGAGAGCGCCTCCCAGAGGCAGCAGCAACTACTGCAGGAGCGGAGGACGGGAGAGGCACAGCTGCAGTCGGCCCTGCAGGAGCTGCAGCAGAAGACACAGGAGCTGAACCAGGCTCAGAGTCACTTACACAAGCTCAGAGAAGAGAGGGCCGCCCTAGAGGAAGAGGTGAGGCACATCTCTCCTCCTCTCCACTTATAGATCTGACCGCAAAAGGTGGGAGTTTGAGAAGAGTCATCGACTCACTTGGGCCACAGCCTGTCAGTCCAGAAATGGATTTAACAGATGCACATTTACACAATTTCTGAGCACTTTTTTTCATAGGAAGAACTAGCTACTAGAGATTTTAATGCAGTTTTAATGTGTATAGTTTCTAATGTGTGGGTAGACATGGATAAATGCATGCTGGGAAATGATCATTTCATTTCAACACAATACATGAGTTAAAATTAAAAGGTTAAGGATTACCTGTAAAAGTATTAGGGAAAATGTATCACAGTTTCTACAAAAATATTAAGCAGCAACAACAACAATGTCATGTTTCTTAAGCACCAAATCAGCTTATTAGAATGTGACACTGAAGACTGGAGTAATGATGCTGAAAACACAGCTTTGACATCACAGGAATAAATCATTTTTCAAAAAATATATTAAAATAGAAAACTGTTATTTTAAATTATAATAAAATTTCACAGTATTTCAGTTTTTTACTGTAGTTCAATCGAAAAAATGCTGTCGTTTTATGAGCATGAGAGACTTTTTTAAAAAAAAAAAATAAACATTTTTTACAACTTTTGAATGGAAACATTTCAAGTTACAGAAATTAAACATGATTAAGCGTATTATGAAGAACCGTGAATTAAAGGGGTCATGACATGCTTTTTTTTAATTATTATTTCAATATGTTCCTTGAGGTTCACTTATAATGTTAATAAAGTTTTTGCACAAAAAAACATATATATATATATATACGGAAAAACAACCCATTTTTAAGGGGCGGCTCCTTTAAGGCTTGTCAGTAAACGCCCACTGTTATGATTGGCTAACATCACTGCATATGAAACCGTGTCAACGGCCACTCACTGTTGCACACGAGTAAGTGTTTTGAAAACATTATCCATATAAAACCATCATTTACAGTATTAAAAGTATTATGAAATATGCTTTGTGATGCAGTTGCTGTCAGATCCAATATAGCTGCTGCTTCATCTTTCTACAAACATTTCTTTGTGAACTCTTCATTACACTGCCTCGTTTACAAAACAAAATGATCTGAACAAACATAGAATCCTCCGACACGATCCGGGACGCCATTAAAATAAACCATCCACTTGTTTCCGACACTAGGATCCTTCTGAAGTCTCTACAGAAATTAGCAAGCGAGCTGTTTAAACTGGACGCGTCAAAGTGAACGTTCTTTCACTCTTCCATTTGTCCTGTTGTCGACAGACTCAAGTGTGTGGAGTGTGTCAGAAACTGAACGCTCATCTGTATACTGTATCAGTGTAGACAGAGTCAGTGATTATAATGGCTTCCATTTGCTTTTGACGAGAAGCAACACTCACATCCAGTGTAAAGAAATGACCTCCAATATCAAAACGAGATGTTTTTGGAGCTTGATTAAATAATGAGGAGGGTTTTTAAGTTATGAAATTGCAGGATGTTTTAATGTTACAAAAACCTTTTATATGTCAAAAGATCAAGGCAAATTTGATTTCTCATTTCATGACCCCTTTAAACAATGAAGTACATTTATGAATTAACATTGCTCATTTTTAGTTCATGATACCTAATGCAATAACAAACTGAACCTTGTTATAAAAATGAGAGTGAGTAGTGAAGCTGGAATGAGTTCTGCCTCTGGCCAGTTGGACATTCCTCTTGCAACACAAGAAAATAGGCTATATAGAGTCAAGAGACTTGAAGCTTTTAATATTTAATATTAATTGGGCATGATTGTATGTTACTGAAGTTTGGATATAATATTTTTTTCTTAAGCTACATTGAAGCAAAATGGAGTTATCTGATTTTAAATGGCTTTTTACCGACCCCTAGGGGTAAAAGAGTGAAGAGCAAGAGCTCTGACACACTTTAAATACTGCTTACACACAGCAGACAATTAATAATGAAGGCTAAAAATAAATGGACATACTAACAAAACAACTTGCAGGTGCTCATCACTGATGTACAGAGACATGTCATTTATATCATGGTACAAAAAAAAAGTTAAGCAAGCAGCTCTAGACTCAGATAGGTTAGACAGTCAGTGCAGCAGATAACTAGCACACAGGTCAGAGGAAAGAACGAGAATAAATATCCAGCACCAAAATAAGAAACAGCAGAGGTGACATGAGCATGCGTGAGAGTGTGGGAGAGATGAGTGAATCATTCTAGTCAGAGCGAGGGAGAGAGTATTTGGGGCAGTATTCTGTTGACACGCATGCCTGCGTCTCCAGGGGGCAGTCTGTGGTTTCAGTCACGACACTCTTGTCAGTTCTCCCTCTCATATTCTCCCACTCGGGCTCCAAAAACCCTTTCCTCCGCCCCTCAGGGTCCGCCACCCACCCCCACCCTCCTCTCTCTCTCTCCTGCGTGTCTCGCCAGTTCGTCTAGTTCAAGGTGCCGTGACGTGAATTTCACAGCTGACATATTCTTTTATTCGGGCCCCAGAGCGCAGCGTCTCTCCCTCTCTCATCTCCCTCGCCACGTTCAAAGCAAATGGCTTTCTTTTGTGGGAAAGATTTCGCTGCATTTTAAGAATCCATTAAAGCTATCTGAGATCTGACTGTGATATAAAATCGATACCTAAGGGCATTTAACGCTTCACCTTTCATAAGAAGCACCTTCTTGATGTTCTTTTTCCTTCCTCCCCCTCTCACGCTCTCTTTTTCTTTCACCCTTTTCATCTTGTCTTTGAACTGTGCCTGCGCTCTTCAGAGGCATGTGAGATATTTTCAGACTTTGGTTGATATTTATGAGGATTTATGAGGTTGCAGGTTCAAGAGCAGGAGGGAAGTGGGAAGGACTGGTGCTCTGTTTCTAAATTAAGTTAGCTGCCTACTTAGACAGTATTTTAAGGCATGATGAAAGTATTTTAAAATATGCTCCCTTTCCAAGAGACCTCATTTTGGCCAAATTTAATGGTATCATTTTTATCCTTAGCAGACAGGCCAATCGCAGCAGTGAGTGAAACAATTAATTCAAGATGGCAAACGAGTCATGAGAAATGTGATTAAAATTAAATTTTGTTCATTACAAATAATTGAATCTAATTAGTAAATGATAAATTTTACACTATTTCTGTGTGCTATGTATTTGTAGGCTCATCAGGGGTTGCGTTGTTAACTTAGCAACATGCTAATGTTATTTTATTAACTATTGTTACAGCAATAATTTAAAACAAAAATTTAGTATTTATTAGGGCTGCCCCCGACTAAAGATTTTTCTATTCGACTAGTAGTCGTTCATTTAAGCCATTAGTCGACTAATCGCGCGTTTATATTAATAAGCGATAAATCATAACAACCAGTTTTTAATTGCCTATATATATATATATATATATATATAAAACATAGCCTAATCAGCGCTCAAGTGCAAGTATAAAGCTTTCCACAGCGCACCGGCAAAAGTAATGATTATAAGTGTGTCATGAAAAAACAGAAGGCGACTGTCTAAACTTTTAATAATTTATTGTTTTCTGTGTTTTCGGCTGCACAACAGTGCTGATTACATAATCTAAGAATAGTATATTTCCATTTGAATTGGTTAGTTTAAAAGTAGACATTTGAAGCTTTCTATAGATACATTTCTCATGTTCGTGAAGCAAGTATATGCTGAGTTTCAGTTCATTTTGTGCTCAATTTCACTGAGACCGAGACGGCTGAAGCGCATCCTAATTGTTTTCATTATTTTACAAATGCACAACATTTTGCTCTTATTGTGAGTTTACAGAAATAAAAGTGGACCCTTTACAGTTTGCATTACTCTTATCCGCATAGGCGCCGATTTATGTTTCTGCCGGTGGGTGCCCAGTGCCCCACATAACCCCCATTATATCCATATTATATTGTAGCAAGTCTAAAGAATGTTTTATGTTCTTTTCCTGTGTTATGTGTTCGGCTTGTGTGGGGCTTTAAGGGGTGGGAGGTTCTTCTGAAGGAAGTTCTTCTGCGTAGTGATGTGTGAGCGGAGTGCTGGGGAAAATGTTCCAGAAGTTTGTTAGCTGTCTGTGAGGCAGGAGCATCGGCCAAAGAGGTGCTCACCTTAATAATGAAGACTAACCTGTTTAAGTGAGTCTATCATTTCCTCCGTTCGTTGTAGAATTCTTGTTAATAGAGGCTTCTAGAGGTTCAGCCGTGCTCTAATTATCAGTGGTTCGAATCTGCCTTCATATAGTTTTTTTCCCTAAATAAGTTCAAAGAAGTTCATTAATGTTTGTATATCAAGAGCATATAAACATATATAAACCTTTATTTATATAGCGCTTTTTACAATGCAGATTGTGTCAAAGCAGCTTTACAGTGATAACTGGTACATTATTTTGGCTGCACAGCAGCTCTTAAAGAATAGTGTCAATGCAGGCAGATCAAAGCACTGTTGAATATCAAATGTCAAATGTCAAGTGTCCCCAACTAAGCAAGCCAAAGGCGACAGCGGCAAGGAACCCAAACTCCAGCAGGTGACATCAGGTGGCAAACAGGTGTTAAAAAGGAGAAAAAAAACCTTGGGAGAATCCAGGCTTAGTCGGGGGGCCAGTTCTCCTCTGGCAAACAGTGCTTTGTTACGATTCAGGTAGCTAACATAAGTCTGATGGGATCGCAACATTCAAAGTATTTATTCCAGTTCAATCCAGCTGAGGATCGTATTCATCACGCCGGTATGGACGGTTTGTTGAGGAACTGTGCTGTCGTGTCGATAAGGCCTTCACAATGGATGATCTAGTTGACTCAATCTCTGCTGATACTTCAGGGCTGCGTTGTGGTTGTGTCAAGGTGCAGGTCCTCGATCTCACCTGGATACGGCCCGGATCCGGTTGACTATGGTAAACCTCGGGATAAACAGAAAGACTAATATTAGCGTAGATGCCATTCTTCTTCTGATGTAATGAGTACATCTGGTGTTATACAAAAGTGTGTTCGGGTTCCGGCTGACCTAATTTATGCAGCCTAATAATCCTTTAACGGATTTGAAAATATAAATTGATAATGTGTTATGTGTATGCCAGGTTAAAGAGATGTGTTTTTAGTTTAGATTTAAACTGACAGAGTGTGTCTGCTTCCCGAACAATGCTAGGAAGATTGTTCCAGAGTTGCTAAATAGAAGGATCTACCGCCTGCAGTTGATTTTGATATTCTAGGTATTATCAACTGGCCTGAATTCTGAGATCGCAATAGACGCGAAGGACTATAATGCATTAAGACCTCGCTCAGGTACTGGGGAGCTAAACCATTTAGTGCTTTGTAAGTAATTAGCGTCAAGCGATAGATTGATGTGCATGTCTGAAGACTAACTTAAACGAGCCACAACGTTCCGCAGCATGATTTCAAAAACAACACGTTTCAGCGCTAGTTCACTTCTTATTTAACTCAAATTAACGTCAACTGGATGTTTCATTTGCATTATATCCATGCAGCGAGATGACAACTTCCACCCAAAAGCACATTTTTTTCACGAGTGTTGTCGCGAGTCATGCTCTCGCTGATATCTGATGCAAGGAGAGTTTGAGTTTGAGCGCGCGCATGTATCTGATCGAGAGCAGAGCCATTTGTGCTCGCGCATCACTTGGATGCGCTTTCGACGTTTGCCATTAAAATATCGCCATAGAAACGGCCTTAAATAAACTATAAAAAAGGGTCTGAAAGCTCCAATAGATTTTTTTATTGGTTAAAATCAATGGAGATTTTCTCGTATATTTCCGTGGGTGCTCCAGCAATGGGATCGGCGCCTATCCGTATGACTAAAATGACGGAGTATTTTAAAATGCAAAAATGCCTCCATGTTGCGCGCTCTCCACACAAACACTTGGATATGCGCCAAATAATAGCGCACATTTATCTATGACTAGACTTGTAAAGTTGCTACTACTTACATGTTTCAAGTGATAAGCCATATTTGAGGGCGATGAATGATTAATGATATGCAAATGTTTGAATTTCCTGCCGTTAACAATCTGTCCCTCATAGACTGCGTGACTTTGCCACTTAATGTGGAGATTTTTTTTTTTCTTTCAGCGACTAGTAAAATCTTGCTCGACAAGCCTCTTCTAGTCGACTAATGGTTAGTCGACTATTAGGGGGCAGCCCTAGTATTTATTTTTAGAAGCAATGTTATCACCTTACAGTAGGGGTGGACTAATATTCAGGGTCGTAGCTGGGTTAAAAACAAACAAGTTGGGTTGAAAATGGACAAACCCAGCGATTGGGTTGTTTTAACCTAGCAGTTGGGTTAAATGTTTGCCCAACCTGCTGGGTAGTTTTATATTTAACTCAACTATTGTTTAAAAATTACTGTATTTCTAGCTTAAAAAGAACCCAAAATAAAAAAAATTTTAATATGTTTAATAAATTAACATTTATTATTAAGTTTAATGAATATTATTTAAACAACAAACATTTATTAAATTGCTTATTAATAAATGTTCACCTTTTGATTATTATTGTTGCCTCTAGTAATTATGTGTCTGATTTTTAATTTCCAACATATTTTGGGTTTTTAAACAATATTTGGGTTCAATAAAACTGACCAGCACATTGGGCAAACATTTAACCCAGTCGCTGGGTTTGTACATTTCCAACCCAACTTGTGTTGTTTTTTTAACCCAGCATTTTTTAGAGGTTGTCATTGTGGGCCCACATTGGTTAAAAATCCAGGCCTCAGTTAAACCCCTATATACAGTAGTTCAGCCATGAAACTCTAGAGGGCGCAAGCTGATTGGTCCTTTACATGCAATCCGCATGCAGTCATGTCATTACCGCATGACACAAGCTGATTAGCCTCTGCTGATCCTGCAGCCAATGAGATTGCTTGCTCAACATTTAAATAGTCTGGTTCAGTGTTTGCTGTAGGGTAGTCCTGCAGATTTACTCTGAAATTCAACTTCTTTAGATAAGTGAACCGTCCTTTATTATTCCAAATCACTAAACATTGTTACATGATCTGCCTGTATCAAATTATAAATGAAGCAAACATGCATGTTCAAAATCACGTTTGATGTTTTACAAGTTGTTTTACAAGAGTGAATCATTAAGCATATAAGCAAAGCATGAGAACATGTATTTTCAGTCAATGACAACAGCAGCAGGAAGAAAACCTTGCTGTGAGGTTACAGCTAATAGTTTGCATTAGAGCACATTTTTTTTCATGAAGATAGATTGTACAGATTTGCATGTTACCCTGTGGTCTGCTGTTTGTCACATGGCCATACTTTTGGATAGGCTGTTTGAACACAGCAAAATATGAATAAGTGCATGTAGCATGCATGCTTGCTCGCTCAGGTGGATGCTGGGGGTTATTTTCTCCATCTTGCAACATAGTCTAATTTGGTAAAATCACACACAGTGCGCATTCTTCGGTAAGTTTGAGTCATATTGGCTCAGGCACAAAGAGCTGCTTTAGGTCAACCTGAGGGTATGGCAACCAGGTACACATTGCTAAAGTTTACACACAAGTCAAACCGCTAGATTTTAAGTCAGTCAGCAAAGCATGCCCAGACACCCATAAATAGCAAACATGCAGTTCTTGTGGCTCTTCTGGGCAGCAACAGTACGTGTCTTGGTGAAATATCGGTTTGTGTTGGGGAGCTGGAAGTCCTATTTCAAGAATTAACATAATTGAAATATGTAGCTCAGTTATGCGAAACTAAAGCAGTGGTTTTAAACTCAATTCCTGGAAAACCAGAGTTTGCTTAAACTAATCTTGATCTTACCTGGGTAGCAACTGAAACCAGCTTTGTGCAACAGGCCACTGCAGATTTACTCTAAAATTCAACTTCTTTAAATAAGTGAACCGTCCTTTATTATTCCAAACACTAAACATTGTTAGCAGGATCAGGTGTGTTTGATTAGGGTTGGAGCAAAACTGTGCAGAGCTGTGGCCCTCCAGGAATTGAGTTTGAGACCACTGATCTAAAGGGTGCAGGCCTTTACATGCAATCTGCAAACAATCACATCATTACTGCATGGCACAAGCTGATTGGCCTCTGCTGATCCTGCAGCCAATGAGATTGTATGCTTAACATTTAAATAGTTTGGTTCATTGTTTGCTGTAAGCTAGTCCTGTAGCGTACTACAACCCCTCTAATATTTATTTATTTTATTTTTTTTTATTTTTTTTGAAAGAAAGAAAAGTATATTTTCATTCAGCAAAGAAGCATTAAATTGGTCAAAAGTCACAGTAAAGACATACAAATGATTTCTATTTCATATACAGTGGGTACGGAAAGTATTCAGACCCCCTTACATTTTTCACTCTTTGTTATATTGCAGCCATTTGCTAAAATCATTTAAGTTCATTTTTTTTCCTCATTAATGTACACACAGCACCCCATATTGACAGAAAAACACAATTGTTGACATTTTTGCAGATTTATTCAAAAAGAAAAACTGAAATATCACATGGTCCTAAGTATTCAGACCCTTTGCTCAGTATTTAGTAGAAGCACCCTTTTGATCTAATACAGCCATGAGTCTTTTTGGGAAAGATGCAACAAGTTTTTCACACCTGGATTTGGGGATCCTCTGCCATTCCTCCTTGCAGATCCTCTCCAGTTCTGTCAGGTTGGATGGTAAACGTTGGTGGACAGCCATTTTTAGGTCTCTCCAGAGATTCTCAATTGGGTTTAAGTCAGGGCTCTGGCTGGGCCATTCAAGAACAGTCACAGAGTTGTTGTGAAGCCACTCCTTCGTTATTTTAGCTGTGTGCTTAGGGTCATTGTCTTGTTGGAAGGTAAACCTTCAGCCCAGTCTGAGGTCCTGAGCACTCTGGAGAAGGTTTTCGTCCAGGATATCCCTGTACTTGGCCGCATTCATCTTTCTCTCGATTGCAACCAGTCGTCCTGTCCCTGCAGCTGAAAAACACCCCGACAGCATGATGCTGCCACCACCATGCTTCACTGTTGGGACTGTATTGGACAGGTGATGAGCAGTGCCTGGTTTTTTCCACACATACCGCTTAGAATTAAGGCCAAAAAGTTCTATCTTGGTCTCATCAGACCAGAGAATCTTATTTCTCAGCATCTTGGAGTCCTTCAGGTGTTTTTTAAGCAAACTCCATGCAGGCTTTCATGTGTCTTGCACTGAGGAGAGGCTTCCGTCGGGCCACTCTGCCATAAAGCCCCGACTGGTGGAGGGCTGCAGTGATGGTTGACTTTCTACAACTTTCTCCCATCTCTCGACTGCATCTCTGGAGCTCAGCCACAGTGATCTTTGGGTTCTTCTTTACCTCTCTCACCAAGGCTCTTCTCCCCCGATAGCTCAGTTTGGCCGGACGGCCAGCTCTAGGAAGGGTTCTGGTTGTCCCAAATGTCTTCCATTTAAGGCCACTGTGCTCTTAGGAACCTTAAGTGCAGCAGAAATGTTTTTGTAACCTTGGCCAGATCTGTGCCTTGCCACAATTCTGTCTCTGAGCTCTTCAGGCAGTTCCTTTGACCTCATGATTCTCATTTGCTCTGACATGCACTGTGAGCTGTAAGGTCTTATATAGACAGGTGTGTGGCTTTCCTAATCAAGTCCAATCAGTATAATCAAACACAGCTGGACTCAAATGAAGGTATAGAACCATCTCAAGGATGATCAGAAGAAATGGACAGCACCTGAGTTAAATATATGAGTGTCACAGCAAAGGGTCTGAATACTTAGGACCATGTGATATTTCAGTTTTTCTTCTTTAATAAATCTGCAAAAATGTCAACAATTCTGTGTTTTTCTGTCAATATGGGGTGCTGTGTGTACATTAATGAGGAAAAAAATGAACTTAAATGATTTTAGCAAATGGCTGCAATATAACAAAGAGTGAAACATTTAAGGGGGTCTGAATACTTTCCGTACCCACTGTAAATGCTGTTTATACCTTTTATTTCTCAACCAATACTGAAAACAACAAAAATGTGTCACAGTTTCCATAAAAATATGAAGCAGCACTGCTGTTTTCAACATTGATAATAATCATAAATGTTTTTCAAGCATCAAATCATCATATTAGAATGATTTCTGAAGGATCATGTGACACTGAAGACTGGAGTAATGATGCTGAAAATTCAGCTTTGATCACAGGAATAAATTAGATTTATTTGTGAGACTTCTTTCAAAAACATTAATAAATCTTACTGACCCCAAACTTTTATAATAGATAAAACAACGGAGTTGCGCACTCAGGTTTATGGCTGCTGTACATTTTACCTGCCACAAGATGGCACTGTTTTCAACACTCCTGTTGCTTTGAATCTTTACCCGAAATAATCAGAAAAAAAGCTTAGATTCACGAGGCTTCATTTCTCAATCCCTACTGCACACAACAGGCAGATCAACACACTGTAACAAACACAGAAAGTCTAGGTTGAGCATAGCTCTCTCTTCAGGCACTGCAGATCCTTTTATTGCTCCTTGGTCCGTTTAACACCAGTCACATCTGAAGATTGCTTTGGTCTGATCCAATACTGTGAAAGAAAGGGAGAGACGAGAGAGAGAGAGAGAGAGAGACAGCACCAGCAAAGCAGCACATATACATAAACAATATATCTCAGGACATATCAATATTATATTACATTATATTCCACCAGCGGTGTCTCAAATGCATTCTCCGCATCACATACCACAAGCACGTTACTAATGAAAAGATTCTGCGCAGGATGAACTGACATGGATGCCGCCCAATGGCGAGGAAGGCTGAAGAAGACCTGGCAAAGTACATTCAGAGAGAAATTAAAGCAAGCTGGCTTTAAATGGGAAGAAGCTAATTAGCTAATTAGGAAGAAGCTAAAATTTTCCTTTCAAACAATACCAACCTTTTTTGTGTGTCACTCAGGAAAAAAAAAAAAAAAAAAAAAAAAAAAAAAAAAAACTGACCCCAAACTTCAGAACGATTATCTGCCATAAATTATAAATTGACTAAAAGGAGTGAGCAAATGGGAATCATTAAAATCTTGGTCATTTCTGAGGCCATAACTGAGCCAAGCCAAACAGGTTTATTTTTTACAATTTATTGGTGAGTAATTTACTTCATAAAATTCCTATGTGATGTGCATACCTGCATTATAATATTTTTGCCGGTTAACTTTATTTTTTTATGAAAGTTTATGTATAAAATAACACAACAGACCAATTAATTACTGAAAATACTGCTGCCATGAGAGGAAGCATATTTGCTCATCAGGTGTGCAATACATTTTTTAATTTGTATGTTTTTATTTTAATAAATTCTAATGCTGCTGAAATTGCCCTGCTTTTTTTAGTTCTGAAACTTATTTCGGCAATTTGCCAAGGCAACATTTCTCACTGCCATTTAAAGTTTTTCGTATAATATTTCAGCTTTATTTCACTTAGTTAAAATAGTTTTAGATTTAGTTAACAATAATAATGTCAGGCACACAGATGGAGGCAGACAGGTATGTGAATAACAGGTAGTTTTATTGAGACCGAGGCACGGACACTGGCAGGTGGAGAATGCAGTTGAGTCAATAGGAACAGTCACTTAGCTGGTGAAATAATAGATGAATGTCTTTGCTAGTGAAGGGTCCACAGGGAATGGAGAGCTGACGACGGAAGACAGATGGAAGAGGATTCGGGGATCTCAGGTGAGTAACAGGTAAGGAGTCCAGGTATAAGAGACGTAGTGCTTTCCATAGACGAGACCAGATGCTGTGGTGCAGGGCGTGAGAGTCTTTATAGTGTGTGTTTGATGAATGGATGTGCAGGTGAGGAACCAGAGGGATGCTGGGAAGTGGAGTCTGGGGAAGGTAAGACAGACGGTGACTGTGACAAATAACTCTTGTAGCAGTTATTATTGTTAACTGTACAGTAATACCTGTAACTGCTTCATAGCCTTGCAGTTATAGACCCCTAGTCAGAACCTCTGTCTCATTGTGAACACTAGATGGCAGTTTCACCTAAAGATTGTAGCTGGTGACCTCATGCAGACAGATGTTCCTCCTTGCTTCTGTGTTAACAGTTAGGCAACTCCCAGAGCTTGAGTCCAAAAATTCCCACAAATGTGATTTCCCAAAGACACGTGTGACCTTTCTTGTTCTCACATCAGCATCCAGGTACTTGAGAGTCTTTCCAAAAGGAGTTTCACAGTATTTTACTTCCAAGAAGTCGTCTTGAATGTGTGTTCAAAGCAAAAGGTTTGAGTGAGATAATTATCTGAAGTACTATCATTCCTTAAGGGTTAATTCACCCAAACATTCAATAATTACTCATCCTCATGTTGCTCCAAACCCGTAAGACCTTCGTTCATCTTCTGGACACAAATTAAGATATTTTTGATGAAATCCAAGGGTTTCTGAACCACACATAGGCAGCAACATCACCTACCCAGAAAGTAGCAAAGACATTGTTAAAATAGTCTACGTGACTACAGTGGTTCAACCTTAATGTTATGAAGCGATGATAATACTTTTTGTGCGCAAAAACAAACAAAAATAAAGACTTTATTCAACAATTTCTTCTCTTATATGTCAGTCTCCTATGCAGTTGGCGTAGTGTAAACAGCGCAGTGCTTCCAGGTTCTACGTCAAAATGCCAGCTCATTATTGGCTGACGCTGATCACGCAAACAGCACGACGCATGCGTGTCAATACTGAGCTGGCTTTCTGACAGAACACACAAGCGCTGAACGTAAACAGCATACGAGAACGACACGGAAGAGAGGATATTGTTGCAAAAATGTATTTTTGTTTTGTTTTTGCGCGCACAGTATTCTCATCGCTTCATAACATTAAGGTTGAACCACTGCAGTCACGTCGACTGCTTTTAGTTCATTTCTGGTGGTTTAACTGCTGTCTATGGACGAGTCAGATACCTCTCGGATTTCATCAAAAATATCTTAGTTTTGTGTTTCGAAGATGAACGAAGGTCTAACGGGTGTGGAACGACATGAGGGTGAGTAATTAATGACAAATTTTTATTTTTGGGTGAACTAAACCTTTAAAAGCTGAGTTTACAATATATCAAAAACATATATACTAAAAACATATGGGTTAGATATGCCTTGGATGCATTGCAACAAATGTTTCGCATGTTTCATCTACAGTGGGTACGGAAAGTATTCAGACCCCCTTACATTTTTCACTCTTTGTTATATTGCAGCCATTTGCTAAAACCATTTAAGTTCATTTTTTTTCCTCAGTAATGTACACACAGCACCCCATATTGACAGAAAAACACAGAATTGTTGACATTTTTGCAGATTTATTAGACCAGATGTACTCATTACATCTTCTTCTGATGTAATGAGTACATCTGGTGTTATTGGAAGTGTTCCCGGTTCCGGCTGACCTAATTTATGCAGCCTAATAATCCTTTAACGGATTTGAAAAAATAAATTGATAATGTGTTATTAAATTGATAATGTGTTATGACAAAACTCTATGCTTTAAGACAAACCATGTGCAAATTCATAAGTCAACACCATTGCTGAGTAAAACTGCATTGAACCAAAGACAGTCTCAAACCCACGCTTTGAAATAGCGCGGTGTTTCTGACGTCACAAACTACCTTGTAACCAATCAACGTCGACGTGTCGGCGGGCTTTTGCATATCATTAAGTGATTGCGCAAATGAGTCTCAAAAGAAGGTTATCCCGGTATATTTTTCTGTTGATATGTAAAATCGGGTAGATTTAGCAATATGGCGGGCGAATGATGTATATTACAATGTTATGATGCCTTTCTCCACTGACGTTCTGAGTTGTTCAAAGTGTTTCTAAGGATTCTGATTGTTAGAAGGCAACTGTCTGACTCGTGAATGTGAACATGGTTTGTGTAACATTAGCAACAGATTATTAGCTGTTTGATAACATAGTCTAGCAAAACACTAATCATATTAATTACCGTTATGTGTCCGATGTTGTAAAAAATGATACCATTGTGCAGCGTTTACCCCAGTAAGTTGACGAGTGGATCTCGTCTGAACTTGTGAGTGAGTGGAAGCGGGGCTAATTATCATATTCATTGATCCGTGTATATTAAATGAGGCAAGGGTGTAGAGTTACATTCATTTTCTGTGACGCTTTTCTAATCTTGAATAAGCCGAGATGCTGGTTTACTTTTTAACTGATGGGTGAGAAGACAATTTGCCTTTTCGCGTGTTTGTAAAACCCAGCATGGGAAAAAAACAAATCACACTCTGTTTTTTCTTGTCATAAGGCTCAGTTTTTCTCTATATTACTCTAGCGTTGGAGCCATTGCGCATTAGTGATCAATTTTCTGTATAGATTCAATAATTTTCTCCTGTGTTTTTTCAAGTTTTCCCTAAGTCTTATGATTTTCAGTGCGTGTTTCCTGTAGAAAGGCTATTTCTGTATTTAATCTCCTCAGTCTCTTTAACCTCTGTTTAGTCTTATCATATAATACATTCTAGATTTGCCCATTGAACAAAGGTAACCGCAGATAACAACCATCTCTCAGCTCCCAATGATCCAAGTCCTTATCCTTTTGAGTTGTTTATTTTCCCCCAGAGTCCCCAACATAATGTAACCAGAAATACAAAGCATAAAATACAAAATCAGGCATACAAATAAGTGGACCACAAGCACTATTAAAGGGTAAGTTCACCCAAAAATGAAATTTCAGTCATTAATTACTCACTCTCATGTCGTCCCAAACCCATAAGTCCTTCATTCATCTTCGGAACACAAATTAAGATGTTTTTGATAAAATCTGAGGGTTTCTGAACCATACATAGGCAGCAACACATAGGCAAAAGCAGAAGCGTAATAGATATATTCTTTATAAACATATGAATGCAATGCTTGCTAAAAGTGTCCAAAAAATAAATGGGTTACAGATTTACTGTAAATTAAGGTAAAGACATTTTCTAAGCTTAATTCTACTGTAGCTACTTTTAATATAGCTTAAGTTACATACGTAAGAGTTGTATTGGCCTGATGCCTGTTTCTGTTTCTCCATCCCTCCACCCTTTTTTCTGTCTGTGATCTTTAGAAGTCCTTTCTTGAGGAAACAGTAAGACGTGAGTGTGAAGAGAGGGAAGAGCTGACCGCTGCGCTGACATTAGCCAAAGAACAACTCAAACGCGTCACCAACATACACACCCAAGTCTCCAGATCTACAGTTATGCACTCAGACCTTCCCGTCCCCAGACTCAATCCCAGTCTTTCCCATCCTCAGACACGTAACTACAGCACCTCATCCACTCAGAGCAGCAGACATTTGTCTGAGTGTAATCCTGCTATGGGTAGAACTACGACATCTTGGCATGGATCATCACGGGAGGCACTCACCCTACCCAAAATAAGCAAAGAAAGAGTCATGACTTCAGTTAACGACTTGTGCAAAAGCATTGTCGCGGTGAGAAGCACGCAGGACAAACTATGATTCTCCCTAGAAAGACCTCTAGATTGTGTGCTCAGTATATTTCTAGGTGTCATGTCTGTTTTAGGTTTATGTTCATGTATTGATGTGTTTTAATTTGTATATTGTCATAATTATGGTTCCTGTCTTGTGTCATGTGACACGTGTGGTCATCTCGAGCCGAACTCAGCGTTTAGCCGTCATGTTTGCATTGTGCCTGGTCTAGCTGCTGTTGGCGAGTTCTGTTCAGGTCAAGTTCTCTTTACTTTGCGTTTGTTTGATGTTTCAATAAACTGCATTTGGGTTATCATCTCAACTCAACTCAATGTCACAGATTAGCATGGTCCAGATTTTGATTAGCAGTCTCTTAGAACAATGTTTCTCAACCGGTGGGTCACGACAGGGCCGTAACCACCATAGACTTTGATCTAATAATTAGAAATGACCAAATTGTCCCCCCCCAAATTTGATATTCTTGATGCTGTTGCTGCACTCCATTATGCACTGAATGAAAGAATTGACAAAGTTTTAAAAGTTGAATTTTTGGCTGGTCTGCCTCAGCACTCAAAATGATTGAGATGGACAGTCAAATCAAAGAAGGCGGGGCCTACCGTTCACAGAAGATGAATGCGAATTCCAATGCTACGCTTAGTTTTAGCAGTGAAAGAGTGCGTGGTAAAATGTAAGTAGCTAAATGTTTAATATTTGATGACTGTTTTACAATAGTAATGTTCAGCAACTGACAGTTATACCCAGTGATACAAACTACTCAACTTTTTTATGAAAGTTCAGTTTTGAATTGAAAATATGCTATTATTTACATGATTCATGTAGTTCATAACTGAATGTGACGAGACCAGAAACTCAACTTCGTTGAGTCACGGAGTATGTAAAGAAACAACAACAAAAACGTAATTGTAAATGTTTTACTGATGCAAGAGTCGTATGTGAAAGCTGTTCTGTCCTCTGTATTTGTCAAAATCTCAACGTCTGAAAGCAAAAGCAGGTTTGCTTTCACAGTCCAACCTGAAACCTCGCCTTCTTTCTTTGCGTACGCCTTTGGGCAGGAATTATGCTAATATTTTACATAATGACATGGACATTTGCTTTGTAACTTTGCAGACTGTATACATGCACGGATGCGGATACATTACACGCTAAAGGAAAAGGAAAACATTAAAAAGCATTATACGACCCCTTTCAGGAAATTTAGGAAGTGCACCTTCACCTTGGCACATTCACTGAAGCTAGCTTGGAAAGTACGTACGCACGGATTATCACATTTGAGCCACCCAAACATAAGTAAAGTGTTGCACCACCCTTTTAAAGGCTCTCTTTCCTCATGCAAACATTCCTCTAAAATTCATGAACAGTTTCCCATATCCTCCCACATGGATACACACACAAATACTCCTATTCCTCTTCCTGGAGCAATTCTTATTCTTATCCCATGGGAATGACTGATCAGTTTCTTCCGATGGCTTTCCCTTTGTTTTCTGCCTGTTTTCTGACTTAGTGAAGTGTGTGTCACACTGATGTCACTTTCTCAGTCAAACTGAAGGATCATGTGACACTGAAGACTGGAGTAATGATGCTGAAAATTCAGCTTTGATCACAGGAATAAATTACATTTTATTATATATTCAAACAGAAAACAGTTATTTTAACTTGTAATAATATTTCACAATATTACTGTTTTAGGGGCCGTGCACATATCGCGTCTTTTGCGCGCTCAAATTCGTTATTTCAAACGTAGCCATGTGGCAGGCGCGCTCATAATGGAAGCGACGCAGTCGTGATGCTCATGCGGTGCGTTTTTACCATCACTTGTTTCTAAAACTCATATTGTGTGATATGAGTATGAGTACAAGTATTTTGACTGTGTATAGCTTACATCTGTCTTATTTTTGGACATGATGGAACCATCCTGGCTATCATAAGTTCAAGTTCCCATGGTCTCTTCCAAATAAACTCTTGAACTTTTATACTTAGACTTTTATTCTTCCCTAACAAAAACTAATTGTATTCAAGTGTGCTATTGGTATACTTCTTTTAAACTAAAAAAAATAAATTCTACTTTCAGTCTACTTTTTATATGCCTCTCAGAAATATGTATAAAATTACACTTAAGTATACTTCACTGATAGTATATACTGATGGAAAAATCTAAGCATATTTGTCTAACATTGATAGTATACTTAAAAATATACTTGAGCTATACTTAAAATGTGTGTAAATAAAGAGTGCACATTCATTGTGTGGGTGGATCTCGGTGTTGATATTCAAAATAAATGGGTTTCTTATGCCTGTTTTTGCCTCCATTAGTTTATAAAAAAGGCAATGGTGACTATTTCTTGTAATTGCAACTTTATACCTAACAATTGTGACTGTCTATCTCATAAATGTTACTGTGGGATTACAAATTTAAGAATCTGTTTAAGATCTGCTGATCCTACGTCCTGACATAACATCACATGAAATACTAAGGTGAAGTACATTGTATTTAGCATTTTAAGGTAAAGATGATGACTTTAGATGAATTATTCTGTTAAGCAAAGTTTCCAGCAATAGTTTTCTGTCAGTTACTGTTTTCTTTATTGTAAGTCTAATGAGCCAGATTACTGTGACTCTCACATTTTGTCTTTAATGGCCCTGTCCCATTCATCGAATAGTTATGCTGATTGGATTAGGTCTTGCGACACTCTAGAGTCTGGGGCGGGTTCCTATACCTGGATACTTCATTTGCATGCTTTGTCTAAGGTCGTCAGCCAGGTGCTTTGTCTCTATTTCTAAGCACTGCCTCCTAAAATGTATATAAACTACAATGTACACTGCCTTAGTTAGACTTGGATGACTACAGCGACGCACAGCGCGTTTCTCAATAAAGAGTAACTTCTGCTTGAAAGATATCCTAACGTCTTCTGGTCTCTGCTTCGACGAGGAAAAAGTTTCCTACAGTTTTGGTGCCGTGACCCGGATAGAGCTCCTCATCTGAATCCAGATTGAAACTTCAAGCTCAACAAAGATCTGACTTCGTTCCAGACTGAATTTTTCTGTACAACCAAGGGTTGGTGAGTGCCACTCTATCCAAAAGAACCTTTAAGACCAGTACAAATTTGTTATCCTCTGCGCTGTCAGAGAAGAGTTAACAGACAGCTGTAGGGTTTGGTTAACTAAGTTATCCTCTAAAAAATGTTCTTTTAGAGATGAAGGTTATCTTCTGTTCAGGCAGGGAAGATTAGCATTACGTGCTAATATTGGTTATCCTCTGTTCATGCAGGGAAGATTAGCATTACGTGCTAATATTGGTTATCCTCTGTTCAGGCAGGGAAGATTAGCATTACGTGCTAATATTGGTTATCCTCGGTTCAGGCAGGGAAGATTAGCATTACGTGCTAATATTTGTTATCCTCTGTTTCGGCAGGGAAGAATTGGTTATCCTCTGTTCAGGCAGGGAAGATTAGCATTACGTGCTAATATTGGTTATCCTCTGTTCAGGCAAGGAAGATTAGCATTACGTGCTAATATTGGTTATCCTCTGTTCAGGCAGGGAAGATTAGCATTACGTGCTAATATTGGTTATCCTCTGTTCAGGCAGGGAAGATTAGCATTACGTGCTAATATTGGTTATCCTCTGTTCAGGCAGGGAAGATTAGCATTACGTGCTAATATTGGTTATCCTCTGTTCAGGCAGGGAAGATTAGCATTACGTGTTAATATTGGTTATCCTCTGTTCAGGCAGGGAAGATTAGCATTACGTGCTAATATTGGTTATCCTCTGTTCAGGCAGGGAAGATTAGCATTACGTGCTAATGTTTGTTATCCTCTGTTTCGGCAGGGAAGAATTGGTTATCCTCTGTTCAGGCAGGGAAGATTAGCATTACGTGCTAATATTGGTTATCCTCTGTTCAGGCAAGGAAGATTAGCATTACGTGCTAATATTTGTTATCCTCTGTTAAGGCAGGGAAGATTAGCATTAACCATGGTTTTTCTATAGTAAAATTGTAGTCAGAATGTTTTTAAGCACAAACCATGGTTTTGATACATGTTTCCGCTACTGTGATATTGTTGTAATACTATAGTGAAACTATAGTAACCATGACTGTAGTAACCATGGTTTTTAAACAATTGTACATCAAATTACATCAAGGTTGTATTACTGTAATGTAGGGAATGGGACAACGGAGTCGGAGATCCACATCCAGGCTTTATTCATAAGAAGAGCGTAGTCAAACAGAAACAAGAAGGCAAGGCAAAAGAGAACTCCAATACACAGACGAAGATCAAGGCAGGCAGCAAACGATCTTAAACAAGGAATCAGTCCAAGGTCAAAACACATACATTGCTAAGCAGGACAAGGAACAGACGAAATGTAAACAAAGGGCTAAACACTAGACAAGGCAGAAACAATACTCAGCTCTGTGTCTGTCTGTGTGCGTGCGTGTGCGCAGCTTATAAAGGGTCACTTTATAGTCCATATGATGAAAATAGAACACGGACCCAGGGCACATGTAACAGTTACCATGGTTTTACTAAAGTACCTTGAATTAAAATTAACCACAGTTATTCAACAAATTCTATGATGCAGACTTTATTACAGCTGTTACATCATCCTAAAGAAAATAGAAACTGTTGCATGTGAAAGAACATGTTCTCACGTGACATTAAATGATTTTTGACCTGGTCAGTAACTGTTTAGATTACAGAAATTAACAGTAAGTGCTACCTCTGTCTTCTCTTATGAACAGCTTCAAATAAGGTTTTCTATAAATATATCTTGGAAAACATGGCAGTTTATTAGTCATCTTGAATTGGCAAGCTGGCCTCCTTGCTGAATGGGCCATGATAGGGACAATTTTCCATCAGGGTTCCTCAAACCTAGGCCTGGAGAGCCACTTATTCCAGGGGTTTTGCAAACAGCCAGATTTTTAAAAAACTGCTGAATTACCTGGAGTGGCTGAATGTGACATGAAACAATTCTGAACGCTTCTGAATGACTACAATTGTATGGAAAATACTGGTGATAAAGTAATGCAGTGCAGTTGTTAAAAAAGGATTTAAATCGCTAATTTAGAAATAAAAAAGGGCAACTTGTTCCACTGTAAAAAAAAAAAAAAAAAAAAGTATCTCTACAGATAAATAAATAAAATCAATGTATACTACACTTGTTGTTTGTTTGGCCAGGAAAACAAATAAATGTGAAAGTGCACCTTTACATAAAAGTCAAGATACCGCCTACATCCCCTAAAATATCTTTCTAGACCTGTAAACACATTCCCAACACAAGATTTGCATTCCGTGCTGTATGTCCATACACGTCCCATTAACAATCCTGATGACAAAAACATTACTTACAGGTATAAAAGGTTCCTTTCACTGAAAAAGTTTCACACATGCTACAAAATAAATTCACAAGAAGTCAGCAGTACTTTAAAAAAAATTAAAGGGGACCTATTATGCCCCTTTTCACAAGATGTAATATAAGTCTCTGGTGTCTCCAGAATGTGTCTGTGAAGTTTCAGCTCAAAATACCTCACAGATCATTTATTATAGCTTGTCAAATTTGCCCCTATTTGGGTGTGAGCAATTTTTTTGTGTCTATCCCTTAAAATGCAAATGAGCTGCTGCTCCCGGCCCCCTTTCCAGAAGAGGGCGGAGCTTTAACAGCTCACGCTTCGGTCGCTCAACATCAACAAAGCAGGAGAATCTCACGCAGCCAAAATGAGGATTGTCAGTAACGGTGTTCAGCCTTACATTGTTCAAACCGGAGTCGACACTGATGGAGAGACTCAGGAAGAAGTTACAACTTTTAGAATGAAACTGGACGTTTCTGAATGGTTAGTGGATACATTTATGTAGTTGCTGTGGAGTTGATTCAACTCATCGACTAGCGTGTGCCGTCATGTTAATCTTTTGTGCAAATCCAGTGTTGAATTGACCCTCGTTTGTGAAGCAGTCCGGAGTAAAATAACGGCATGTCAACAACACTCTACTACAACAACTCTTCCTCTTCTCTAAAGCAGCCCAACATGGCCCCCTTTGTTGCGTGTTCTCGTCACCAACCCAGGAAGAAGCTCGTTGTAGTCCCTACCAGCCATTTGTTGTAGTCCTTAAAAAGCGATTTCTGTAAAAGAAAATACTTTTGAGTGTTGTAACTTTGCAGATGTTGTTTATGGTCAAACAGCAACATTACACACTAACTAAAGTTAAAAAAATTAATTCATAATCAAGGACCCCTAAAATGATATCCACTCAAACAAGATGAAGACTTTAGTCATATTAGTGGTGTAACGACTGAGTTTAAAGCTCACTCTGGGGTCTGTCCCAGGTCTTAGTTACAAGTTTTATTGCCCCGAAGTATGTATGTGCCACATGGAAGAGCAGAGACAAAGAGACACACAGAAAACAGACTTTCCTGCATTCATTTATAGACTGACTGTTCTATAAATGAACACGCATATCCCCAGGAACTGGTATCCATTATTACTGTTTGTTGTATTGTACTCAGTATTGTATTCACATGTTTGATACATTTAAGGTAACTTCAATTATGCCATGTTTAGTGTCTATGGGATCGTATCGAGAAGATTGAAATGCTTGTGAATGCGATATGTCCATACCTGTGCAACACATCACTATTACAAGGCTCTTTAATAGTTCTTCTTCAACAACTCAGCCAGTTAATCTTGCTCGTCGCAAAAGCCCTGACAGGAGGGATGTTTTTGCCCGGAAATACAACATTTTCATTGGTCAGGTCAACCCTAAGAGGTGGGACTTTGACTAGAGGTTAAAAGCCAGTGCACAACGCCCCTCCTTTACTCGCTGAAGTGACACCCTTTTAGTGCAGGCGTCTTCAGGCCTGTGGACTACAACTTCGGACCGAATCATCAAGGATTTCTCTTCAGCCTGCAAATCCGATGCTACTCGACTTAAAGGCATTTTGCAAGTATCGTACGATATATTAAATTGCTGCTAGTTAGTTAAAATTGTGAACCCCCTTTGTTACAAGAGAGCTTTTATGATGAATACTGATGATTATTTCCTTGGTTTTTGGTTTCTTCATAGCTCCTACTGTTTCCCACTTCCGGTTTCACTCTATCATTTATCATACCCATTTATGTGTGACTTGCTTGTATGTATTTTTGTGTTTGTTAGTTAGCTATGTGTTCGTGATTTATTTAATAAAACTTGTGCACAATACATATTTGGTTCTGATGGTCTGTCTGCAATGAATTGCCTCCTAAATGATCAGATCTGATTACCAGCTCTGTAAATGAATCGTAATTAACAATCATAGTAATTATTAATATTTCCCCTTTGAGCTAATATCACTACAGTGGCCTAAAGCAAGCTGATGTATTCTAAATGGAGGCCGATGAAGGCCAGACGAACACATTTTCTTGGTCAAGATAATGCTGAACTGAAATGAAATGAACTAATTCAATAATTGATGATCTTTACAATGGAACTGGATCAACAATAATCTGACTTCAGCTGAACAACAGCCGAAATCCATCTTTCTCCGTTATCACTGTAAAGCTACTTTGAAACAATCTGTATTGTGTAAAGCGCTACATAAACAAAGATGACTTGGCTTGACTATAGAGAACCTCTCAGCCTGCGCCATCTAGAGGTTCATGACAGACCTTTTAACATTTGAAATCCCTTTTTTAGACTAAAGTACTAAAGATGAGTATTTCAACCATACTCATACAGCTATAATGAAAACAGCAAAATAAACATAAGAACAAAATAACTCTAAAATTCTGATCAAATGCATTACTTACAAATCAAGTTCATATTTATTCTCTGGAGGCTAAATGAACAAACACTGCTACTGCATTCTCGACATGGGTGAATAGAGTAGGAATTTCAGATGGCTGCGGTCTGGAATCATTTTTTGCTTATACTAAAACAGGGCAGTACAGAGAACTGACAGGAAACAGGTTGAGACTCGATCTTGCATTGCCATGAACAGCCTGTTGTCTCCATCTGGACCTTGGACTATATAAACCAGCTCCAAGAGTAGTTTTTATGACTGCAGAGCATTTAACAACAGACACTATACAGGAAACACTGTATAGACAGCAGGATGCAGCTGCAATAGTCTGAGAATTCAGACATGTGGAGCACGTGACAGACACCAAGTCTCATGACATTTTATCAATCAGACAGTAGATGCCTCATTTTTCAGCAACTCTGTGTGGTCTTGGCAGTCAATAGTGTGGTATTTCCACTGATCTAGCAAAGCACAAATATCTTTAGCTGGAAGACTTTATGTAGTCATAATAAAATCACTATTGTGGTGGGAGCATATTTCCACACCATGTTTTTTAAAAAAAAAATTAATAATATATAAATATTTAATATATACCATAGTAAATATATGGTAGTGGTACCATATAGTATAACATGTCATGCCCATTGAGACATCACATTTAAGAGTCAGTGGATTTTGAATGTTTTGAAACGTATTTCTTTAATAATTGCATTGTAAAAGTGTTTGTCTGAAACTGAAATACTGCGGAAAGTGTTAGAAGTACACATTTTGGCAACTTGTAGGCCCTAAGATGACGTTCGTCTATCCCATCAAAAGTGGTCAATCAAGACCCATTTCACAGTAAATGCGTCTCCTGCCTACACATTTTCCTTTGGTCTGAGATATTCAGATGAAATCCAATGTTTATTTGGGGATTTCAGCTGCCAGATGGAAGGATGTTAGGTGAAAAAGCCAGAAAGTTGTCCTTTGCAGCAAAACCTTTTTAACCATTTTAATATGGGGAGTAAAATCAGAGACTGGTTTAAATGTGATTTACAAATCCTTTTACTCTAGAAGCCAAACAAAATGTTTTTTTGTTTGTTTTTTCAAAATGTAAACAGACATGCATAATTGAAAGCCCCCAGAGCAGCAGTAAATAAGTGTATATGCAGAGTCAAATCAAGGTAACAAGCAAAAAATGTAGGTGTGACGATCAGTTGAACTTTTTATGACCTGTAACCTGAAAACAGAACACAACTGAAGGCATTTACAGCACATGACCTTACATGTCGTCGTGCCATTGACATTGTTGGTTCGAGATCATTCGTGTAAGATTAAGTTGTGCTTTTTGCCATCTTTGCGCGCAGATTAAATTAACTACAGAAAAAAAAGAGATGATAGGTTGTGCCAATTTAAAAGTATAAAAGTTCACAATAGTATTGGTGCCTTCATAAAATCATTAATTTATAGTCATTCATTCAGGGGAACATTTACATAAACTACTAAGGGAATGAATAAAGGTCTCTGAATATTGTTTAGTACAGATGTGGGCAGATGTCCTAGTGGCTGGCCAGTATCAATTTCTTATGTTTTTCCTCTGATCCCCCAGTTGTATCCTGTAGCAAATAAAATGCAAATTACAATTAAACATTTTTTTTTAAATCAACATTTATAGCAAAGAGAAGTCCAATATTTAGCATCTAAACCACATTCAAGAGACATTGGCTTAAATTCCTTTGCGCCCCCAAAATCTACTGAACCACAAGATAGCTCTAAGTCATAAGAAAATTATTTATATGATCAGTGATGTGTTGTCTGCCATGACATGAGAAAAAAATGAAAGAAGTGCGCTTGTTTAAGTATTGAGTAACTAGTTACTTTGTATCTGATTCAGAACAAGCAAGAAGAAGATGATGAAATCAAAGAAGTCTGTTTAACATTAGGGATGTTTTCTTACCATTATGTTGAAAGATGGCATGTCAAATGCCATGTCTTTGTTACAATAACGATGGATGGATGGATGGATGGATGGATGGAGAACTGTCAAGTGTAGATTCTTCTTTGGGTACACCAATGGAGAAGGGCTTTGCATGTAGTCAAGATATAAACCTAATACTGTATGTTTGGTTTTTTTCTTTAAGGACCTGAATTTGAGGGTTAAGCAGCCTAGTGAGTGTACGTCAATGCCAGATGCTAGAGACCAGCACTGCAGCAGTCTGTGATGATGTGACGAACAGGTGTGGCTCATGCTGCGGTTGTTTGGACAATATGGAAGCATTTTTGTGGAATATGGAGTAGTGTTTACACACACCCAACAAACCAGGTGCCAGAATAAATATAGCAAGTAGAAAATCAGTCAGCCCAGACACTGGTGCAGTGTTCCCATATATTCTTCAAGATTTCAAACCAATGACTCAGACACCTTGCAAACCCAAGTATGCATTCTCACCAGTGTTTTGGTTTTTGTTGACATCAGGGTTATGTACATGAAAGGTTCTTGAGTTGTTGGAATAAATTGGGTATATCTGAAAAAATTTAGACCGCCCCCATTTAAAACACACTGTGTTAATCTATTGGGAATGTAAATAGTTAGAAATGTTTATGGATGGAACTGTTAGAGCCAGATTTGGGCAGACAGATGTACTTTGTGATTATTCCAGTGCAGTGCTGGACATTCCAGACATTGGTGAATACCCACATACACCCTGGAAGATGCCAAAAATGTTTGGAATTTTTAGAATCTAGGAGGGAATTAAAGGGTAATTAGACTGGATTGTGCATACAGTTTATCCACCAAAGAAGTAAGCTATTTTCTGTGAATGTGTGAGACTTCCGATTCATTAGTTTCTATAAGTAAATAACTAGAAGAATAATAAAGTGTAGTAAATAAGAATGAGAGAGTGCTCAGATTAGCCCGGTAGGCAAATTGCAGGAGGTACGCTCCATACATGTGCAAAGAGCACAATTGTGCCAGGCCAATTATACAAAACCACTGTCTAAGAAAATTTTAAACTGCCTTGTACACCCACGTTTTAACTGTATTGCACAAGTTCTTTCCGAACTTTACCCTTCAAGCATTATGGTAACCTGTCTCTTCTGTATAGTCATGTGCAGCGTCCCAATTCACATATGAATTTATTCAAAATTAAAGGAAATTAAATTGTACTATTTGTTTGCGCCCTGACAAATCTTACCAATTTACAAAATTAATGGAATGCATAGCTAATATAAAAAATTGGATGACTAGCAATTTCCTACCACTTATTTCTGAAAAAACAGAGATTCTAATTATTAATAATTAAAAAACTTCTTCACGTAATAACCTAGAATACTGCAGATTTATTTTTACAGTCATCTTTGATCATATTTCCCAAGGGTGCCAATAATTCTGAGCACAACTGTACAACTGGCCATTAATGCTTCTTGTTTAGTCCTGTGATTTACATAACAGTAACCTAAATATAACTTTTCTTTACACGTGATGTTTGGTGTTAGCAGTCTGGAAGTGGTACCAGTGGTTGTCTTATTATTAAAGCGATCAGAATTCTTGTAAGCAGGTCCTCAACCTAAACACTTCACCACATTGGTAACACCCTAAAACCATTAACATAAACTTTTAAATACTTTTAAACATTAACTAGTCATTTTCTCATCTTGCTAAAAAAATGCATAAACCACACTTTATTTCAACATTTACTCTCCCAATTCAGTCCCACGCAAAGCATGATGGGAAGGGAAAGTCCTGTTTGATTTGGTTACTTGATTGAAACTGGTTATTTCAAAATGAAAACCTCAAGTTAAGTCAAAGAGTAACGGTTTCAAGTCAATTATACATGAAGCAATCACATTTGAACCAGAAACCTAATACAATTGTGTTAAATCAAAATGAATTGTTTAAAAATAAAGTGAACAGCATCAAATTTTTTTTTTTTTTTTTTTTTTGAGCCTTCTATTGAGTCTCTGGAACAAGTTGATGAATGGCAGGCATAATCCTCTTAAGTAGCTGCCTATATTTTGGTAAAATATGGATGACATTAAAATCTTTCTACACTCAAAAAAATATTTAACCCAAGTTAAAACTTATGTAATTCAATTGCATATCAAATTTACATCCAATTTAATCACATAAATCCGTAAAAAAGTTAACTTTTACTTAAGCTTCCCCATCATGTTCAGTTGACTTGAATGAATTAAATAAAGGTTATGTTAACTGATAAACTGCAATTTAAGCTTGTGTAATACATAAACCTTACTCTTTTCAAATAACTTATTCTTACTTTTTTTATATAACTACCTTACATTTCTTTATTTATATTAAATAAATGGTCAAATACGTGTTACATTTATAAACATTTATTGTCACAATTGATCCAGGAATAATAAGAAACATTCAATCTGACATCAATTTCAACATCAAACATTATTTTCACATATTCAAGGTAATATTAGGATCTCACTGCATAGTATGGTAATCAGTTTGTGCTTTCACTTTTCTGAAACTTGATCTGTAACAGATCTGTAAATGGTTACATTCCTTGTAAACATTTGTTCAAACAAACAAAGAAAAAAAGAAAAGCAATCTGAAGGATTATATTTTACTTTACATATAACAGGTTTTCTGTTGTCTGTCACATTTCAACATTTAGGGATTCAGTAGCCTAAGTGTCCTACTCACAAGTTAACTTCCTGGACAAGGAAGGGATCTCTGTTAAAGGGTTTATTCGCCCAAAAATGAAATTTCTGTCATTAATTACTTAACCTCATGTCACTCCAAACCCCTAAGACCTTCGTTCATCTTTGAAACACAAATTAAGATATTTTGTGTGTACAACATCAACTGCGTAGGAGACTGACATAAAAGGGAAGACATTTTTGAATAAAGTCATTTTTTTGCGCACAAAAAGTTTTCTTGTCACTTCATACTATCAAGGTTGAACCACTGTAGTCATGTTGACTATTTTAACGATGTCTTTACTACCTTTCTGGGCCTTGAAAGTGATAGTTGTGTTGCAGTCCATCGGAGGCCAGATAGCTCACAGATTTTATCAAAAATATCCTAATTTGTGTTCTGAAGATGAACAAAGGTCTTATGGGTGTGGAACAACATGAGGGTGAGTAATTAATGACAGAATCTTAATTTTTTGGTGAACTAACCCTTTAAATGTATCAGAGCTAGAGGAAGCCATAAGGTACATTAGGTGCAGTCTCTTGATTTGAGTTAGTGTCATCGGTTCATCACAGATCTGTCCAAACATTGAAAAATACACAGTTGTCAGTTGAACACATATCTCGAAATGATTAAATTTACTAATATTTGTGGACAGACATTTTAATGTGAAATCCTATAAACTTTTACAATGTAGATAACGTATATATTTAATGAAGTGTGTTTGAGCAACGTCTTGGCTTATTTGTAAAGCATATAATGTTAGCAAAGTTCGCTGAAATGAATCTGTTATTTAAATAAATAATAATAATAATAATACGCGTAATCTGCTTAGATGCACAGTCAAGTCGACAGCATAGCGTTATATATTACGATGATCAACGTTACAAATATTACTCTTTTTATAACTGAGAAGAACTAAAATATAAGTTAATTTGCCTTAGCAAAAATGTGCCTTCATGCTAAAACTAAGAAAACAAGATCGAATAAACATAAAAATGGTTATTGTTGAAGTTTAAATTGTTAATAAACATATCTTGCCTTGAAAACATCCACATCTATGCATCCAAATCCTTTTCGCTGAGTCAGACAGTACAGGTGCTGGTCATATAATTAGAATATCATCAAAAAGTTGATTTATTTCACTAATTCCATTCAAAAAGTGAAACTTGTATATTATATTCATTCATTACACACAGACTGATATATTTCAAATGTTTATTTCTTTTAATTTTGATGATTATAACTGACAACTAAGGAAAATCCCAAATTCAGTATCTCAGAAAATTTGACTATTGTGAAAAGGTTCAATATTGAAGACACCTGGTGCCACACTGTAATCAGCTAATTAACTCAAAACACTTGCAAAGGCCTTTAAATGGTCTCTCAGTCTAGTTCTGTAGGCTACACAATCATGGGGAAGACTGCTGACTTGACAGTTGTCCAAAAGACGACCACTGACACCTTGCACAAGGAGGGAAAGACACAAAAGGTCATTGCAAAAGAGGCTGGCTGTTCACAGAGCTCTGTGTCCAAGCACATTAATAGAGAGGCGAAGGGAAGGAAAATATGTGGTAGAAAAAAGTGTACAAGCAATAGGGATAACCGCACCCTGGAGTGGATTGTGAAACAAAACTCATTCAAAAATGTGGGGGAGATTCACAAAGAGTGGACTGCAGCTGTAGTCAGTGCTTCATGAACCACTACACACAGACGTATGCAAGACGGGTTTCAGCTGTTGCATTCCTTGTGTCAAGCCACTCTTGAACAACAGACAGCGTCAGAAGCGTCTCGCCTGGCTAACGACAAAAAGGACTGGACTGCTGCTGAGTAGTCCAAAGTTATTTTTGCATTTCCCTTGGAAATCAGGGTCCCACAGTCTGGAGGAAGAGAGGAGAGGTACATGATCCACATTGCTTGAGGTCCAGTGTAAAGTTTCCACAGTCAGTGATGGTTTGGGGTGCCATGTCATCTGCTGGTGTTGGTCCACTGTGTTTTCTGAGGTCCAAGGTCAACGCAGCCGTATACCAGGAAGTTTTAGAGCACTTCAAGCCTCCTGCTGCTGACCTACTTTATGGAGATGCAGATTTCTTTTTCCAACAGGACTTGGCACCTGCACACAGTGCCAAAGCTACCAGTACCTGGATTAAGGACCATGGTATCCCTGTTCTTAATTGGCCAGCAAACTCGCCTGACCTTAACCCCATAGAAAATCTATGGGGTATTGTGAAGAGGAAGATGCGATATGCCAGACCCGACAATGCAGAAGAGCTGAAGGCCACTATCAGAGCAACCTGGGCTCTTATAACACCTGAGCAGTGCCACAGACTGATCGACTCCATGCCACGCCGCATTGCTGCAGTAATTCAGGCATAAGGAGCCCCAACTATTATTAAAAAAACAAACAAACTAACAAACCAACTTCAAGTAAGAAACAAGAAACAAACCAACTTCAAGTAAGAAACAAACAAACCAACTTCAAGTAAGAAACAAACCAACTTCAAGTAAGAAACAAACCAACTTCAAGTAAGAAACAAACAAACCAACTTCAAGTAAGAAACAAACCAACCAACTTCAAGTAAGAAACAAACCAACTTCAAGTAAGAAACAAACAAACCAACTTCAAGTAAGAAACAAACCAACCAACTTCAAGTAAGAAACAAACCAACTTCAAGTAAGAAACAAACAAACCAACTTCAAGTAAGAAACAAACCAACCAACTTCAAGTAAGAAACAAACCAACTTCAAGTAAGAAACAAACAAACCAACTTCAAGTAAGAAACACACAAACTAACTTCAAGTAAGAAACAAACCAACTTCAAGTAAGAAACAAACAAACCAACTTCAAGTAAGAAACACACAAACTAACTTCAAGTAAGAAACAAACCAACTTCAAGTAAGAAACAAACAAACCAACTTCAAGTAAGAAACAAACAAACCAACTTCAAGTAAGAAACAAACCAACCAACTTCAAGTAAGAAACAAACCAACTTCAAGTAAGAAACAAACCAACTTCAAGTAAGAAACAAACCAACTTCAAGTAAGAAACAAACCAACTTCAAGTAAGAAACAAACCAACTTCAAGTAAGAAACAAACCAACTTCAAGTAAGAAACAAACCAACTTCAAGTAAGAAACAAACCAACTTCAAGTAAGAAACAAACCAACTTCAAGTAAGAAACAAACCAACTTCAAGTAAGAAACAAACAAACCAACTTCAAGTAAGAAACAAACCAACCAACTTCAAGTAAGAAACAAACCAACTTCAAGTAAGAAACAAACAAACCAACTTCAAGTAAGAAACAAACCAACCAACTTCAAGTAAGAAACAAACCAACTTCAAGTAAGAAACAAACAAACCAACTTCAAGTAAGAAACAAACAAACCAACTTCAAGTAAGAAACACACAAACTAACTTCAAGTAAGAAACAAACCAACAAACTTCAAGTAAGAAACAAACCAACAAACTTCAAGGAAGAAACAAACCAACTTCAAGTAAGAAACAAACAAACCAACTTCAAGTAAGAAACAAACCAACCAACTTCAAGTAAGAAACAAACCAACTTCAAGTAAGAAACAAACAAACCAACTTCAAGTAAGAAACAAACAAACCAACTTCAAGTAAGAAACAAACCAACCAACTTCAAGTAAGAAACAAACCAACTTCAAGTAAGAAACAAACAAACCAACTTCAAGTAAGAAACAAACCAACCAACTTCAAGTAAGAAACAAACCAACTTCAAGTAAGAAACACACAAACTAACTTCAAGTAAGAAACAAACCAACAAACTTCAAGTAAGAAACAAACCAACAAACTTCAAGTAAGAAACAAACCAACTTCAAGTAAGAAACAAACCAACCAACTTCAAGTAAGAAACAAACCAACCAACTTCAAGTAAGAAACAAACCAACTTCAAGTAAGAAACAAACAAACCAACTTCAAGTAAGAAACAAACAAACCAACTTCAAGTAAGAAACAAACCAACCAACTTCAAGTAAGAAACAAACCAACTTCAAGTAAGAAACAAACAAACCAACTTCAAGTAAGAAACAAACCAACCAACTTCAAGTAAGAAACAAACCAACTTCAAGTAAGAAACACACAAACTAACTTCAAGTAAGAAACAAACCAACAAACTTCAAGTAAGAAACAAACCAACAAACTTCAAGGAAGAAACAAACCAACTTCAAGTAAGAAACAAACAAACTTCAAGTAAGAAACAAACCAACTTCAAGTAAGAAACACACAAACTAACTTCAAGTAAGAAACAAACCAACAAACTTCAAGTAAGAAACAAACCAACAAACTTCAAGGAAGAAACAAACCAACTTCAAGTAAGAAACAAACAAACTTCAAGTAAGAAACAAACAAACTAACAAACAAACCAACTTCAAGTAAGAAACAAACCAACTTCATGTAAGAAACAAACAAACAAACAAACTTCAAGTAAGAAACACAAACAAACAAACTTCAAGTAAGAAACACACAAACTTCAAGTAAGAAACAAACCAACTTCAAGTAAGAAACAAACAAACTTCAAGTAAGAAACAAAGAAACTAACAAACAAACCAACTTCAAGTAAGAAACAAACCAACAAACTTCAAGGAAGAAACAAACCAACTTCAAGTAAGAAACAAACAAACTTCAAGTAAGAAACAAATAAACAAACAAACAAACTTCAAGTAAGACTCTTTGAGTCAAGTATAAAACTTTAAAACACTTAAAAAAAAAAAACTCTTAACTGAGCAGGCCTACAAACTTACAAATGAGAATAGTAGAAGCAGTCGAATCAACATGAGTACAATACAAAAACAGTACGTAAGTGCTGTGTCAAGTCACAGTATCATCAGTAAAGTGCTTGTAGCAAGGTTTTTAAAATATATATATATATATATATATATATATATATATATACACAAATAGATGGAGAAAGAATAGAAAGTTAAAAAAGAAAGAGTAAAATATAAATAAAAAAGTGCTAGATTACTGGGTCAAGTGTTGACGAAAAAGATATGTCTTTAGCAGTTTTTTGAAAATGGATCATCACCAGACCAGGTGGTTTATTTGAACACAAGCAGAGTTATGGCAGATAGTATAGTCTGAATGAGACAGTCAGCAGTTCTGTGATATTCGTCACCCACCTGCTATTGACAAATAAGCACAGTCCCTAACTCTGTTAAAATCTCAGACATTGTCAAACATTTGACATCAGACGTGTGAATTTCTCACGCTTGTTTTTTCCATCTGCAGGAATTGTGTCCAGCCACATGTGCGTCAGTACCTCTGATGCAACAGCTCATTAGTGTCAAACAAGTTGTATGCATATCTTGTGGTCTACAATACTGTTGTCTGGACAAGCCCTCTGTTCTTTGTTAAACTATGCATAAATATTTTTGTAAGACTGAAAATATCCAAAGATATCTTAAAATGATCAAAGACATTATTGACATTGAACTATTTCAATTACAAATGATGTGCTAACTAGTTTTGATTTAGTATTAAAATTAATGTGCTCCATATTGCAATACAATATTGTCACACTATAGCAACACTCTCCCACATATTTTGCTATTGTAACTGCACTTATTTCCATCGTTGGTATAAGTTGCAGTGGGCGGTAATAAACAAGAAACAGTTTTCTACCATCTTGCTGATAACGTTTTTAAGTCATTCGGCAACCCTACAGCCTGAACCCCTGTAGGCAGTAACACTTTTTTTGCCAGTAATTTTAGCTATATCCCAGAAAGATTTATAGCACAGTGCTGAAACAATGTTGTGATCTCAATAGTTTGATTGTTCTAGCTTCTCACCCACACAGTCACCCTGAGGGTATAGTAATGTAAGTGTATGCACTCTGGTGCTTAAGGTTATCAAAATTAAGATCTTGATATTCAGCACTTTTTCACACCATTATCCGATTTACAAATAGAAAGCAGATAACTCTAATCCAAATGAGACATAAAATAACAAGATGTTATTTGTGTCTCCATATAAATGAAATTTCAAATTAATTTCACAGCCTGATTAAAAAGTAATATCACCATGAACCTGTTAACACTAACTCTTACAATAAAGTTCACTCCAGTTTCACACAGAAAAATCTTTCTTCTCTTGCATTTCTCTCTGATTGTGGAAACCTGCCAACTGATGGACAACCCTTCATTAAAGGCAAGATATGACGTTCTCCAAGGACAACTCTTGCCAACTCAAGCCTCCATGTGACGCCTTTCAATAATTCTTTCACAGCCACCTGTTGTTTACTGGGAAAAAAACCTGATTAGGCACACTGTAACCTATGAGTTCAGAATACTCAAAACATTTGAGAAAACTTATTACCTCAAAACATTTAAGTAAACTAACTCATTTTTTTTAAGTTGGTAAAACTTAAAAATTTTGTGACAAGTGGGGTGGGGCTGAGAGCCGTGGAAGCGGAGCAAGGCATGTGTGCAGGCTCTACTCTTCACCACAATGGTAACCCTACAAAGCTACCATAACAGAACCCCCTGTAAATCCTAACATAACACAACATTAAACACTAACTTATGTCTCACAAAAACACAAAATTAATCCTCGTACACACCAGGACGATTATTGCGCGTGCTTATCGCCAGCGTTTTTCGCGTTCATACCCAAGCGATTTTCACTGGCGATGCGCCGAGTAAATGTGCAAATTCACTCCCTGACAGTATATGGTGCTTGTGCTTAGTGCAAGTGAACGGTAGTGCAAATAAACAAATTTATGAATTAGACATTAATAAAATTAAAGAAGATAAAAATACAGATATAAAATGACTTACTTCCTCCTAGTTGTCTTGGTATCATTGTGTGCTCGGCAAGACCTTTTGTGCTCGTGTTTTACTGTAACTTCAGCAGCTCCAGGCACGTGAACAAAAGCGGCAATCTCATTGGTCAGACCGTTTTTAACGCGGCGCGTCAAAAAAAAAAAAAAAAAAACGAACTCGAGGCATTTTTTGTTTTTTAAATGGCGCTTTTACACCTGCCGTTTTGCGCGTCGGTGTGCACGCTCACATTGGCGCCCTTTGTTCAGTCACGAGGGCGTTAAACGTCGGCGAAAAACGTGCGCGATAATCGTCCCGGTATGTACACGCCTTAACGCTTAATATTTTCACTGGCGATGCACCGAGTAAACGTGCAAATTCACTCCCTGACAGTATATGGTGCTTGTGCTTAGTGCAAGTGAACGGTAGTGCAAATAAACAAATTTATGAATTAGACATTAATAAAATTAAAGAAGATAAAAATACAGATATAAAATGACATATAATACACATCTATTGATGTGGCCAAGAACTGGCAGAGCTTACTTACTTCCTCCTAGTTGTCTTGGTATCATTGTGTGCTCGGCAAAACCTTTTGTGCTCCAGCGCCAACAAGTCGTGTTTTACTGTAACTTCAGCAGCTCCAGGCACGTGAACAAATCTCGGCAATATCATTGGTCGGACCGTTTTTAACGCGGCGCCAAACACGGCGCCAAAAAACAAACAAACCCGAGGCGTTTTTTTGGGGGGGTTTTTTAAATGGCGCTTTTACACCCTCCGTTTTGCGCGTCGGTGTGCACGCTCACATTGGCGCCCTTTGTTTAGTCACGATGCGTTAAACGTCGGCGAAAAACGTGTGCGATAATCGTCCCGGTACGTACACGTCTTAACACTTAATATCAACATTTATTTATACAGTCTGATGCAAAGCATTCAGCTTACTACAGTGAAATTTTTAGTTCATGCAACTGTTTTTCTATTATGTACAATGAACTTTCATTATTATTTTTCATTTCACTGTTTGGTTTTACAGTGCAAAATCTGTCACAACTGATCTGTCACAACTGAAGACAGACGCGAGGTATGAATAAACACAAAGCTTTAATGAGGACACAAAGGAATACAATGGAAGACAGTGAGTGTTTGTGAGAAGGTGGTTCATGTAGCAGTCTGTGATGAATGACAACAGGTGTAGTTGAATAGAATTTGGGTGATTGGGAACGAGTGGGATGGCTCCAAGACAACTTGTAATTATGCAATATGCATAATTATGCAATTTACTGATATTACTTTAGTAAGCACATGTAGTATTATGTAACTATGTCACCTTAAAATTACCAAAAATTATATGATAAAAATTCAATTATAAAATGATAACTAACACATTGTTTTCAGTGAACAGTGCTTGAACAAATGAATGTCAGTGTGTGAATGGGAAAATACAGTGAAAAAAAGTAAAGACACTTTAAGGCATGTACAGATTTTTGATCTCTGCCGGAGCATAAACAGACAGATGATACAATCAGAATGGCCAGGGTTATCCAAATAGTCCATAATTCTCTTAACATGAATAGGATCATTAGGGTGTTGGCTGTTCTTACATTTTTGGGTGTGGCACTGCTTAAATCTGTTTTATAAAAACAAACCAAACTGAAATGGATTTTCTTACTGACCACAGCTATTATCTGCAGGACCAAGATAAACAGATTAATGCATATTCATAAAAACACTCTCTGTGTCTGTCATTGCTATTAAGTTAGCCACGGCTTCCTAAAAATGCAAGTTGACCATGAAGTGCGTCATTAAACCTCAGCCTTAGCCAGCTCATGTACACAGGCAGTTGGCCCTTGTGTATGGAGGCCCAAACCTGCAGAAACCTCCATTCACTCGTATTCCACAAAAAGTCCCACAGCGATACACAGTAGCTCTGGTCAGACTTATATCCAGGATGATGGTAGGCTGTCCTTGTCTCGGGCTCTGGCTTAATGCCCGTGCATTGGGGCTGGCTGGGTTCTGGAATAGGCTCTGTGTGGTCCACTTGAGGATCTTAGCCAGGCTGGGTTTGGCGAGTATAGCTGGTTCGGAGCACCAAAAAAAAAAAAAAATTCAACAATATCTACTGATGGGCGATTTAATAACACTGCTTTATTAAGCTTCGAAGCTTTACAAATCTTTTGTTTAGAATCAGTGGTTCAGAGCGCATATCAAACTGCCTTCTCCAAAAGTGCATCTTCATAGTTTACTCATCCTAGTGTAGTGTTTCTCAACGGGGGTGTTGGATGCAAGATTTTTAAAAGGGGGTCGTTCAGGTGTTCTTGGGGGGCGTTCACGAGTTTACACCAAAGATCCAGGCAAGACAAGATTAAACTTGTAATTACTTGCAAAAGAATTGCCTACAACATACGACATCTAAGCTATGTATCGTTTCTTTTGCAGCGATTCTTTTTCAGTCATAGACCAGTGCTAAAGCGCTGACAAGAATTCACATGCACAAAAATGTGTTTCACGTTGACAACAATCCAGCGCTGACTAGAACCACGCAGCGGAGGAATGGAAAGTTGACAAACTATTAAAAAAGTATTGACTTAAGAACCACTTTATATTTTCAAATATTTTTAATAAATCATGTTCTCATTCACTCCGGTGACGAATTTTAAAAGTAATGAAACTAAATTCTATTTATAAGGTAAAACTTTTACATTTTTAGGCATTAACTAATGCCAGTGCCTAATGCCAAAATGTTTTCTTTGTTCATCAAGTAATTTACTGGTCAGGCATTATTGTTAACTCGTAAGACTGTAAGCAGAAAATGACAATTTGATGGATAATAAAATACTCTCCTAAATGCGTAATAAAACATTACCGCTTAAATGACTGTATAGCCTTCGGTCCCCAGCCAGCACAGCTATGTGGGGCCCAGATAGCAAGAAAAACAAGAGACAATGTGATAAGAATGTAATCATCATTTAGTGGCTTAATTCACTGATCTAATGACTGAGCTTTTTATGAGCAAAATGTTATTAACTTTGTGCTGGATGTCTTCTAGCATTACAACAATAAAACAGTTTTAATCAGAAAATCTGAAAAATACATTGTTCATTAAACACTTCAAACCTCCTACCAGATTTACTTACATACTTTACTTACAAGAATCAGCGTATGAATCTCAACAGTGGTGACATGCTTCATGCCGCAATGCATTCTGGAGCCATGGATGAGTTTTGTATGAGGCACCATAGCAGCCAGAGAAACACTAAGACTAAAGCAGTTAAGAGTCAAACTGCCTAACTGAAGAAGCAAGCACTGACCTCGATCATGGTGACATCAAACCAAACTATTATTTTCAACAAATCATCAACATCTAAACCTCTGGTGATTCTCAATAACAACTTTTTTAGATGTATGTCAGAAATAAAGTCAGTCTGGTTAGTAATAAGTGAAGCTGGTAATGCTGTTTGTGGAGATGTTTAATCAGATCTTGAGAGATTTAATGTCTTTTAACTTCAGTTGATTTCATCTAAGGCTGCGGCTGAAGTCGTAGTTCTTGTTGTTCCTCTGTCCTTCAGTGATTCTGCTCATTATCTCCTTATTATCTCATTAACTCCAGCATGTTTCTGTGTTACATTTAACAGTCTGTAGTGTGCACACTGAGCAGTGTTTATTTCATCTGGGCTAACCCATGTGGGGCCTACATGGAAACTGTGGACAAAACCGTCTGGGCCCCAGTTAGACAGCCTAGGTGACACCCATCTGGGCCCCACATAGCTGTGCTGGCTGGGTCGTTTTTATAAGAGAGAGTCGGAAGTTGATTTGTTGCCCCTACGAGTTTATAATGGCATATTTTAACTATATTTTCAAATGAATAAAGAAAAAAAAAACTGTCAGATTGTTTTTAAATGCTGGCTTTATTAAACTATGTTTTAAACATGTCAATAAACAGTCTCATATGTCTATTTATTTTTAATATAGGCCTACTTTTTATTAATTTATTCTATTTTATTTAACATTTTTACATTTAACATGAATAATCAAACATTTAACATAAGAGAAGTGTTGCACAACAATTTTAAATGTCTATTTGTCCATTTTAAAATGATTTATTCATTTACATTTTTATGTTTTAATTAAATTGATTTATGCTATTCCTTATTCTTTCAGTTTATAAGGTGTCACAACAAATCCTGCATTCCTATTCTTCCATTCATAATATTATAGCCATAATAATGTCAGAATGATCAAATAATTTTTTTTTTTTTTTTTATGGGGGGTTGCTTGATTTCACTTTTTTAATATTAGTGTGTAATGTTGCTGTTTGAGCATAAACAACATCTGCAAAATTACGACGCTCAAAGTTCAATGCAAAGAGAGATATTTTCTTTTAAAGAATTCACTGTTTAAGGACTACAACAAACGGCTGGTAGGGACTACAACAAGCTTCTTCTCGGGTTGGTGACATCACTAACCCTAAGATTTACATAAACCCCACCCCCAAGAACACGCAACAAAGGTGCCAGGTGTGTGAGTCGGCTACATCATGTGACACCATGGCAGTCATTGTGGAATATGAGGGCAAGGAGGAAAGCCCCAGCCACAACCCCTCCAGTGAGGGTGAGTTGCAGCTGGCCTCTGCAAATTTTTATGATTTGGAAGAGTATATTTCCCTGGTTCTCCTTTCCCTGCTGGTTCCTGCAGTCTCCGGAGTTCCCACCTAGCCTTCCTCTCCTGCCTCCTCTTCCAGAATCAGCCACTTCCTCTGCCCTGGCACCGCTGATTCCCTTCAGCCCCTTGGCTCTTCCTCTGACACCATTCTATTGTGTGGATTTGCCTTGATTCTTCCGGTCTCCCCAGTCAAGAAAATCACCTCCAGGCATCAGTCCCATCACTCTACCTCGGCATGTCGACCTGTCAGTTCCGCCTTGGCTCCCCCCTCCCTCGGCTCCACCTGGGACCATCATCTTTACAGCTCCACTGGGCTCCCTCGTCCCTTCAACTCTGCCCCAGTCAGTCGGCACTCTGCCTGTGCCACAGACTTACAGGCCTTCAGCTACGCTTCGTCCCCCCACCCCTTCGGCTCCATCGGGTTCCGCCTTGTTCCTCAGTCACACCGGCTCCACCTCAGTCCTCTGGCACCCTGGCTCAACCATGGATGCTTGCACTGCAGCTCGGCCTCCAGGACCATCGGTACCAGCCTTGCTGGCTCTTTGTCTACACCCAGTTCCATCGTCTCCATCTCCTGTGTATCATTGGTTCCCTTTTTTGCTTCTCTGTACATATACTCCCTGTTTTGTTCAGTTCATTGTGTGGTAAAATAAGTTTAATGTGTTTTTTTTTTGTGTTTTCTCCAGTTATCTCCTGCTTGTAAAGTCTGTTTTTGTTCTCTCTCTTTCCTTGTGTGCTTCATCAAAGCCAGTATGTGACACAATATTAAACTGTCCTGGAACTGTGCCTGGCTGAATGCCAGTGTGAGGCTTATGTTCAATGGTTCGGAAATTAAATAAACAATATATTACCTTCTCAAGCAAAGTTTTGAAGTATCTATTCAATGCTTTGCTCTTCTGTCATAATAATGTAATATCTATGAAAGAATCTTTTCTCAGTAAGTTGCGGTTAGTTTAATGAAACAGTCCTTTATATTGCACTTCTTTGTTTGTCGACCTGTCAGTTCCACCTTGGCTCCCCCCTCCCTCGGCTCCACCTGGGACCATCATCTTTACAGCTCCACTGGGCTCCCTTGTCCCTTCAACTCTGCCCCAGTCAGTCGGCACTCTGCCTGTGCCACCGACTTACAGGCCTTCAGCTACGCTTCGTCCCCCCACCCCTTCGGCTCCATCGGGTTCCGCCTTGTTCCTCAGTCAAACCGGCTCCACCTCGGTCTCTGGCACCCTGGCTCAACCACGGATGCTTGCACTGCAGCTCGGCCTCCAGGACCATCGGTACCAGCCTTGCTGGCTCTTTGTCTACACCCAGTTCCATCGTCTCCATCTCCTGTGTATCATTGGTTCCCTTTTTTGCTTCTCTGTACATATACTCCCTGTTTTGTTCAGTTCATTGTGTGGTAAAATAAGTTTAATGTGTTTTTTTTTTGTGTTTTCTCCAGTTATCTCCTGCTTGTAAAGTCTGTTTTTGTTCTCTCTCTTTCCTTGTGTGCTTCATCAAAGCCAGTATGTGACACAATATTAAACTGTCCTGGAACTGGGCCTGGCTGAATGCCAGTGTGAGGCTTATGTTCAATGGTTCGGAAATTAAATAAACAATATATTACCTTCTCAAGCAAAGTTTTGAAGTATCTATTCAATGCTTTGCTCTTCTGTCATAATAATGTAATATATATGAAAGAATCTTTTCTCAGTAAGTTGCGGTTAGTTTAATGAAACAGTCCTTTATATTGCACTTCTTTGTTTGTCGACCTGTCAGTTCCACCTTGGCTCCCCCCTCCCTCGGCTCCACCTGGGACCATCATCTTTACAGCTCCACTGGGCTCCCTCGTCCCTTCAACTCTGCCCCAGTCAGTCGGCACTCTGCCTGTGCCACCGACTTACAGGCCTTCAGCTACGCTTCGTCCCCCCACCCCTTCAGCTCCATCGGGTTCCGCCTTGTTCCTCAGTCACACCGGCTCCACCTCGGTCTCTGGCACCCTGGCTCAACCACGGATGCTTGCACTGCAGCTCGGCCTCCAGGACCATCGGTACCAGTCTTGCTGGCTCTTTGTCTACACCCAGTTCCATCGTCTCCATCTCCTGTGTATCATTGGTTCCCTTTTTTGCTTCTCTGTACATATACTCCCTGTTTTGTTCAGTTCATTGTGTGGTAAAATAAGTTTAATGTGTTTTTTTTTTGTGTGTTTTCTCCAGTTATCTCCTGCTTGTAAAGTCTGTTTTTGTTCTCTCTCTTTCCTTGTGTGCTTCATCAAAGCCAGTATGTGACACAATATTAAACTGTCCTGGAACTGGGCCTGGCTGAATGCCAGTGTGAGGCTTATGTTCAATGGCTTGGAAATTAAATAAACAATATATTACCTTCTCAAGCAAAGTTTTGAAGTATCTATTCAATGCTTTGCTCTTCTGTCATAATAATGTAATATCTATGAAAGAATCTTTTCTCAGTTAGTTGTGGTTAGTTAAATGAAACAGTCCTTTATATTGCACTTCTTTGTTTGTTGTTTTTTGCTCTGCCATTCCCTTTTTTGTTTTTCTGGCCTTGCTTGTGTTATTGCATATATTTATAGCTAAACAAAGGCTTCTGTAGACAAACCCAAACACTAAATTTACATTTAGTCAATTGACATATAATTTTATCCCAAGGAACAAATGAGGAACTTCACAAGCACGTTATCATACAAGACAAAACAATACTTGCGGTAGTGCAAAGTTTCAGGAGTAAGCAAAAGTCATACAAATGCAAGAGCACAAGTGACCATTCGGAAAAGTAAAACATGAAAAAAGAGATAATGATAAGGTTTTATTGTTATCATTAATAATTAATAGAATTTATATTTATATAAAGATGCCTTGTGATTCCCATTTATCCATCTAAATGCAGGGCAGGGCTTGTATTGCTCCCTAGTTCTCTTACGCACTTTTCTCTGTATTCCCTCCCCTCCAGTTTTTCTTTTTAAGTCTTTTTATCTGCTGCAAGAGAAGAATACAGACCACAGTCATCCCAAAATCAGAGCCTTTTTGAGTTTTTGTAAGAAGACACCAGATTTTATTTAGGTAAGTCTTGCAGAATGCAGTTTTTGTTTGAATGTTCCACTTTGTGCCTTTGAAGCCCTTGTGTTGTGCTATTTAGTGTCAGCTTAATGTTAAATGTTTCCCACTGGCTTCTGTTCAAGTCTGATTAATGAAGGCATGAACAATACATGTTATTCTATAAGAACCCTAAGTTTATGAAGCTTAAAGTGAAGTCACCATATATATATATCTGAGTGAAGAAAAGAATTTCACAAGAAAAAATTGTGAAATGCAAGTGTACATAATACACATAATAATGAGAGCATGAAGTAAGCATGTATGATTCCTCCTGAAAAATTGGGCATTGCTGGATGTTTTTGCATGCTGGGATGCTGTTTTGCTGGTGCACAGCATGGGAAGCGTGAGTGCTGGTTGACTAGCAACACCAGACCTATTCCAACTCAAACCTCATAAACCAGCCTGAAATTAATGATAGTTTATGCTGGATTTTTCAGCAGGGATACAAAACCCTTCCACTCCACCGCCAACTATTTCAGACAAAAATTCGTCTCTCTCAGGCTCAGATGTACATCATCACACTCATTTTACACACCTACTTCAACACTGCAATGTTTGTACATCCCATTGCCAGAGTTGAAACCTTACTGAATAGTAGAAGCCTGAAAATGTAATTTTCAAAATTATATACATGTTTAAATGAATCATAGCAGGGTAAAGGTCTGTAGAGAAATCTAGGAGACCTTAGCAAACATAATTTTAACGTTACCATTTGCTCCAATGGTGAAAGAAAATAATCCACTATTGCCTTTCTTTCCAATAGATGAAAACACCCTTGTAGCAATGTTTGTTTGTTTTTATTTTTTTGTGTGTGTAATTTAATGCCAGGGTACTATAACACAATTTATAGTGTGATTTAGACACATAAGTGCGTGTATTTGATAGACAGATGGTTTTCTGTGCGCGAGCTTCAAGTGTGTGTGCACAGAAGACTGCCTGTCAGTTTGTGAGTGATGCAGTTCTCTTGCACGGTTTATTGTGCTTTTAATAACTTATCAAACATGTTTTGCCTTTTATTTTATCATTCACCCATGTTTCTTTATTGCTCTAATGGTTTTAAGATTTCAGAAAGCAATGAGTGAAATTAAAATTTAAATCCTCATTTCGGTGACAGTTTGGTTGCATTTTAATGCTAATTAAGGCCTTATTTTAAAACTTTTTAAGGATCTGGGGCACGGACATCCTGATTCCAGCTTATCGCTTACATCGATTTACGACAACATTTACATGCTCAAATACCACTCAAAGCTCAATAAAGTGTCAAAACAAACAGAATGTGAGAGGAGAGAGCAGCATACTGCACACAGTGACACCCTGTGTCTGAAAAGTTCACTGGATTTGAAATATGCTGGATAACCTTTCAGAGTTTCCAGACAGATTTGTGCATTTTTTTTCCATCTGAATACTGTCTGGAAATGTAGGTGGTTTCTATTCTTCATTATTGTTTATTAGGACTTGTTATATGGAGACTCTCTCTCTCTGCTATTCAAACACCTTTGGGATCCTGAAGTTTTGCTTGGAATGTCTGTAAATACTGTCCAATTCCTGGAAACAGAGAGGGTAATACATTTTTGATGGCAACTAATGAATTTCACAGATATTCCCACACCCAGAACCAGCAGTAAGTTATGTCTACAGGATGAGAAAAGTAATGTCTAAGAAAAGAAATATGTAGAATTTCTTAAGTGCAACAGTTTCTGGTTTGGGTGTGCCTCAGGTTATTAGTTAAAAAATATTTTTCATTTCAAACAGCACATAACTTTCATTTCAACAGCTCTCAAAATATATGACCTCCTGTTTTATTATTAAACTTACACAATGATTTCTACAGGATAAGCATAACCTTTACCTGTAGCTAACCTTACAAATGATTACTAATTTTTTAAAACATTTTTATTTATAGGATTAAAAGAGTAGAATCAAAATTTACATAGGCATTATTCCTGAAATAATTATTATGACTGTAGAGGCTACTTTTGGCATCCCTTCAGGGTTGCAAAATACTGCAGTAACTGACAGGGATGGAGAAATGAGCTGTGCATCAAATCCAGTTTTCCACCTGAGCTACTCCTGTCAGTTTTGTGGTCTACACGCAGTGCTGGATAGTAACTGATTACATGTAATTTGAATTGCATAATCAGATTCCAAAAATTAAAGTAGCATACTTGTAATTTGATTATATTACCTCATAATCAGATTGCAGTAACTTTTATTGATTACATAGATATCATTCCTCTTTGAGTTAATCATAAAAAACAGACATAGACCTAAAGTCCTCTTTTCCACTATTGACTTTGTTTTAAACCCAACTGTAAATATTTTTGCCTGAAACTAATTTTTGTCTCTCTCTGTGAACACTTTTTGAGGATCATTTTTGATAAGATCACTTTAGTAAGATCGCAGATTATTCTTTCTTTGTATGCCTCATCTAGTGCTACATCCTGTTCCTCTACATGGTCTGTTTTCAAGCCCATCTCTTTGCAAACATGTAAAGATATTGTAGACCACCTAAAGCCTAACATGTGCCTATTGCTATGGATTCTAGGAAAGCTCCTGTGCATTGGGATACCAGCACCAAATCCAAACCTATTCATTTCCACCCCCAATGTAATACCAAATTTAGCATTTTAATCAGCAGTACATTTGTTATGCTTTTACCATATGTCTATCGCAATACTATCATATCATGATGGGCGTCTGTGCAGGATTTCCTCCACACTCACTTATCAGTGTCTTTATGGACCTTGCTTTGTGCACTGGTGCACAGTTATTTTGGAACAGGAAGGGGCCATGCCCAAACTGTTCCCACAAAGTTGGGAGCATGAAATTGTCCAAAATGTCTTGGTATGCTGAAGCATTAAGAGTTCCTTTTTCTGGAACTAAGGGGTCAAGCCCAACCCCTGAAAAACAACCCCACGGCATAATCCCCCCTCCACCAAACTTTACACTTGGCACAATGCAGTCAGGCAAGTACCGTTCTCCTGGCAACCACCAAACCCAGACTCGTCCATCGGATTGCCAGACAGAGAAGTGTGATTCGTCACTCCAGAGAACGTGTCTCCACTGCTCTAGAGTCCAGTTTACACCACTGCATCCGACGCTTTGCATTGCACTTGGTGATGTAAGGCTTGGATGCAGCTGCTCGGCTATGGAAACCCATTCCATGAAGCTCTCTACGCACTGTTCTTGAGCTAATCTGAAGGCCACTTGAAGATTGGAGGTCTGTAGCTATTGACTCTGCAGAAAGTTGGTGACTTCTGCGCACTGTACACCTCAGCTTGCGCTGACCCCGCTCTGTGATTTTACGTGACCTACCACTTTGTGGCTGAGTTGCTGTTTTTCCCAATTGTTTCCACTTTATGATACCACTAACAGTTGACCATGGAATATTTAGTAGTGAGGAAATTTCATGAATGGACTTATTGCACAGGTGGCAACCTATCACGGTACCACGCTTAAATTCACTGAGCTCCTGAGAGTGACCCATTCTTTCACAAATGTTTGTAGAAGCAGTCTGCATGCCTAGGTGCTTGATTTTATACACCTGTGGCCATGGAAGTGACTGGAACACCTGAATTCAATGATTTGGAGGGGTGTCCCAATACTTTTAGTGAGATTATGTATGTGTGTGTGTGTATATATATATATATATATATATATATATATATATAAAATATATAAATATATATATAAAACCCCAACTCTATTTACCAAACAAGATTCAACAAATTATCAACCATATTTAATTATAATAATAATAATAATGTTCTTTTCTGCTTCCAATTTTATATTGTAGTGATTAATGAGGCTGACAGCCGGGTGTAGCCTCAGGTGCTGAATGTGACCAGAGCTCTCTATATAATTATAATTTGAGAGGCCCTCTAATTTCTAGATGAATAACAGAATAAGTGGGAGTACCTGAATCTCGGATATTTCGCTCCGTTGCTCTGTTTGTTGTGTAGCTGACACTGTTTCAGTTTAAATTCAATGTCAGGGAACTGATCCCAAGAATATAATTTAACTCAAACGCTTGCATGTGCTGATCAACACTGATTTCGAGCAACAATCTTGTGGATGTGTGAATGTAGAATCAGTTCTTTTATAGTCAAGTCAAGTCAAGTCACCATTATTTATATAGCGCTTTTTACAATGTAGATTGTGTCAAAGCAGCTTTACAGTGATAACTGGTACATTATTTTGGCTGCACAGCAGCTCGTAAGGAATAGTGTCAATGCAGGCAGATCAAAGCACTGTTGAATATCAAATGTCAATTGTCAAGTGTCCCCAACTAAGCAAGCCAAAGGCGACAGCGGCAAGGAACCCAAACTCCAACAGGTGACATCAGGTGGCAAACAGGTGTTAAAATGGAGAAAAAACCTTGGGAGAAACCAGGCTTAGTCGGGGGGCCAGTTCTCCTCTGGCGAACAGTGCTTTGTTACGACTCAGGTTGCTATCATAAGTCAGATATGATCGCAACATTCAATGTGTTTAATTCAGTTCCATCCATTTGAGGATCGTATTCATCACACCGGTATGGACGGTTGTTGAGGAGATGCGCCACTGGTTGTCATGTTGATGAGGCCTTCACAGTGGATGATCTAGTTGACTCAATCTCTGCTGATACTTCAGGGCTGTGTTGTGGTTGTGTCATGGCGCAGGTCCTCGATCTCACCCGGATACGGCCCGGATCCGGCTGACTACAGTAAACCTCGGGATAAACAGAAAGACTAATATTAGCGTAGATGCCATTCTTCTTCTGATGTAACGAGTACATCTGGTGTTATTGGAAGTGTTCCCGGTTCCGGCTGACCTAATTTATGCAGCCTAATAATCCTTTAACGGATTTGAAAAAATAAATTGATAATGTGTTATGTGTATGCCAGGTTAAAGAGATGTGTTTTTAGTTTAGATTTAAACTGACAGAGTGTGTCTGCTTCCCGAACAATGCTAGGAAGATTGTTCCAGAGTTTAGGTGCCAAATAGGAGAAGGATCTACCACCTGCAGTTGATTTTGATATTCTAGGTATTATTAGCTGGCCTGAATTCTGAGATCGTAATAGACGCGAAGGACTATAATGCATTAAGAGCTCGCTCAGGTACTGGGGAGCTAAACCATTTAGTGCTTTGTAGGTAATTAGCAAGATTTTAAAATCTATACGATGTTTAACAGGAAGCCAATGCAGTGTTGACAGAACCGGGCTGATATGGTCATATTTCCTAGTTCTAGTAAGAACTCTAGCTGCTGCATTTTGTACGAGCTGTAGTTTATTTATCAGGCGAGCAGAACAACCACCTAGTAGAGCGTTACAGTAATCTAGCCTTGAGGTCATGAACGCATGAACTAACTGTTCTGCATTTGTCATCGAGAGCATATGTCGTAATTTAGATATATTTTTAAGATGGAAGAATGCGGTTTTACAGATGCTAGAAACATGGCCTTCAAATGAAAGATTGGTATCAAAGAGCACACCCAGGTTCCTAACTGACGACGAAGACTTAACAGAGCAGCCATCAAGTGTTAGACAGTATTCTAGGTTATTACGTGAGGAAGTTTTTGGTCCAAAAATTAGAATATCTGTTTTTTCTGAATTTAGTAGTAGGAAATTACTGGTCATCCAATTTTTTATATCAGCTATGCATTCCGTTAATTTTGTGAATTGGTAAGTTTCGTCAGGGCGCGAAGAAATATAGAGCTGAGTATCATCAGCGTAACAGTGAAAACTAACACCATGCTTCCTGATGATATCTCCTAAGGGTAGCATGTACAGAATGAAAAGCAATGGTCCTAGTACCGAGCCTTGCGGTACTCCATATTCAACTTGTGATCGATATGACCTCTCTTCATTTACTTCTACAAACTGATAACGGTCAGATAAGTATGATTTGAACCATGACAATGCAATTCCACTAATGCCAACATAATTTTCGAGTCTATTTAAAAGAATATTGTGATCAATAGTGTCAAATGCAGCACTAAGATCCAGTAACACTAATAGAGAGATACAACCACGATCTGATGATAAGAGCAAATCATTAGTAACTCTAATGAGAGCAGTTTCAGTACTATGGTATGGTCTAAATCCTGACTGGAAATCCTCATAGATACTATTTCTTTCTAAAAAGGAACATAGTTGTGATGATACTGCCTTTTCTAGTATTTTTGACAGAAAAGTGAGATTTGAGATTGGCCTGTAATTGACTAATTCTCTAGGATCAAGTTGTGGTTTTTTAATAAGAGGTTTAATAATAGCCAACTTAAAAGTTTTTGGTACGTATCCTAGTGATAAAGATGAATTAACGATATTAAGAAGAGGATCTATGACCTCTGGAAGCATCTCTTTCAATAGCTTAGTTGGTATAGGGTCTAACATACATGTTGTCGATTTTGACGATTTAACAAGTTTAGACAGTTCTTCCTCTCTTAAAGGAGTAAATGAATTGAATTTTTCCTCAGGGATACTACAATGCACCGTCTGACGCAATACTGTAGTAGACGGTTGCGTGGTTATAATTTTTTTTCTAATATTATCAATCTTGCAAGTAAAGAAGTTCATGAAGTCATCACTGCTGTGCTCTTTGGAAACATCAGAAGTTGAAGTTTTATTTCTTGTTAATTTAGCCACTGTATCAAATAAATACCTAGGGTTTTGTTTATTTTCTTCTAAAAGTTTTGAAAAATAGGCAGATCTAGCAGATTTTAAGGCCTTTCTGTACTCAACCATTCTCTCCCTCCACAAAATGCGAAATACTTCTAGTTTTGTTTTCTTCCAGCTGCGTTCCATTCTTCTGGCTGCTACCTTTAGGGCCTGAGTGTGCTCGTTGTACCATGGCATTGGATTAATTTCCTTAATCTTTTTTAAACGCAAAGGAGCAACTGAGTCTAATGTGCTTGAAAAGACAGAGGCAATAGTTTCCGTTGCAACATCGAGGTCTTCTAAGCTGTCTGGCATGCTAAGGTGATGAAACTGATCAGGAAGATTATTTATAAACCGTTCTTTAGTGGTAGAAGTGATGGTTCTACCAAATTTATGGCAGGGAGGCAGTTTATACTCATCAGGGGTGGCGTCATGCCCTTACTGGATGGGGAGATGACGACACTCAAATCTGGCTTGCAGCTACCATTACCCATACTGCCTCCCCGTGGCGGCGGTGACTTCGCTGACATGACTTTACCCAGTCCGTTCCCACTGTGTGTACCTAGAAGCCCTGGCAAGCCCCTCAGGGTAACAAAGTCATTTCCTGCTTAGACACACAATGGGATTGTGCTCAAATCGACTAATCCCTAACAGCTATCAGCCGATCAGATGACATGCCATTTCTCAGTTGCAGTCGTATAATCTTATAGCACGCAACGTTAAGTGTTCCAGACACTCTGGTAACGTTCTAGTACATTAACGAAAATAAAACATAAATTTTGAAATTGATGAGCCTTTTAGTGTACAATGGCATCAAAGCTGTCTTTGTGTGTCCCAGGATGAGAAAAGCAATTCAGTTTAACAAATGTAGTGTGACTTGAGCTCTTTAAGAAGGAATGGCTAAAGTCATTACAACCAAGTGCAGCCATTTACTGATATCAAAGGCAATTAAAGTGCTATTTTTTTTGAGAACAAATCTAAAAACTTTGGTGGAGTGTCAATGTTATGTTTGCATCTGCTGTACTTTGCCATTCCTAGTTCAAAATTGAACTACAGATACTTTTATTTGGAATTTTCTCCTGCTGAAATAGAGCAAATGGGATGCATTCAAAATTTGCATGCTAAATGTTAGCTTGATTAAATGTTAGTCATGGAGCTTTTTCTGCTCCCCACCCAATGCTCATTTTCTGTGGGTGCTTGGTGTGGGACAGCGAGAGAGAAGGCCATCATCAGAGAGCAAGGACCTGCACTTGCTCTGTCTGTTAAAACACGCCTCTGCTGAGAGGGGCACATACACATAATGATTTTCCATTAAGATTTTTCAACATGACAGTGCCAGACCACATACTGCATCAATTACAACATCATGGCTGCGTAAAAGAAGGATCCAGGTACTGAAATGGCCAGCCTGCAGTCCAGATCTTTCACCCATAGAAAACATTTGGCGCATCATAAAGAGGAAGATGCGACAAAGAAGACCTAAGACAGTTGAGCAACTAGAAGCTGCATGCGGTGCAGTTGGAGCTGGAGGCCGTGGAACGACAGATTCTGACCGTTCTGGAGAAGCAAGCCGAGCTACGGGAGTGGTGAACAGCGCTGGAAACATCCCGTGCTGACGCTCACCAATTCTCTGTAAGTTTGCAGCGTGATATTAATACTCTTGCTTCCTCTATGCCGTTTCTCTGCACAGGGCCCGAGCACCCAGAATGCGTTCATCCCAGCCCTCGTTCACTCCAGCACTGTCACACCAGGGACCTTGGGTTCTTCAGCAGCGGAAGGCGCGAGCCAGGCCTCGGACCAGGACCTCTCCCCCTCCGCCACCCCCGGTCTTCGAGGTCTCGACGAGAGGAACTCGACGAGGAAGCGCTTCTCCTCTCTTCACGAGGCAGAACGCGACGCCGTGGTCATCGGAGACTCCATCGTCCGCCGCGTCCATGCTACGCGACGAGGATCATTGTGTCCGGACCGCTTCTTTACAAATAATTGGAATCTTTTCTGGGAGCGACCTAGGCTCTTCCGTGCTGATGGCCTGCACCCCAGCAGAATCGGAACTGATCTTCTGTCGGAGAACATCTCCAAGACGCTTTGCACCGTATGACTAGTAAGTCAAACCTCAAACCACAGACTGTGTTCTGCCAACTTAATTGATAGAAATGTGAGTGTAGTACAGTCTATAGAAACTGTGTCTATTCCCCGAATAGTGAGGTTTAACAATAACAATAAAAATAAAGGATCTAGAAAAAATCTGATCATGATCAAACCAGAAATTCGCAAAATTACTGAACAAAAACATTTTCTAAAGCTAGGGCTACTAAACTTTAGATCGCTGACACCTAAGGCGGTTATTATAAATGAAATGATCACAGATAATAGTCTTGATGTAATTTGCCTTACTGAAACATTGCTTAAACCAAATAATTATCTCGGTCTTAATGAGTCTTGTCCACCTGGATACTGTTATAAAAATAAATGCCGTCCGGTTGGCCGTGGTGGTGGCGTTGCAACAATCTATAGAGATATTCTTAACGTTACTCAGAAAACAAACTACAGGTTTAATTCATTTGAAATTCTCGTGCTAAACGTTACACTCTCAGATATAAGTAAAAAGTCACTACTATCTCTTGCTTTGGCTACCATTTATAGACCTCCAGGACCCTATGTTGATTTCCTAAAAGAGTTTGCAGACTTTCTCTCAGACCTATTGGTCAAGGTTGATAAACATGTAACATGCGTACTGCATACTGATGATATTTGTCAAATTGCGCCGCGATACGCAACACTTCTCCTGTCAACTATAGATAAATTCACAAATAACCTGCCTGATCTGTCTCAGCTGCTCAGTGTACCTAAACACACAAATGAACTTGAGGAAATGACTAGCAGTATGTGCACCATTTTCACTAGTACATTAGATACTGTTGCACCCATGAGATTCAAAAAGGTTAGAGAGAAAAATACTGTACCATGGTACAACAGTATTACTCACGCTATCAAAAGAGAAACTCGTAATCTAGAATGCAAATGGAGACAAACTCGCTTAGAGGTCTTCAGAATCGCGTGGAAAGACAGCTCGTCCTATTATAGAAAGACTCTAAAAGCAGCCAGGGCCGAGCATCTCCGCAAACTCATAGAAAATAACCAAAACAATCCAAGGTTCTTGTTTAGTACAGTGGCTAGATTGACAAATAAACAGACATCACCAGAACAAAACATTTCGTTACAGTTTAGTAGCGAAGACTTTATGAATTTCTTTACTGAAAAAATCGAAAGCATCAGAAATACAATTGTAAATGTACAACCGTTGACAGAGTTTTATGATTCAGCCTCAATTATCACCCCTCAAGAACAGTTGCAGTGCTTTACAACTATAGGACAGGAAGAGCTAAATAAACTTATCACTGCGTCTAAACCAACAACATGTTTATTAGATCCAATACCCACTAAACTACTAAAAGAATTGTTACCTGTAGCAGAAGAGCCTCTTCTCAATATTATTAACTCGTCTTTATCTCTAGGTCATGTCCCAAGACTGTTCAAGCTAGCAGTTATTAAGCCTCTCATTAAGAAACCACAATTAGATCCAAATGTATTGGAAAATTACAGACCCATTTCAAATCTTCCATTTATGTCTAAAATACTAGAAAAAGTTGTATCTGCTCAATTGTGCTCCTTCTTACAAAAAAACACTACCTATGAATAAAAATTCAGGCCTCATCATAGCACAGAAACTGCGCTCGTTAAAATTACAAATGACCTACTTCTAGCTTCTGACCAAGGCTATATCTCAATACTAGTGTTACTTGATCTCAGTGCTGCGTTCGACACTATAGATCATAAAATACTCTTAGATCGGCTACAAAATTACACTGGTATTCAGGTACAGGCATTACGGTGGTTTAGGTCGTATCTATCAGACCGTCACAATTTTGTTTATTTAAACGGGGAAAAATCTAAGATAACGATAGTAAATTATGGAGTGCCACAAGGATCTGTGTTAGGCCCTCTGCTATTTTCAATATACATGCTGCCACTTGGTAATATTATAAGAAGACATGGAATTAGTTTCCACTGCTATGCCGATGATAGTCAGTTATATATTTCAACACGACCAGATGAAATCTCTAAATTATCCAATCTGACAGAGTGTGTTAAAGAAGTAAAACATTGGATGACTAGTAATTTTCTTCTACTAAATTCAGATAAGACTGAAGTATTACTTATTGGGCCAAAAACCTGCACACAGAATCTCTCATGCTACAATCTGCATTTAGAAGGATGTACTGTTACTCCATCCTCCACAGTTAAAGACCTGGCTGTTATATTAGACAGCAATTTGTCCTTCGAAAATCATATTTCATATGTTACAAAAACAGCCTTCTTCCACCTCAGAAACATTGCTAAGATACGGAATATGTTATCTGTTTCTGATGCAGAAATGTTAGGTCATGCTTTCATGACGTCTAGCCTAGATTACTGTAATCTATTACTAGCTGGTTGTCCTGCTTCCTCAATAAACAAGCTACAATTAGTCCAAAATGCAGCTGCCAGAGTTCTTACCAGGTCAAGAAAATGTGATCATATAACACCAATTTTATCATCTCTTCACTGCTTACCTATTAAGTTCCGTATCAATTATAAAGTACTGCTAATGACCTATAAGGCTTTAAATGGTTTAGCTCCTGTGTACCGATCTTCTATCGCCCTACAATCCTTCACGCTCTTTAAGATCACAAAACTCTGGACTTCTGGTTGTACCTAGGATAGCTAAGTCCTCTAAAGGAGGGAGAGCGTTTTCACATTTGGCTCCTAAACTCTGGAAAAGCCTTCCTGATATATTCGGGACTCAGACTCGCTCACCCAGTTTAAATCTAGATTAAAGACGCATCTCTTTAGCCAAGCATTCACATAATGCATCTCATATCAGATCAATTGCACATGACTGTCTTTGACTATGTTCTCTATTATTCTCCATTTGCTTTTCCGTTTTACCTCGGGACGCCCAGGTTTGGATCCAGCCTCTTAAGAAGACCTCAGATGACCATCACCTGTGAAGAGACGGCGCCAACTTCTGCGAGGACTTCAGAAGATGCAACATCTGGATCAACACGCACATTCCCAAATTTCTATATATCCTAATTATTGTTAATATGTAATTCATTTTTCCAGGAGCTCTGTAAAGCTGCTTTGAAACGATATGTGTGAATTGAATATTAGACTTGGAATTGGACAACATTCCTATTCCTAAGCTTGAGCAACTTGTCTCCTCAGTCCCCAGACGTTTGCAGACTGTTATAAAAAGAAGAGGGGATGCCACACAGTGGTAAACATGGCCTTGTCCCAACTTTTTTAAGATGTGTTGAAGCCATTAAATTTAAAATCAACTTATTTTTCCCTTAAAATGATACATTTTCTCAGTTTAAACATTTGATATGTCATCTATGTTGTATTCTGTATAAAATATTGAAATTTGAAACTTCCACATCATTGCATTCACAATTTGTAGAGTGTCCCAACTTTTTTGGAATCGGGTTTGTGTTTTTTTTTTTTTTTTTTTTTTTTTTTTTTTTTTTGGCTATTTCTATAGATAGCTAAATACTCAAAACAGACAGGAAACAATTGAGAGAAGTGTTTGGAAAATGATCCTGGTCCTAGCTATTAGACCTTATTTCAGCCTTTGATTTGCTTGACCGTGACATTCTCCTTCTACAGCACACATTTGTTGTGGTGTACTACTAAAGTAGAAAGCTATTAAAGACATATTTAAAACAGTTCATGTGACTACAGTGATTCAACCTTAATGTTATGAAGCAACGAGAATACTTTTTGTGCACCAAAAAAACCCCAACAAAATAACGACAGTTGGCAATTTGATTCACACTCCGAACCACTGAGTTGTAAAGCTTTGAAGCTTCATGAAGCAGTGTTTTGAAATGGCCCATGACTAGAATAAGCCTGTTGACTGTTAGACTGTTAAATAAGGTTTTTTTGGTGCACAAAAAGTATTCTCGTCGCTATATAACATTAAGGTCAAACTACTGTAGTCACATGAACTGTTTTAAATATTTTTTTAGTAGCTTTCTAGGCATTGAAATTGTTAATTGTCTTGCTGGCAATAGAGGCCTCACTGAGTCATCGGATTTCATCAAAAATATCTTAATTTTGTGTTCCGAAGATGAAGGTCAGGATATTTATTAATATTTCTCCGAATGTGTTCATCAGAAAGAAGAAAGTCATATACACCTAGGATGGCTTGAGGGTGAGTAAAGCTTGCCAGAATCTATAAGAGATAATATTGTTTAGCGTTATGAATTATCTTCAATTTACGTACGTGGTCAGTGAATCTGCGGTGATGTCTGTTAACTGTGTTATGCGTTACATTTGAGTGAATGTATTTGAAGAGTGAATTGAGTGAATCAGAACTGAGAATATGGATTGTATTCCAAATGTATTTTTACATCCTTAATTTCATGTTATTATTTAGATAAAGATTAAATACTAGTGAAAATGTTATATATATATACTTTGGCAGTTGTAAATGCTGAATATGCAAAATGTTTAAAGTTGTTTACGTTTATATTCAGTCAGTACTATGCTAAAGTCATACATGTGTGACCATGTAATGTGCTAAACGGTTGTAATATGCATATACTTTTATTGATTCATTCGTAGCAAATGCAGAGACGAGAAACCATCACATCAGCATTCTCTCTTTATTTTCTTACTTCATACCAGGAGTACTACATTGGCACTGAATGCTTCACTACCTTCATCAGCCAATTCAGGATGTGAAATTTTACAAGTTTCATTCTAAGCAATTAGGGCAGCAGCATCAGATTGTGGTTGATCTCTGAGTCTTCTGATGCAGCTGAGAATGAATGTATGTCTAGCCCAGACTTGATTACCAGAATCTAGTAAGAAACATTTTACATAAACTAACCCCTTGTTCTGGGACAAGTGTTTGGTGCACAGCTCAAAGTTTTAGACAGATGGCATCTTGTGTCTCAAATGTGTTCCAAGCATGTAAGGTGCCAAAATATCTTCAAGTGTCCTGCTCAGTATTTTCAGTGTTCCCATAGAGGCCCTTATCCTCATTATTAACAACATAGTTCTGGCTTTGTACAGGGCAGAGTGCAGGAGATGTTGGCTCCACCACGCCAGCTCTGAGCAGCTTTACAATGTAATGTTTTGTCCAATTCCACATTTTGGAAGCAGCCTACTACCACTGCTGGGGCTCTTCAGCGTTATACCTGAGGGTGCGCAGGCGGTAGGCAATAACATCAGATACATGGCTGTTAAAGGGTAGGTTCACCCAAAAATGTAAATTGTCCCATCATTTATTCACCCTTAAGCAATTCTAGGTGTATATGACTTTCTTCTTTCAGCCAAACACAATCAGTTATATTAAAAATATCCTGTCTCTTCCAAGCTTGATGATGGGACTGAATGGGTACCCTACATTTTGAAGCCCTAAAAAGCACATCCATCCATCATAATAGTAATCCATACAGCTCCAGAGGGTTAATAAAGGCCTTCTGAAGTGATTGGTTTTTGTAAGAAAATTATCCATATTTATAACTTTATAAACAATAATCACTGGGTTCCGGGTAATGGCCGTACGCAAGCCGTGTAGATTACTTTTATGATAGATGGATGCATTTTTTTTATTTTTTATTTTTTTTGTGCTTCAAAATCTAGGGTACCATTAACACCCATTATAAAGCTTGGAAGAGCCAGGATATTTTTTAAATATAAATATAAATATGTGTTTGGCTGAAAGAAGAAAGTCATATACTCTGGCTTGAGGGTGAGTAAATCATGGGATAATTTTCATTTTTGGGTGAACTAACCATTTAAACACCCTGTCAACAGGATATAAATTGCAGTTTTTACCGCAGTTTCCACCTCCAAATACCAGGGTTCACCCTACAATGGTGCGGAATCCAAAGCAACTGATCGTGTTGACAGCAGAAATAGAGTCATTGCTATTAGACAGGCCATGGAAATTTCCATTGGGGGGGGGAATCACACACAGTTTCTGCCAATCTCATGTTAATCGTAAATTGAGTACATATAGAGTAACAATGCATCATTCATATCTCCGAAAAGTCTTTAGTTTTGTCATATTTATAAAAGATAGATACGCTAAACCGAGTCTTTCCGGAAAAAGTTGAGATCCTAGAGGCGTGTCTGCCGTCAGTGCCGTGGGCGGCGCTAAAGAGTCACAAGCGCGTGCAGCTTCTGTAGAGATCGTCTGCTAGCTGCGACATCATTATAAATAAAAAGGGAACAAAAACGTTTGTGTTGTTTACATTATATGCACTTGCGCGCCGATTGCCAACAAAACACAAACATCTGATGCAGCTTTCCTCACTGAACTGGGACAACCAAAAACTCTTTTGGTGACAGGAGCTGCGTCTCATTCGGAGGCTGCATCCTCCGGAGGTCGCATTTGAAGGCTGCATACATCATCAAGGATGTCATATTTAAGAAAAGTAACCATAATAAAATGGACTGATGTTCATTGTGAGGTTGTCATTTCTTTCTTACGTTGCAATCTAACGGTTATTTTTCTTAAATGAGACTGCCTTGATGATGTATGCAGCCTTCAAAGGGTGCAGCGCCTGAATTGGGACACAGCCATTGTTGAAAAATCTCTCGGCTTCCGTATCCTGAACGAAACACATTGATGGGCGTGCTCTTGCTCTTGTTCTGCGTGATGTGTATGCACGCTTACCAGGGAGAAGTGTCTATACAAGGAATTCCGCCCCGTGATAAAGGGCCATACTAGAAACTCTCAGAATCCCACACTGAAACCGGAAGTAGTCATTTGGCACAGATATACTCCATCATACATCCAACTCGTGTTTTGAAACTTTGGCCATGTTTAGCATGAGAATCCAACTCTTCAACAGTGGAAATAACTAAGAATGCATTGAAATGGCATTGCACCTCCCCCCCTTAAACATATTTTTCTCCAGGTACTTCCTGTTTTGTTTTTTGTGTTTTTTTAAAAGGATCCCCATTAAATTCAACAATATTTAATTAAAAAAAGATAGATCCAGCCTTAACCAAGATTTTTGAGCATTCTCTAACCATGTCATTTGATAGGGAATAAACCTTGTCAGGGCTGGCACTGTCTCTATATCTCCTAAATCCCTTTAGCAAATACTGTTGAATTTAAACTTTGATCCTTTTTGATGGAGCGAAGATGCTCCCTCTATTAGAGACACACACCTGCTGCTATTGTAAAGGTTCCTTTAAAAACTCTGTTTAGCTGAGAAAAAAAAAAAATCATATTTAACAAGTTAAATATGTAAATATAATCTAGTGAAATATCTAGCTTCCCCCAGACTGCCTTGCGTATTCAAGTTACGAAGAAAGTGTAAACTGGCGCTGCGTCAGCTTTTTGAACTGCAAGAGTTTTACACTTTCTTTGTAAGTTGAATACGGAAGGCGGTGTGGCAGAAGCTAGATATTTTACTTGTTAAATATGATATACACCTAGGATGGCTTGAGGTTAAGTAAAGCTTGGGCTAATTTTCATTTGAAAGTGAACTAATTCTTTAAGCTCCTCTTTGGTCATTTCAATTTTGGTGCAGTTTTATGGACGTTAGCATATTTAATATTTACTTTAGTCACTGTCACTAAGGTTACAGGTGATATTCATGAATAGTGTGAGAATGGAATACAGGGTTGACTTTGGTTGCTCATTCGAACAGTACTCAAGCCGCTAACTGTGAACAGAATTGTGCTCACACTTGTCAAACCCAAACAATGAGTATTTTACAAATTTTACAAAGTGTAAAATGTATTCCATAAACTGGGCAGGATACACACACACATGCACACACGTCTGGTTCGCTATCTTTTTGGGACTCTCAATAGACGTAATGGTTTTTATCCTCTACACACTGTATATTCTATCCCCCTACACTAACTCTGCTCATCTTTCTGCGGTTTTACACTTTCAAAAAAAAATTATTCTGAATGATTTATGAGCTTGTTTCCTCTGTGACACAAGTCTCCATGAATCTGTGTGAATTCGGGTAATACTGGGAAATACTGGGATAGAAAAACATGTGCCCACACACACACACACACAGTATTAAACTCTTAATCTACTTAATCTCACTCAAAATCTTAAAGCTGGTGATGTTATACTGTATTTACTGTGACATAATTGTTTATGATAAGATGTACTGCATGGACCCTAAAATATGTGTGGATAATGCAGGAAAAACCCCAATGATTGTAGTATGGCTACATAAGAATACTATTGCCACTCTTCCATTGACCTGACTTGAACTGCTGACCCCAAAAATCCCTCACTCACAGGTGTTCTCCATCTAGCTATTTATTACTGTTTACATTGAACAGTCTTTCTCTGCTGATCATTGTAATTCAGTTCTGTACAAAAAAAAAATCACATGACTTCATTTTTAGCTGATTTCACATGGGGATTTTTATTGCACACAAAGTGGGCAATCACAAGCCAAGCATGATGTCATACATTGTGTTTAACATATTTGGGTTTTCCTGCATTCCCCACACACACTTTACAAAGTACGATTTACAATGCATCTTAGAGCAAAGAGAATACAGTATTTCATCAGTTTAAAATTCAGCATGTGCAGTTTGCCATGCACTGTAAAAAATGATTTTATGGTGAAGTAAATACTACAGAAAAAAACAAATGTAATTTTTACATGAAAAAGTTAGTTCTGGCAAGAATGAAAAAAAAACGAAGGTAAGAAAAAATGATGAGGACACTGAAGATCTTGATGAAGAAGTTTATTGCAGCGTAGCAGTGACAAAGTACATGTAGCACCTTGGGTTCACCAGCTGTGGTCTGTATGTTTATGAAGCTGTGACACCTCATTGTCTGAGATGGTTCCCATTGTCCCACACCTATTCCCATTCTACAATTGATGACCATTTGCTCAGGATGTGGTCAACCCGAATGGTACATAAACAATATACCAGTTGACTTTCTTCTTCTATATGATAATTAAGCCATTTTGGGGATGAGCTCATTCTAAAATATACTTTGGAGTGGAATCTGGGTCGAGGCAGAGTACAATTTCTTACACTAAGTAAATTCTATATTAGTACTCAATTTAAGCTTGTAGAAATTAAGGAGTAAATATCAACATTATAAAATTGTTAAACTACTCAACTTTTCTGATACTTGTGTTCTCATTATGCACTGGGCCTTGAATAATTAATTAGGTCTATTTTTTGCTGTTTTCCAGCTGTTTTGTCATTGCTTTTGTGGTTATGTTTAGTAACTTGCCATTTTGTGACATTTGGAGTTTTCAAAATGCCACATTCACACTCAAAAATGATCCATCGAATGTTACCGTCACTGTGGATTGTGTACCAAGTATTGAGGTTTCTGTGTTCAGGCGCCACGTTACTTCTAATATGAAGATATGGTGTCTACACCATATCTATTGTATTATTTACTTAGATGTTTCTAAGTAAAGCATATACTTTAAAAGCATGGTTTAATTCAGTGTTATATTGTTTGAGTAAAATGTATTGCAAAATAAACTTCAACAAGTAAAAATTACTCAACCTTTTTCTGGCCAAGTTAAAATTGCTTATTTTCTTTGTTAATTTTACTTAACTTAGTTAAGTAGTTACTTAATTCCATATTTGAAATTTACTTAAAAAATATGCATGCAAAAACTTACAAAAGAAAAATTAAGTACATTTTACTTTATGTTTGTTGGATCTGTTTGGTTAAATGACAGTCAGAAATGAAAAGGGGTTAATTCAAGATAAAGCCCTAGATTCGTTTCTGAATGAATCCGCTTTCTGAAAGAAATGGTTGAGTGAATGATTCAATGACCTCTTTACAAACACATCCATCCCAAATGTGCAGAGATTACAGCAAGTGTGTTCCATAGCATAATACGCTGAAAAGAGTATTCCAAAAGTCCCTGGATGGTCTACAATATCTGGTACATTTTCGAAGTGTGGATCATGCCGAATCTGCCGATACCAAATTTGCTGGAAACAGAGGATTTGCCTGTCTGTGAAATAAATTATGTTCTTTTTTTAAACGCTTTGACTTATCGGCACAAAAATTGGTACGTATCAGTGACAGCATGTTATGAAGGTATCTTAGAAGTTTGAAAACCGTGCCACCAAGTGTTCTGAAGATATAAGGATTTTTACAAAAACTTGTAGCTTTTACAAATATTGTCCAAAATTCATTGTGTGTCTCTGTGTCAACAGATTCCTTGATTTATGCTGATTCCAATAATATCCCTATTTACCATTTTTAAACTGTTTGCTTGTTCGTTATTTTAAAGTATATGAAAAACAGCTTTTTTACTTCTAAAAAATCTATCCTAATTTTATCCAAAATTGGCTGATCAGGCTGAACAATTTTTGACATTAGCAATAATTTCCAAGAAACAACTTTTAGAAGTTGACTCTGCCTGTGTTAGTTGACCTGTGATATGTTAGCTTAATAATGCCAGAATAATGATCCAAGTCCTGCCCTGGGTGTGATGTTTTCATGGGCAGTGAATACAGGCATTTTGACATTTATAAAAAGAGGCGGAGGACTATCTGCAGAGCACATGTATAGTGTGATGTCTAATGCAGTATTAATCATATAAAATTATATGTTTTGACATCAGTACTTCACATGTATGAAATCAAGCATTGTCAAGTTCTGCCAAGTCATGTTTCAGCCTATCACAGAATCATATGGTCCATCCAGTATTATCAGCAGCTTCATTGGGTTGCTCAGGAGCTAATTACCCTCCATCTCAGCTCCATTAATGACGTTAATGATATCTGTACGTCACGCACTGAATGTTCTGTACACACCTGTGATACACAGGAAGGGTTAATATTCACAAGAAAACCGCTAACTGATTTGTTGACATTGACATTTCATTCATATGGTTTTTGGAAATGAACTTGGATTAAATTAGGTGGAAGTATGACAATCATAGTATAATAAAATTAACTTGCAGGCCACATGAAATGAGGTAGAGGGCCGGTTTAGCCACATGGCTTGTGTTTTATGATACATGTGTTTTACATAGATAGTGTGGGTCACCTAGTGGAGGGAAGACATGATGTAATCACATAACCAGCTGAAAACCAACTGACTTGTTTTGGTATGCTCACTGACCATAAATGGCCTGGGCTCTATTACAGCCTAAATTTGCCAAAACCCTCTTACTAATATAGGAAGATATCATCTGACCCAGTGACCAAGCTAGTTTTGTTCAACTTCATTTTCAGTGAAACTATAAATAATTAACTAAAACTACTGTAGCACTTAATACACTGTGTTATTCCCTGTAGAGCTGCTTTGTTTTACTTGAATTTGTGCTTGAAAATTATTAAACTATTACACTGATTTGTACCGTAAAGCTGCTTTGAAGCAATTTTTTATTTAATAGTGCTATATAAATAAACTTTACTTGACTTAATAGAATTTGTCAGCTGCCATTCCAACTCACTGTCAGGAAAAAAGGGCAGAAATTGGGGTACAGTAGCTTGTCACCCTTTACATAAAGAAAATATATTTCCTTATATATGAATGATCAATATATTTATATTTTTTAATGTATATTGAAAATATATATTGTGCTAACATATTGCATTATATTGAATAAGGAATTGCCACTTTGTGACAATGTGACAATATACTGTACCTCTGAGTTCATACTTTAAATTCATTAAAAGTCTTTAGGATGTGCTGGAGGAGACTTTACAGAGTGCTCGACTCTTGCATTGTCAATACAAGATCTTGACCAAAACTTGATGCACCTCTTGATGGAATTAACATCATAATCACTGCAATAATGAACCAGTCTAGACTCTTAAGTAATTTGCCTTTTTAAATCCAAACAGCAACTTTATTTTATTTTATTATTTTATTTTTTTGCCTGGGCAGTGAATATATATTCACATTTGAGGGAACATGTATGTGTAATATATGTACAAAATTCATGAGGAATATATATATATATATATATATATATATATATACATATACATATACATATATGTATATATGTATGTATATGTATATATATAAATTATATTTCTTCAGAAAATATATATATATATATATTTTTTTTTTTTTTTTCTGAAGAAATATAATTTTCTGAAGATTTTCTGAAGAACAGAGCTCAGTTTCACTGCTCAGAACAAACAAGAGACATATTACTTACCACAACCATCACAAAACAAACAAACAACTGTAGATTATCCAGGTAACCACACACAGTATTAAGAACCAGTGGTTCATAAACTTTTGAACTGGATCATTTTAATAAATTCAGCTATTTTTTTGTCTTGTGGACTATATGTAAACATCTTTTATGTAAAATATCTTACTCAGGACAATACTAAATAAAAAATAACATGCATTTTGTATGATCTCTCATTTTATTAAAATTATTCACATTTTTAAAGATTCTGCAAGTGGTTTACATACTTTTTCTTGCAACTGTGTATATATACACACCATCATTCACCACTTTTTAATGTATGAAAAGTGTAACTGCAAGCAAAGTGAGATAAAAGTTATATAGGCTACATTTTTATGTGGTTCATGCATATACAGATATAAAGTCTGCAGGAAGGCAACCCTCTCTGCCTAAAAGGGACACTTCTGTACCTTATCTACCCTTACCTATAAACCCTAATATACTACTACGCTCTTCAGGATCAGCTACTGAAAGGCCCCACACACATCCTTAGTCATACACTTGATATTGTGTTGTCTTATGGCTTATCTATCTATGATATTGACATTTGTGATGTTAGTTTTATGGATCATAAACCTGTAATATTTACAACCTCTCTCTGTGGTCCATCTGTAAACAAAATGGTATCGGAAAATGAGTTCTGACTAAATCAGTTTTTTTCCGTCTTTTCTAAGACTTGTAACCTTGTGTCCTCTTGATTCATGGAATGCTGAAGATCATCTTACTTCTACCTTAATTCTATCTGTATAAAGATTTTGGATGATATTGCTCCTTTAAAACCTAAAATAGTTTATCTGAGATATTAGATCTCATATCCAACCTCTTTTGTTTGAGCTGTCTGACTGCTCTGGTGTGTTTTTTCTTTTTCTTTCCTTTATCTCGGTATCCCATTTCCTTTGAAACCCTTCAAGAAGTGGTTAACCAGTTAAAGTGCCCCTATTATGCTATTTTAAAGGTTCTTAGTTCTGTTTTGGAAGTCTCCTATAACAGGTTTACTTGCATCAAAGGTCAAAAAACACTTTCATTTTCTCATAATATACACTGCACATCACCACATTTTTCAATGATTCTCTTTAAATCCCTCTTTTCCATGAGCCTGCTGTGCTCTGATTGGTCAGATAGCCCAGTCTGTTGTGATTGGTCTACCACTTGCAGCACATGCGGAAACAAATCGGCCATTACGACAGTTGAACTTCAGCTTCGCAGGCTTCCTAAAGCCTAGCGACTGTACACAGGGTAAAGACAGTAACGATGGCGTCGATTTTACCATATCAATCTGAGTGCGAGTCTGTTGATGAAACATTGGAAGAACTAGTTATTCAACCCAAACCTCCATCGCAAGGACGACTTCAGCAGGACTTTTCTCAGTGATACTCTACTCAGTTTGACGTACAATATGAGATGTTGCAACTGTAATTCCTCTCCTTCAGCATTAACAAGTCTATGTTCCTCAACAAACCGATGTGTATATTTCTAATTTTTTGCAGTGCTCATGTGGGAACTGTAGTAAGAACGACAGACAATCTGCATTAATGGACACAGTTTTAGGTAGTAGTGAGACACAGCTCATTTGCAGAAGTATTTCAGTAAGACAATGATAACGTGAGTTAGCAGGTTAGCCAAAGACACGCACAATAAAAAAACCCCCCACAAAACTTTGTATTTTGAACACCCAGTAGAAAATATATACATCAATAATTAATCAGACTTAAAAGTTGTGATTCTGAGGAGCAAGTTGGTCCAAATAAAGTGGGTACTGTACCATCTTTTATGGCATTTTGTAAATCCCATTTTGACCTCAGAGAGATTTGAGAAGCAATCGGGAAAATGTTATACTGCTGTTGTATCGCTGTAATTTTAACCACTGACTCTTCACATCCTCATCCTTTGGGAGTGTTTACAAAGAGAATTTGCTTTTGCAGAGCAGAAAACAGCATCTTCTCGACATGTATACAATACCAACCAGCTACAGCAGCTACAGCAGTTTCTTTTTGTTGTTTTGCGGATGACACTTAAATATATATATGATTAAAAAATATATGAATGATTCAAATGCGTTCCAACATTTATTGGCTTGCTAAAGCTTTGGATGCCACTAAACTTTCTAAACTTAAATGAATCTAAAACAGAGATTAATGCGTTTAGTCCCTCCGATGAGTATGATCTTAAACTAAAATCTTAATCTGGAAAGTTGTTTTGCTTCTAAACTTGAGTGTTGATAATCAGATAAACTTGGTTGTAAAAGCCAGCTTTTACCACCAAAGGCTGTTGCCAAAAGTCAAGCCCTGGTTCATGCCTTCATCTCTACCCAACTTGATTACTGCAATTGCCCCTATGTAATAATAAACCATTAGTCTATTTCACAACTTTAAATGGTGCAAAAAAATTGATTTTAAGATTCTATCGAGCCTTCTGTCTATGCACAATCCATTGAGATTGAGGTTGTTGACCGTTCCTATGGCAATACTAAACTTGAGAGGGATAGGGCTTTTTCCGTAGTTGCCCAAAACTTCTATTGTGTGTTGAAACTGCTCAAACACCTTCTGAATCTAAGATAAACACTCAATTTGTTTTTACTGGCTTTTAATGTATTGTAGAGATTAATGTAATCTCCTGTACTGTTGTTACATATCTGGCGCCTGCTGGTTCCTGCTACTTGCCAGTTCACCATTTCAGTGCACACACAGTTATACATCACTCTGGACTACATTTCCCATAATCCCCCATCTGGGAACCAATCACACACTCGCACCTGTTTCCCATCAGTGGACCCTTTATAAACTGCACCCAGACACACACACAGGGCTGAGTATTGTTTAGTCGTATGTTTTTTGTGTTAATCCTAGTTCCTAGCCTTGTTTTTGACCCTGGACTATTTATTCCTTGTTTGATGATCGTTTGCCTTGACCATTGCCGGTGACTTGGATTACTCTTCTGCCTTGCCCTTATGTTTCTGTTTGCTGGTGTTTGACCCTTGCCTGTACGACTGTACGAGAACACACAATTAACAAAATTGCAGCACTCGCAAGTCCTTAAATGTGTTAACCAAGCATAATATGTTTTTCAGTTTCAGTCTTGGAATGTTTTAAGTATAGCTTTGTTTACCTGGAAGATGCCTAATGAACACCTCACACTAGATTCCTGGAAATCCTGTAAGGTCAGCCAGTCTGGTTTGGATGGTCTACCTTGATAAACCATTCCCAGTTTAGTGTACCATATGCATATGATTGTCATCAAATGTTTTTTTTGTTTGTTTTTTTTTGGGTGGTTTATAGAGGTGTGCTGTCTGAAAGACCCAATTACAAATGTTTACATATGGTCCACAAGACCAAAAAAATGACCAGCTCAAAAGTATTTTTAATACTGTTTGTCATTACCTGGATGATCTACGACCATTTTTTTGTTTTGTGATGGTTGTTTATGAGTCTCTTGTTTATTCTGAGCAGTTCAACTGCCCAATATTATTCAGCAAAATCCTCCAGGTCCCGAAAATTCTTCACCCTTTCCAGCAGTGACTATGATTCTCAGATCCATCTTTTCACACTGAGGACAACTGAGGACTCAAACACAACTATTAAAAAAGGTTCAAACATTTACTGATGCTCCAGAGGGAAACACGATGCATTAAGAGTCAGGGGGTGAACACTTTTGAACAGGGTAAAGATGTCAAAATTTGTCTTATTTTGTTTGAATAGGATTCTTTTTTTCCCCCTTTTTTTTCATTTAATACTGCCCTTCAGAAGCAACAGAAGACACTTAAATGTTTGCCAAAAGACAAATTAAGTACAATATTCCTTGATCTTCAAATTTAAAAGGTTTTCACCTTTTTAGCAATTCATTTGATTTTACACATAAAGCAAGTAAAGCTTCTTAAGGGTTAATAACATATTTCTAATGGTACAGGAGACTTTTTACAATTTTTCTTAAATCTTGAGCAGATTTGAGTTTATGAACTTGTTGCTATGAGAGCAACTCCAGGATGAGATTTGAACAGTAAAATCTAGATAATTTAGTAATCCATGAATGAAGAATGGGCCCAGGAGTGTGCAAACAAACTGACAAAAAGAAAACATTTTTTGAACTTATTCAATGAATAGTAGATAAGAATCAAGCCTATAATGTCTGATCGTGTTCTTATTCGATCCCCCCTTTCAAACAATAACTTTGTTCTCTGTTCTCTGCAATGTTCTCCCAATGTTGTTATTGGTTTCACCCGTAATTCAAAAAACATGCAGGATAGGTGGATAGGAGGCACTAAATTGTCCATAGCAGTGGTGTAGCAAGAAAAAAAAAAAATGTTTTAACGGGACCCAAACAAGTGCAACGAAGAGGGGTATTTTCGACCTTCACTGTAGTGAAGTATAAGAAAAATACCATACCAAACACATTGCTTTGCAAAGGACACATCTCATTATTTTCATCCGAGTAGACTGATAAAGTAAAGTAGAGATTATCCATCCTTAAGGTTGCAAGAGATAAACTCTGCTGATATTTGAAATCAAATAAACAAAGCACCACTATCACACCTATAACTTCATGCCTCTGCCCCCACCTTCACATATATGCCATGCAACACAAGCAACCACTATGGCGAAGCCTGCTGTGCCTGCCGCCCGAGGATGTGATGTCATCTATACATGAAAGCAATTTGTAGGTGGCGGTAAGTCACTGTTTTTATGAATAAATCATCCAAGTCATTAATTCTTTTAGTATCAAAGCAAGCAACAGTAGTTATGAATGGGTCGTTGAATCATTGAGGATTCTTATAAAGCCGCAGATTCGTTCACGAAACACAGCTTGTGTGCTGCAGTTCTGATGTGGCTTTCGTTGCAAAATAGAGCAAAAAATACTGACAATACTGTTTAAAATGTATTGGTGCAATATCATGAAAAAGTTTTTTTTTTTTCTTTTATTTTCTGTAATTTAATTCAAAAAGTAAAACGTCTCAGGTTACGAATGTAACCAGGGTTCCCTGAGAACAGGGAACGAGACTCTGCGTTTGCAACGCTATGGGGGAAACGTCACGTGACTCAACTCGTGAAGCCAACTATCCAATAACTCCAAATCCTATTGGCCGGCGACAGCCTATGACGTCATACAGGCGCGACCCGGAAGTATAAAAGGGGCGCCTGGGGAAGCAGTCATTATCCATCGTCTTGAGGGACTGTTCAGCAGGCAGCCCGATGTATGGCAAGGAAACGCAGAGTCTCGTTCCCTGTTCTCATTCGTAACCTGAGACGTTCCCTTTCGAAAGGGAACTTCTACTCTGCGTTTGCAACGCTATGGGGAACGATATACCCACGCCGCCATGCTTGAGGAGAATGCCTGCCAAGAAAAATGGCTGAGACAAAGGCTCCAGAGCAGTAGGAACTGCTTGGCAACTCTCCCTCGGGTCACACCAGGCTGTCAGTGACAGCATTCCCTTCGGCCAACAGCCCAAGCTAAACTCCATGAAGGACCTCCTCAAAGGCCCTACAGAAAGTGCTAAAGCGTCTGGAACCCACTTTTCCATAAGAAACAGTGGTCCCTTCAAGGGAATGTGGCCAGGGAACCGAAGGGAACCCCGGCCAGCCACTAGAGGGGAACGAAGTCACCCTCAATGCCACCAGGGAGGCCGACCTTGTCTGACCTGAGACAAACTTAGTCTGGGCCAACCCTGTCTGAATACAGAGCCTCCTAACACGCATTCTTCACAGAAGATAGTAAGTAAGAGTGACTGCAAAGAGGCAGAAACAAACTCAAACCCACGCGTAGAGACGGGCATCCTGGAGAGCAGAACTCAGCTAAGTGCTATGAACCCTTGTATTGAGGGGAGTATAATCCACTCATCCTAGGATCTACCCAGTGCTTAATTAACGCACTGAGGAGGCCGTGCGCTACAGAACCCTGATGCAGGGGAGCACAAACCAGCCTGATGCTGGATCCTTAAGAGGAGGCATGATTAAGGCCTACCCCATGACCAGCTTAGGGAGCTAAGCACTATTACAAACATAACCCTAAAAGGGAAGTACGAAACTCACCTAACAGGTAGACCATGCGATGGGCACATACTCATGGAGGCCGAAAGAGGCCTACAGCATGATAGAGTTAAGTGAATAACAGAAGTCAAACAGAAAGTGGCCCGGCTTTCTTTCCGGGGTAGAAAGATGACTTCAATGGCAGCCTAAGAGGCTGCAAAGTGCCCACATGACAATCCACCCAACACGATCCACCGAGCAGTGTACTCAGTAAAAACACCTTTTACTCTCTAAAGCAAGAGGAGTACAGCGTACGCCAGCACGCATTAAGGAAGGCCTGGAGGGGCCTATAACCTCAACAGACACGTGGCATCAGCTCGTGGCAGTGTTTAGGCCCAAAGGACGATAAACAACCGGACAGAAGGAGGTTGGTTTATCACTTAGGCCTCTGGCCAACAGAAGTGTATAAAGATAAATCTCAAAGAGAAATACACGCAAACATACTCCAGTGTGTTAAAACTAGGCGGCCCGTAGGCCTAGCAACCTCTAATACACACGGCGTAGTCTTGTGGCCGTTTCTAGGAGCACAAAAGATCCACCCTAGGCGCTAGGTGGCCCTTAGCTCAACTAGAATAGGACTCAGGGAGGCAGATCTAGGTAAAAAACAACCTTCAGTAAGGTTTTGCTGCCAAACCAACCTGAGGGGCTAGCCACTCGAAATACTCGGTAAAAAGCACCTTGTCACCCTCACAGCGAGAGGAGTATATAACTGAACTCCACATATTACACCGGAGGCCGAAGTAGGCCTGCCTTAGTAAACACGTGGCATCAGCAAGTGGCTACCGTAACCATAACCATACCACCCAGAGGCCACGTATTAACAGTGTCATGATTAACACATGAAAAACACTGCCAAACACAGAGAACAGGCCTGTTAGGGCCTCTCCGTCAGTGATGGGGTGTGGCCGACGGTGGCATGGTTTCCCAGGCATCCTGCCGACCAGTCGACCAGAAAAAGGAGGCCTAAAGGGGCCTCCATTCCAGTAACAGGTGGCGATCAGCCTACTCACAGGTTAAAACACAAATTGTGCCAAACGTAAACTAAAAAGGAGGCCTGAAGGGGCCTGCCAATTCAATAACACGTGGCTACAGCTCGTGAATTAAAGTGAACCAAGCTACAGGGAACCAGCTGTAACCCAAAAAGCTATGGGAAGCTAACTGCGACCTGCGCTAGGCTACACATTCCAACAGGCAATGTACCCTAAATACATGTGGCAGCGTAAACCTGTGAAAATATGTGAGCACATTATGATCAGTTAAACAGTATAGTAGAACAACCGCTAACTAGAAGGAGGCCGAATATCATAAGGCCTACAATCCGAGTTATAAGCAGTATAACCGTTAACCAGACCATTAAAAAAGGGAGCTAATAGATACCAGTTTTCTTCAACAAAGTGGCACTAACTACCCTGAATATGCAATCCAACAGGTGATGCACCCAGTGACAAGGACCTCAGACTGGAGAGTACAAGTCACCAAATACTCAAAACAAAGGCCTACTTTCACAGCAAAGGGCCTACTGTTATGAGAGCAGGTGCCAACCTGTGGCAGCATAGGCTCACATACAGTGTAGGGCAAAAGTCTAGAACCCAAAGTAACAGAAACTTTGATCTACATGCTTTTATTTTTAAAAAGAAAAACACTTCCCACACAGATCCTCAAATCTGATCTAAACCCCAGAGGACAGGAGCTAAAAACTAGCAACGTCAACTCAAACTTGATAAAACAAATTTATCAAGTGGCTCAGGAGAAAGTTATTCCTTTTAGCATGAAAGTTCTAGAAAGTGGGGCCAAGCACACACCTGCATAACTTATCTACGCAAAGATAAGGGCCTACCACCTGAGGAACAGCATAAGGGAGTCATGGAAACAGTCTACAACCTAGCTGTAAAACTCAAATTGCACCTACACCAGCAAGGGGATAATTGGGCGTACAGCCTAACAACTCCCTCGGGAGGAAAACCAGAACTAGGAAACAAATCCTGAAAGGATAGTGAATACATATGGGGTTAATTCATATATCACATCACCTAGCTCTAGCTTGGCTGCCAAGTTATAGGCCTATCTTCTTTATTATATACAACAGGCACCATAACAAACAGTCTGATCTCCACTTCTAAATCTCATGATGAGAAAAATAAAGTGAAGCTCAAAGCTGAAAAGTCAGGCGGCCGGTTAGGGCCGCCGTAGACATACAAACTGAAGCAATGAGTGCCAACTCAAACTATACTGAAAATAGCCGAGAGGCTACTCAACATAGAGAGAAAACTAAGCAGCAGCCATTCTGTGACCTGCTTAGTCAGTCTCAACATTCCAGTTTTGCCCAAAAAACCCCTATAAATACTATTTCTCAATGTTACATTCACTATGCCATGTTCAGGAATTATACAGGTAACAACACACAGTCAATATTTAGAGATTTAAATTTGACGTTGTCTTACCTTCTCGAGGCTCGAAGACCCAAGACTGCTCCTTCACAAACATGGGAAGGCAAAACATCCATGGTACTAGAAGCCCAAAGAACCCTTTCACTATCAAGCCAGAAGGCGGGCCTTCAGAAAAGAATTCATCATGGGCCCGGCCGTCAGCCTGACTGTTCAAAGGTGTTACCTGAACCTACACAGTGTTTAAAAAACGCCCTGGGAGGCCAAGGAAGAGGGGCGAAGGCAACTTTTATCTTCGCCAGGAGAGGGGATCGATCAGCGGCGTTGCTGGCGCCGTTGATCAATCACCTCTCTTACACCATCTTTCCTCTTCCTCGTGTCTCGCCGCTTCTGCGACTTGCTCCGAGATGGAGGAGGCGCTCGAGCGGCGACGCTAAACCTCTGGCCCTGCCTCAGAGCCTCGACTCGAGACGGGCCAGCGCCTCCCGGCTGTCTGGGCCCAGGATCGGACCTGAGCGGAATGCAGTTCTTATATGCTGCTGAGCGCACCTTCGCCTCCCTGAACTTTCCAACCACCGTCTCAACGGAGCCGCCAAAAAGTTCAGTTGGCGAAACCGGGGCATCGAGAAGAGAGCCCTTCTCTTTCTCCCCGATGTCCGCCATGTTCAGCCACAGATGCCTCTCCGTGGCCACCATGGCCGCCATCGATCTCCCAATCGAGGCGGCCGTCAGTTTGGTGGCCCGGAGAGCGAGATCTGTGGTGCGGCGCAGCTCAGCCACCGCATCAGGGGACAAACCTTGCCCCTGATCCAGGTCCTTCAACAGATCAGCCTGGTACGCCTGTAACACTGCCATCGTGTGTAAAGCCGCACCAGCCTGACCCGCAGCAGCATATGCTCTGCCGTTCAGACGGGATGTTTGCTTAAGGGGTCTGGACGGCAAAACCGGAGCTTTTAGAGTCGGTGCTCTGCCCGTGACGAGATAGTTGGCAAACGTCTCGTCAGTGGGCGGCAGCGACACATACCCATGCTGGTCCAATCCCTCCACATCAGCGAAATTTCCTCGCTGATGTGGATGAATTCTGGCCGAGTATGGGTTCTTCCATGCCTTCTTGATCTCAACGTGGAGATCCGGAAGGAATGGAAGGCTCACTGGAGTCACAGGGTTGTGGTCGGAAAGAAAGCGTTCGTCCAGTCTGCCGCGAACGGGCTCTTTCCTATCGCGCCCCCACGGCAGCTGCAGTCTGCCAGCAGTGTGTTCCACAACCTCCAGCAACTCGGCATATGCTGGGCCAGGCGGTTTGGAGAAAGAAGAAGAAGAAGCCACTTCTTCCTCCTCCATTACCACCTCCTGGCCACGGGGGCTATCGGCCAGAAGAACACTCGTTCCCGGGTCGGATGATGTCAGAGACAGAACATCGTCGTCCTCCAGGAGCTCATCCTCGCCAGCCGCCGCCGAAGGCTGAGAGACCACAACACCTCTCTCAAACTTGGCAGCGAGCTCCATCTGCGAGCCCCATGAGTGCAGCCGCCGCTCTGCCTCAGCACGAGCAGGGCCGGATCCACCAGGCGCAGATGTTGACGCTTCATCCCTCGAGAAGAAGGCCAAGCGAGAATGGAGCGTCCTCATCGGAAGACGCTCACAATTCACACAGACAGCGCCCTCAAGCACCATCCGTGCGTGTTCTTCTCCCAGGCAATAGACGCATAAGGTGTGTGAATCTTCCGGAGTCAGAAATCTCGGGCATGGATCCACACACTTCCTGAAACGCTTCTCCTTGTCCTCAGACATAATAGAGAAATTTCTCGTTATTTGACGATCGGCAATGAACACAAACAGTCCCGAAAGACGATGAGATAATGACTACTTCCCCAGGCGCCCCTTTTATACTTCCGGGTCGCGCCTGTATGACGTCATAGGCTGTCGCCGGCCAATGGGATTTGGAGTTATTGGATAGTTGGCTTTCGAACACCGAGTCACGTGACGTTTCCCCCATAGCGTTGCAAACGCAGAGTAGAAGTTCCCTTTCGAAAGGGAACTTAAATATATTCTAGATTTATTAGACATAAAGTAAAATATTTCCAGACTTTTTTGTTTTAATTTTGATGATTACAGCTTACTGCTCATCAAAATAAAATAAAAAAATATTTAATTTCAAGTTCTATTAAATGACCATTCTCAGGGTATAAATACTGGCTTTAGGTCAGTAATGCCAACAGCAGCCATGGGGAAGTCTGCTGACTTGACAGTTGTCCAGAAGACGATCATCAAAAGCCTCTACAATGAGGGTAAGCCACAGAGGGTCATTGCTGAAAGAGCTGGCTGTTCGCAGAGTGCTGTGCTAAAGCATATTCATGGAAAGCTGACTGGAAGGAAAAAGTGTGGTAGGAAAAGGTGTACAAGTGAAAGGAATGACCGCAGGCTTGAGAAGATTGTCAGGCGAAGCCGATTTAAGAACTTAGGAGAGCTTCAAAAGGAGCGGACTGAAGCTGGAGTCAGTGCATCAAGAGCCACCACACACAGACGTCTTCAGGAAATGGGCTACAACGGTCACATTCCACGTACCAAGACACTTCTGAACCAAAGACAACGTCAGAAGCGTCTCACCTGGGCTAAGGAGAAAAATAACTGGACTGTTGCTCAGTGGTCCAAAGTCCTCTTTTCAGATGAAAGTAAATTTTGCATTTCATTTGGAAATCAAGGTCCCAGAGTCTGGAGGAAGAGTGGAGAGGCACAGAAACCATGTTGCTTGAAGTCCAGTGTGAAGTTTCCACAGTCAGTGATGATTTGGGCTGCCTTGTCATCTGCTGGTGTTGGTCCACTGTGTTTTCTGAAGTCCACAGTCGACGCAGCCATCCACCAGGAAATTTTAGAGGACTTCATGCTTCCTTCTGCTGACAAGCTGGTTCAGTGACCATTGGTTGGCCAGCAAACTCACCAGACCTGAACCCCATAGAGAATCTATTGGGTATTGTCAAGAGGAAGATGAGAGACACCAGACCCAACAATGCAGATGACCTGAAGGCTGCTATCAAAGCAACCTGGGCTTCCATTACACCTGAGCAGTGCCACAGGCTGATCGCCTCCATGCCACGCCTCATTGATGCAGTAATTCAGGCAAAAGGAGCCCCAACCAAGTACTGAGTGCATAGAAATGAACATGCTTTTCAGAAGTCTGACATATCTGTTTAAAATATCCTTTTTTTATTGATCTTATGAAGTATTCTAATTTATTGAGATAGTGAATTAAAGGAACCAAAGACTTAGAGTACTTCAGTCTGTGTGCACTGAATTTATTTAATACACAAGTTCCACAATATGAGTTGAATTACTGAAATAAATAAACTTTTCCACAACATTCTAATTTATTAAGATGCACCTGTACATCACTTGATATTACCCTTCTGTTTGTTGAACTGTTGTATTAAAATCAGTTTTCAGGAAATACTGTATTTTTGCTGGTATAATATGATCAACATTAAAAACAATAACTCACAGAAGGATACGTTTATGTATCGAAGAGTTTTAATCTTAAATCTATGCAATCTGTGTCTATACACTATTTGTTCTTCAAGCTGGCAAGTGCTAAATCCCCACTTTTATTGTTGAGAACAGCACTAATGTAGTGCAATTTGCTGGCGTGGATGCAGTCAGTTTTGACCGCGAAAGATAAGGTAATTTGATTGAATCATGTATTTACAGCATTTTACCTGCTAGAAATACATGCTCAGTTTTAATGTTATTTTAAGGTGGAGTAGAATGAAATGAACGGCAAAGCATTTGTTCGCGTACGTCAGTTTGAGAGCCACTACTGGATATCAGCCTACACTTTGGTCACTGATTTAGTCAGCAAACGAGCAGCGCAATATAGACCAACTAAATGACACTTTAATTCTCAAATGAAGATTGCTGAAGATCATCCGCGCTTTTTCTACACTGCGTACTTGCCAGATTGCAAAGATTCTTCTTCTGTGGATTTATTGGCAGGTCACATACCAACTTTTTGACCACCTTTAACCCCCCTCTATGTGTCCACACCTCTACAACAACACATTCACTTGGAGAATCTAATATTATTTCTCTAAAAGCCACCCCATCTTTAACAAACGTCCCACATCCTCCACCATTTGAACCAATTCTATCCTTTCTAACCAACTTGTAAGCAGGAATGATAAAATTTAATTGCGGATGAAGCCAAGTCTCCTGAATACAAATAATGTATAGTAAAACTGTTAGCTGATACACAAATCTTTTAAATTCTTGTCCATTCGCAATCAAACTTTGGGCATTTCACTGTAATATTTTCATTTCTAATTTTTACTTCTTTGACTTCCCAAAGGGTCACACATCACTGCAGTTCCTTCGGTTTGTCCAAGTAGAGTTTGAATTTGTTCTACTGGTATTTCAGTAATACCCAGATATCGAGCAGCTGCAGATATAATCAGCTTTTTTTTTTTTTTCAGCTTTTGAGTTCTTTTGGCTGTTTGAGCTGAGAATTATGTGCTATAAATGCCACTAAATTAGTTTCCATCCACGAGACATTTATGACTGGAAGTTGTTTTCCCTCAAATTTCCATTAACTGCTTGTACTGCTTGAGCATATGATATATTCTGTATTGTTTTGAATTTCATTGCTTCCGCAGCTTGTTTTGGGGCTTTACAACTTTGAAACGCTGCACTTTGTGGCTCTCCACAATTACAACATTTGGGTTGAACCCCCTCTCCACATTGCCCATAATCGTGGTCTCCGCCGCATTTGCAGCATTTTCTTTTCCCTTTGCATACTGCTGTGACATGACCCAATCTTTGGCAATTAAAACATCTAAATGCTGGTCTCACATACGGACAAACTGTATAGCATACATATCCAATCTTGATACATTCCGGAGAGTTTTTACAATTGAAAGTTAGTACAACAATAGTACTTCTTTCTTTTCTACCATTTCTACTGGAAGTCAAACGCTTCACTTCTGTCACAATTTCGTCCATTATCTGTGCCTTTAATACCTCGTCAGATAAGGATATATGCACCCCCATGATCACTCCTTTAAGATTGTCAAGTTCCCCCGGTATGAGTCCCCGTCAGTGCAATCTCTTGTTGCTTTTTGTCAACACAAAAAAGGAGGACACGATTGTTTGATAAGTACCTTGCTGATTTAATATTTCCAATTGATTTTTTTATTATTTTCGTGAGTCTCATTGGATTATTGATGTTTTCGACTATTCCAGAAAAAGCAACTATTACTTTGAATGCCACCTCCATTTTCCTTGTCTTGTTTGTTCCTCCTACTTCTGTAATGTTGTCATCTGACTCTCTAGAATCTGTATTTTTCCTTTTATTTGATGCGTCTGGAATCTGAGACCTCACTATCAATTACTAAAGAATCATCTTCATCATCCATACTCTCCAGTCTCAGCACAGTTGATGCTAACCCGCCACACCACAAGCGACGTCCCGTCTCTGTCGTCAGCCGGAAGTCCCACGGGAAGTCCGTCAGCCCGCGATTGCAAAGATTAAGTATAACGTGTTCTTTTAACAAATTGGGGGTTTAAAATCTGGAAATCTGGCAACCGTAAGCATGAACGCTCGTAAAAACAGTCCGTAATGTTTTGTCTCCTTTATTTGACAAAAACAAAAAGTGATTTCAAAAGAGTGGTTTTGGTAACATTTTTAGTCTTTTAGCAACATTTCAGTCTCGTCTTTTTTCGTTAACGATATTGCATGTGTTGATTTAGTCACAGTTATGGTTTAATGATATTGGTGTCATCTCTTATCGTCTAGTCTTAGTCATGGAAAAAAATGTCATCAACGAACATTTTTCGTCATAGTTTTTGTTAATGAAATTAACACTGCCTCGAAGTTGTGGTTGTTGTTGTTGCTATTGTTATTTTTGGCATATGCCTACTAATGCAACTTTATTGCCATTGAAACCAAAGCAGATATTCCGGAAAAAAACGAAAGAGCAACATGGATCTGAACAGTTGCGATACACATTGTGGACAGTGAGTAATTTTAGATCAGATTCCAATCGGATACACATTTTTGATTTGGACTGACAGTGTGAACATAGCCTAATTGTTATTTAGCTCTTCTACTTCTTGCTACTTGGCAAAGTCATCCCTTCCATCCCCAAAAAACAAACAAACACCATTTTCATGAACAGCTCCCTACATAACACGATAGTCCAAGTAAGACTTATATACACTGCCCGGCCCAAAAAAGAGTCACTGTTTGGATTCAAGGCCCAGGTATACATTTTGCATGTCCGCGGATCCTCCTGATGGTGAAAATTATATCACGTAGACAGCCAAAGTATACTTTGGGCTTTAAATAGGCAAATGCTTAAGAGTCTATGACTGGAGCATTATTGCAGTGATTATTATGTTTCTAGCATGTTAAATGTTTGGCAACAGTTCTTCTAACTCTAATTGGTGTACTAATTGGTACTTTGGTCATTTTCATTTCTTAAACAACCATATATGAGCACACATCTTGGCCATATTCCAGGATGACAAAGCCAAGATTCATCATGTTCAAATTGTGAAATAATGGTTAGGAGGAAGCATGAAGGATCATTTTCACACATGAATTGGCATCTCTGAATCAAGATCTTAAAGGATTAGTTTACATTAGTTTCACTTTAAAATGAAAATTACCCCAAGCTTTAGGTGCCTTACTCATAGGTGTATTTGACTTTCTTCTTTCTGATGAACACAATCTAAGTTATACTGATCAGGCATAACTTTATGACGACTTTCCTAATATTGTGTTGTTCCCCCTTTTGCTGACAAAACAGCCCTAACCCATTATCCTGCTGAAAGAGGCCACAGCCACGGAAGACCGTGAGGATTTAGGGTGCCACAGCCCTGCAGAGTTTGGCTTCAACCCTAATTAAAAACACCTGATCCAGCTTATTTAATCATTCAGGCTTATTTGAAAAGGTATGTCTGTGTGTTGGAGCATAGAACTAAACTCTGCAGGACTGTGGCTTTCTGGGAATTGAGTTTTGCACCCCTTCAGTTTTGTTCGGTTCCATATGGTAGAAAATGTCCAAATAAAAAAATGTGTTTAACAAGCTGACAGAAGTTGATCCATTTCTTTGTTGGAAGAGTGTAAATGTAACTGTAGTTTTAATGCTGTCTTTGTAAATATTCACTTTTCCATATGGCCACGGAGGAGAATCTTCACATTCAGTGGACAGACACCGACACTGTATTTTTTTGTATTTATTTCAACAAATGACAACCAAACTAGCAGAAAGGCAGTGCGATATAAACAAACCAGACTAGAACTGAATGCGGCATGACGGCAGCTTCACATTCTCTATATCTACAGCCTCGATGGCAGGCAAGTCTTTCAATTCAGTAAAAAAAACGGCTCTTCTTCATAACATAAGGATCAAGTCCAACACATGTTGTGATTTTTTTTTTTTTGTTTATACCTTTCTAAACCAGCACAGTACAGTCTTTTCTCCATCTCATCCATTCTCATAATTTTCACTTCCTGTCCTACACATGAATTTCACACATCATCAGAGCCACGTGGTTATGTCGTAATAATGGTTACGACATGGCGCGAACGCAGTATAAGTTCGTTGTTTTGGTTCGGGAGGAACTGTAAAGCCGGCTGCAGTTCGTTTGCAGCGCTCTGTGACTGTCTACAACTCTGCATAGCCTGATGTCTACACGAGCTGGGTGTGCGGAGGTACGCAAATACATAGGTTGACAGGCAGATAGGACATCCTATCATTTCATTCGGTCCTATCATTGCGATTGGATGGAGGAAACATTTTTTGGTCCTGAGACTTCTATAGAAGGTATATGTAGATTTAAAAAAAAATATTTAGACCACTTCTAATCTTGATTGCTATCAGGATGTGAAGAGAGTTTCAACTAGAATAACAACAAGTGTTGCCAAAAAACATTGCCTTCTAGCAATGTGACGATGAGGAAATGTTTCCACCGGTAACGTGACGTGTGACAACACCTGTAATACCGGTATCACCAGGGGTTTGGGGGTTTTCACTCTTTTCTACCTTTTAAAATCGCTTTTGAATGCCTGTTTGCATTTTACATTCAAGCAAAACATCCATAGAACTGCATTACAGGCCTGTCAAAAAACTAAAATATGTTAATAAAATGCAAGTTTGGGCACCCGTGATCCAAACCTTTTATTTTTAATAATCGAAAAGGTTTGTGTGCTGCTGCGCGTCCCTGTATGTTTAACAAGCAGAGTGTACGCACGTTGTGCACTTTAAATAACAAAACATTTTTAAAATACTTCGCCATTGACTTTAGACCAGATTTTTGTTGGTCAATGGCGCAGGCGTTTTCAATTGCCTCAAAATAGCAAAGCGCCAACAGTGCACCTGTATACCTCGTTTTCAGACCAGCACGCCCATGGGCGAACAGATGGGCACGAGCGCATTTGCTATTTAAACAACGTGTTGCTGGACATGAAAATGATAACTGCTTCGGGCTGAACTAGCAAAGAACACTTGTGTCGCGCCTAGCGTCGCATTGTGCCAGGTGTATGATAGGGCCCTTAAAGTGCCTTAATGTACTAAAACAGTGATGTTAAAAGACCAAATATACTGTAAAAGACCAAATATACACCTTACTGATAATGAATACCTACTATATACAGGTAAGATGAGCCCAGAATATGAACACAACGGTTGTGTTTTCTTTATAATGGTTTTCTTTGGAAAAACGCTTAACGAAAAAGATGTGTTTCATTTATATTCTGGGTTCATCTGCTTGCCTGTACATAGTATGCATCATCAATAAGGTGAATATTGAATTTTGGCCTTTTTAATATTACGGTCTTACTTCATTAGTACTTTGTACAAACCTGATAAAAATCTCTGGTGGGCAATGGAGGAAAGCCTTGTTTTGCCCTCCAGGTGGGCGTTCCAAGAAAATGTGTGATGTCACATGAAAATTATGAATTAACAAAAATTAACAAAATTAATTAATTAACTAAATGAATAAGCACAGCATACACCATGCTATAGGCCTAATATAAATATAAATATAAAGTAACAAATAACTTACAAAGTTTAAATGGAAAACTGAAAATGAAGCTAATATATACTCACTTATATTAAACACAGATTGTTTATTAACAAAATGAATAAAACAGCTTGGAGGCAGTCCTTACATCATGCTGATCTGTGCTCTGACTCATGTTCGACTCACTCCGAATTGTGCAGACGCATTCAGTTTTCAACTGCAGTGTTTGTTCTCTAACTGAAATAAATTGATTTTTTTTATTACTAAAATGATGTGGGCAAGAGCCATGTAACACCAGTAACACTGACCTGTTGTCTACAGAGTGGTGGAGCCAGGATGTTTTCATAGGGGTGGCCAGGCAGGAGCCAGCAACCAGTCTGGGCTGGCACAGAAATCATTATTTCAACATAAAGGTTAGTCTGACTATAATTTATTGGACTGTGCCTACAACACAACACAACAATTAAATCATGGAATGAAATCATAAAAAAGTAATGATTCCTCACCTGCAGGCATATTAATGAAGGGGCTCACACATAGCTAAATTTCAACTTGTTCAAATTTCAACTAGTTCTTCATTGTTGCATCTTCATGGATGAGACATTCAGATAACTACATACTGTAGTGTAGTTCAAATATTATTCAACCTTCATTGAATTTTATGTATAATCAATGAACTCTTCAACAATTCTGAGTTTGTCCATTTCAAAAACTAACCGAAAAAGTAAACACTAAATGTTTAACTTTCTATATTGTCAAAATAATTGCAACAGTTCTATCATACCTAAATTAAAGTCAGTACAAAGAAAAAAAAGAAAAGAAAAAATGTGTTCTTTGCAAGAATGTGAAGAAGGGCGGAAGTCAACAGCACATAAATATCTTAGCATCTTCTAGTACAAATGCACAGTTCTCACATTTATTTATGCATTCAAAAATTACATATCAGCATTGTGCCTTACATTGTGATCTCACATAGCAGAATATTTTAGTCCAGAGACATGTGACACATAGCTATAACAAATACATGCATGCATGCATAGTTTTAACGCAGCTTTAATCGTCTTTTTGGTTATTCCATGACTTAACTGACGACAGAACTATGACGTTGCATGTTTGTAGTTTCTTTTGCACTTTATATATAGTGAAGTAAGCTTAATACACAGTGCTCCTCCAATAGACACTAGTCAATCAGTTTAATAAACATCACAGAATCAGAGGTATCACAGACCATTAAATCACTTAGACCATCTAGTTGTAAAGATATTTTTGGTATGGATACAGTGATGCTCAAGGAGCTTAGAACAACAGTCACACGCCCCATTACCAAAATTATCAATTTGTACATTTCACAAAATATGTTGTGGAAATCAGCTGTTATTGCTCCCATTTTCAAAAGTGGAGACCCTCATTCCATATCAAACTACAGACCCATCAGTATATTGCCTACTGTGTCTAAGATTGCAGAGAAACTGTAAAAAATTATTAACCATCTAAATACTACACCCTATGCTGTCCACTCTATGCAGTTTGGCTTTAGAGCCAATTATTCCACCGAAACTGCTACTTGCTTCTTTACTGAAAACATCAGAGCTTTGTTGGATCGAGGTGGGGTTGTTGGAGCTGTATTTCTGGATCTCAAGAAGGCTTTCGACACTGTCAATCATAAAGTCTTGCTGACAAAATTAAGATGCACTTAAATGGATTGAGTCTTACCTCACTGACTGTTCCGAAAATGTCAGAGTCCAGTCATTTAAATCAGCGGCTCTCAGTCTGTCTATGTTACAGTCACATGGACCTGTCTGTTCCTGTATTCTCCTATCGGATTTTCTAGTAAAGACTCTATTATCTCTAACTCCTCGTTCGTGTGCTTAATAACCAATAAGATATTGTAACAGAATACCCGACCGAAAACTGTAAGCAACGTTTTTCACTTAGGATTTTCACTTAGGATTTTCTTTTTGGTTTTCGTGTTCAGTTTTTTTTTTTTGTTCCGTTGCTCACTCCTGCTTGCACTATGTTCCCAGCTGTGAAACTCATGTGCCTTGAGCAGGGAGAAAGCTCCCTCGAGAGACATTTAGAACTGTTTTTGGATCTTGCACATCAGACCACCTTCCTGGACTACTGCCTTTGCACGTTCTTGTACTTCGGACTCAACACCACCACACGTGCACAGCTGTCCGGGGAGGGTCCTCGAGGGAGCTTCGAGTCCTATGTGGAGTGGGTGCTGGCATCCTGCAGATCACCATTCACTGTCGAGGTTGCCGCCAGCCCCACTCCCCAGCCAGTGCCCAGCCAGAACCACCCAGACGGCCGCAGCGATTGAGCCATCCACGCCCACAAGAGCGATCGGGGGTCACATCGCCACGGAGCCCGAGCAGCGTGTACCTGACCAGGTGTGTGAGCCGGCCGAGTCTTCCATCGCCGAGGGAGTGTTGGTGGACCTCGAGGGTCCGGAAATGAATTCAGCCTGTTTCCCAGTCCACAGCCATCTGTGCCACCCAATCATCTCCGTCTCCCTCCAGTCCCTCGATACCACCTCCTCTCAGTAGCGTGGTACCATCTCGGGCCTGCCGGGATCCGCCTCTTCCTGGGCACGAGGAGCCTGAAGCTCTGCCTCCAGCTTCGGATGGTCTCGAGCTGCCTCCATCCATCGCCCTGACTCCTGCGCCTGCGCTCCTCCCTCCCTCGACCTCAGAGTTGACCATCGGCCTTTCGACCACACCGGACTCCCTCGGCACGTCAGCTCCACCTGGGTCAGACATTGCTTTGCCTTCGGTGCGGACCTACGGACCATTCACTGCTCTCTGGCCCTCCACCCCTTCCACTACGGCTTGCTCCGCCCTACCTCAGGCTCCGTCTCCGCCCTCGGTCGCTCCTGCGCATCTTCAGACCTCCGGATCCCCTCCTGGATCTCAGGAGGTCGTCACTGCGGCTCCGTCGTGGCCAGGCGTGACTCATTTTGTGTTGACCTGGTGCATGTAGCGTAATTTCTTTATTCTTTATTCTCTTATTCGTTTTTTGATATACCCCTAGATTTTTCTGTCATTATTATTGCTTGTATAATTTGTTGAATTTAATAAATCTTTTTCTGGAATTTGATTTTGTGGTCTAATCCCTCTTTTATGTAACGAGGGGGTCGTAACACATAGTTAATATTACAGCTTGGTTGAAACATTCTTGCCTGCAGCTGAACGCATCAAAAACAGTAGCAATAATAGCAAGTCCAATAATAACTTCAGTGAGCCAGATGTTTTTGTGTTAGGGGAAATACAGATTATGTCAGAAAAATGTATACACACTCTATGATTTTTCACATATCACTTATTGTTTACCTATTTGGTCACAAGCTAGTGTTCTGGATAAGAAACCAAGCATTTTTTCATTATTGTCCAATATTACAAAAATACAGATTACTCAGCTGTCTTGTTTATAAAATTATTCATGGTTTATCACTCCCTCCCCTTCATCAGTTTGTCATCATCGGAACAGCTGATCATAGTAGAACCAGAGGTGCAGCGAGGGGAAATTGTATCATTCCCTTTAGGAAAAGTGTATTTGGCCAAACTGCTTTTTCTGTTCGAGCTGCTACTGGGTGGAACCTCACTCCCATAAACATCATAAATCTGAACACATATAGTATATTTAAGATCCAGTTAAAGAAATGGCTGTCAACATTAGCTTACTACTAGACCTGCTCTTGTTGCCCCTGTTGATTTCTTGCTTAGTGTGTGTGTGTGTGTGTGTGTGTGTTCATGTATTTGTCTGATGTTTGTCTGATTGTTGTGTTTCTAATGTACATCATAGCTTAATAGTACTTTTTACTAAATGTATTGTAATTGTTTTATTGTTGTGTAAATATGTCATTTTCTTTTCTTTTAGGGTGACTATTACCATCTGTCTAGGGACTACAGGTGAAAAATAGCCTTCTGGCTAACTTTGGCATATTGACAGTAATGTTTATTAATATGCATTGTCCCTGTAATAAATAAATAAATAAATAGATGGAAGTAGTGATTGCTTACCCTTTACACACTAAATCCCACTCACTATAAACATATTTGATAAATGCGCAACATGCTCAATCAGCCAAAAAGTCACTTTTGACAGTTCAATTAGTGCAGAACACACCACAAAAAACTATAGGCTGACTAGGCTCAACATTGGCCTGACTTTGACATGGCCTCAAGCCAAGCCTTAAAAAAAGAAATATGATTTGATCAGTAGAGCCACAGCACCTTAACATTGAGATAATCAGATATGACCAAACTGTCCCAGACACACCAAACTAACATAAAAAAAAGAAAAGAATTAGCAACAACAAAAGCTTACTGTTGAGTCTCCTCACATCCACTGCAAGAGATGCGCTTGAACACACTGCAAAGACAACAACTAGCATTCCCGTTCTGTGAAAGGGAATGACTGCATACTATCAGGATAGGCCGGATTACCATCTACACAGTCCCCTATACTCAGGGTTTTCTAGAGACTTATTTTCATCGCTTCTGTTTTCTTGTGCACTGGTTAGCAAAGCTTTTTCTCACAGACAGGCATGCAGCTGATTCAACAGTGGTTGGTATAGTTGGGTGGACAAAATTAGGGCTAGTTTGGGGTCAGTTGGGCGGTTTTCAAACATCTAAATTGTATAGGCTAGTTGGTTAAAAACATGCATGTACCGCATCCAGTCAGTCAGCATGATGTTAACACACGTACGCTTTGCAGGTGCTAACATTGATGTCGCCTGCGCACTTTTAGCCAATCACGTCGGTTGAGCAGACGGACGTGATGATTCCTAAGTGACGGGTTTTTAGCGCAACAAGGGATCCAATTTGGAATGTATAGCTAATACTCAAGCGATCACAATGCCAGAGTGGCCTAAATTGTTACACAATAAAGAGTGACTTAATTCTCAAAACATGATTTACACCTGTGGAGGGAAATGACGCGAGTTATATATCTTTATATCAGTGTAACTGAAATCAAAGCACAGTTGAATAATTTAATCCAAATCAAAACTGAATATGGCACGATCCTGTCCTGCATCAGGACAAATTTTAAACTGTTCAGATCAATATCCTTGAAACCTGCTGAACGTGATTAATTTTGACTGTGCAAAGTTTTCTGCAATATGAACTTCAGGAAAGAGTTTTGACTGTCATGGTGTGTGCATGAACGAGTGTGAAATACATGCTAATTACGTTGCTTATTCCGATCACTTGTGTTGGGCACTTTTTGCATTTAAATTGGCTTATTCTTGACCACTGATCTATACAGAGATTATCTTATTATTATAGGCCTAGATTAGTGCTGTTGACTTTGAAAATGATTAATGTGTTTTCTGAAGGTATCTGTTAATTTCTTGATTGCTGTTTTGACACTGTCTGCCTGGACATTTCAGTCATATTTAATAATAATAATAATAGTAAATGTATTTTGTATAGCGCCTTTAAAAGTTGCTTTCTCAAAGCGCTTTACAACACAAGCAAACACAACAATGTAAAACACAAAATACAGCAACCCGAAAAAGGAAACAAAAAATAACACTGAATAAAATTAAAAGCAATTAAAAGCAATCCTGAAATAAAACATTTTAAGATGTGATTTAAAGATGACTAATGAATTTGCTTCCCTGATGTCAGATAGGAGAGAATTCCACAATTTGGGGACGTAAGCCCTATATTTGGTAATTCTCTTTAATGCATTTGCCTTGATTTGATCCTTTTATCTATTTGTTTATTTTGTTTTAAGTCGTTATTAATGGTCCTTATCAACCTTGATTGACATGGCAATAAAATTAATTGACAAGACTAAAAAAATGTGCAAATGATTCACGCTAGCCCCGGGCCATTGTCAAGGCTTGTAAAAATGTATGAAAATATAGCCTATATTCCTATCATTTTAGCTGAAATGGATCATCGTACCTAGGACTGATTGGCAAGATTGTGACTGAGGAGTGCAGAGATTTCCTGATAACACAGACTGAATGGTTGCGTAGGATCAGAAACGCAGGTTAAGGTGTGGCATCAGGTGTTTTTGGTGTGTGAAAATTCACTGTTTAATTTTCCTGGTGAGTCAGGACAGATGAGCTCAACAGCCTTCCACTCTATTAGAACAACTGCAATAGAATCACTTTTTAAAGCAAAACCAAAGGCCTATCTCTTAGAGAAGGCTTATACTATGAGAGCCAAAAGGGGCTTATTCAAACGTTTATTTGTTTGTGTCTTGTCATATTGTTTTATGTACTTCGATTTCTTTTAAATGATATTGTTCGGCACAATGGTCAACCATTGTTGTTTTATTGTGCTTTATAAATAAAATGAACTGAACTGAAATACCAGCACAGTGAGAGGTGGTGATAGAGGCGTGTGCAGGTATACGACCTGATAGGAATGACTATGCGAGTTTGGCAGAACCTTGTCAAGATGTATTGTTATTGGTTAGCCAGATCACTGAGCACAGTTTCAAAGGGGAGAGTTATGGTCAGAATTCAAAATCTTTCCCCAGTCCCAGTGATGTCGAATAGGGCAGATTTTTGATGTTGAGTTGTGCCCAAGTTGGCAAAGAGATGTAGAGTTAAGACTATTGGATAACAAAACAGTGGAGGTGTGGGTGATGTAGAACAAGAACATATGTTTGGGTCAGTGATTGTCCCATTAGACCCACTGCAATTTAATATTGAACAACAAGAGATGATTGGCAAATTGTTATCCACCAGAAGGTTTTATGGGTACACTGATGTCCTGATGTCCACTTAAGCCTGGTTTCTCCCAAGGTTTTTTCTCCATTTTAACACCTGTTTGCCACCTGATGTCACCTGTTGGAGTTTGGGTTCCTTGCCGCCGGTGCCTTTGGCTTGCTTAGTTGGGGACACTTGACATTTGATATTCAACAGTGCTTTGATCTGCCTGCATTGACACTATTCTTTAAGAGCTGCTGTGCAGCCAAAATAATGTACCAGTTATCACTGTAAAGCTGCTTTGACACAATCTGCATTTTCTACATTGTAGAAAGCGCTATATAAATAAAGGTGACTTGACTTGACTTGACTGAAAATACACTGTCAGTTCGTTGAATGGTATCTGTCATGATTGCGTTAACCTGCCGTCACCCTGGGTTTTAATATTATGATTGTACAAAAATAAAATAGTTTAATTTGTATTTGACTAATATTTTGGTACTGAGTGTTTTCTTGGTTATTGAGCCCACATAAAATCTTTGGTCCAAAGAACCTGTGGATTACCCTTATTGTCCTGGGGGTTGTTACAAATTAATGTGCAACCCTACTCTTGTTTTCTTCATAGTACACTCTAAAAAATGCTGGGTTAAAAACAGCCCAAGTTGGGTTAAAAATGGACAAACCCAGCAATTGGGTTAATTTTAACCCAGCAAATGAGTTGTTTTAACCCAGTGGTTGGGTTAAATGTTTGAGTAGTTTTATTTAACTCAGTTATTGTTTAAAATTATTGTATTGCTTGCTTAAAATGAACCCAAAGTATTTTGGAAATTAACATTTAATAATATGTTTAATAAATGAACATTTACATTTACATAATAAGCATTTATTAAATTGCTTATTTTTAAACAATAGTTGGGTTAAATAAAACTGCCCAGCATGTTGGGCAAACATTTAACCCAACCACTGGGTTTGTCCATTTTCAACCCAGAATTTACCACTATCCATTATGGGCAGAATATCAGTAATTAAAATGACTGTACTCCCTAAATTACACCATTTATTTACAATGACTCCAGCATTACCAACCCTCACCACATAACTAGATTCAATCATTACTAAATTCTGGGCAGATGGGCAGATAAGGGCATCACACAACTCCAACACATCCTTCTTGATAAGAAGTCATCTATTCGATCAAAATTGGACCTTTCCCCTCCAATCTCAGAGCTAATTAATATAACCTCTCCAAAAATGGAAATTATTTAAAATGGGTTTTACTTCAGAAATATGGCATTACACCTCAGTTAAAAAAATCTGGAAAAATGTTACTGACTCACTATGCAAGCTTTAGGGATGTCACATCCCACTGTCTCCCTCCCTCTGTATAATGACATATCCAAATCAAGGAACATCATACACATTACAACTTGGAAAAAGAAATTGACTAATACAATATTTCATCTCCATGGAAAACTTGTCTACCTCCACTCCAAAATAACACATTAGAACTACATCCTTCTTAGTCATCTCTCTTTAACTTCTTATAGTCATGAACCCACTGACCTTCTTTGCCAGAAGCCATCCTCAATGATACACCATCAATATTCACACATGATTGGGGGGAGGGGGGACAGGAAGAGGTAGCAATACCGACTAATATCAAATGTAAATAAAAATACTTATAAGATTATATTTAAATCCTCTCTCTCTCTCTCTCTCTCTGGTGGCCGAACATGGCAGCTGACGTCAGAAGGTACATGCAGGGATGCAAGGAATGCGCCATCTCGAAAAGTCCACGCCTGTATACTTGTGGTTGTGGACAGTCGTGTCATCTAATTCCTCTAAGAGGATTGCCTACTGCCAGTGGAGACTGCTGAATTAATGTTTAACTGTTTTTTCAGATACTATGGAATTCCTGAGGATATTGTGTCAGACCGAGGACCACAGTTTATCTCCAGGGTCTGCAAAGCTTTCTTTAAACTCCTAGGTGTGACCATAAGCCTCTCCAGGTTACCATCCCCAGACGAACGGGCAGACGGAGCGGAAGATTCAGGAGATTGGACGCTTCCTACATACCTTCTGTCACAGCCACCAGGACTCCTAGAACCAGTTCCTGGGTTGGGCCGAGTACGCCCAGACGCCCAGGGGGGTAATGTCACAGACATGCCAGGCTCTACCCTCACACAGACACACCATCACTGGAATACTAACCACGCACACCTGACATCAATCAACACCCCCATCAGCAGCACCATAAAAGACTCACGCTCATTATTATCATTGCTATTACTACTACTATTTTTATTTGTGCTGTTCCTGACCCTTTATCCTCCCCCCCATTCCGGATGAAATTAGTATATTTGTTAATATGTTTATCATTACTACTATCGCTTATACTATTATTACTATTTGTAATTTCTTATTATGGTTATTATTATTATTAATGTTGCTATTACTATTGCTACTGTCACCCTCCTCATCCCCCATTCTCTAGTTTTTTGTGTGATACTATTATTATCATCATCATTATTATTGTCATTAAAATGATTTATTTTTTCTTTATTTCAGTGATATATACTTTTTTTTTTTTTTTTTTTTTTGAAAAACTCTGGTTATGTCTGTTGTACTTCCCTACATGCTCCTTTATTCATATTTATACACACACACAAATCTTACTGGCTGTTATGTATGTTTTGTTGGTCTTTGTATTTTGCATTTCATTTCTCACAACACAGCCCTGAAGTGTCAGCAGAGATTGAGTAAACTAGATCATCCATTGTGAAGGCCTCATCGACACGACAGCCAGTGGCACAGTTCCTCAACAAACCGTCTGTACTGCCATAATGAATACGATCCTCAACTGGATGGAACTGGAATAAATACCTTGAATGTTGCGATCCCTGAATCGTAACAAAGCACTGGACCCCCAACTAAGCCTGGATTCTCCCAAGGTTTTTCTTCTCCTTTTTAACACCTATTTGCCACCTGTTTGCCACCTGATGTCACCTGCTGGAGTTTAGGTTCCTTGCCGCTGTCGCCTTTGGCTTGCTTAGTTGGGGACACTTGACATTTGATATCAACAGTGCTTTGCATCTGCCTGCATTGACACCATTTTCTTTAAGAGCTGCTGTGCAGCCAAAATTATATACCAGTTATCACTGTAAAGCTGCTTTGACACAATCTGCATTGTAAAAAGCGTTATATAAATAAAGGTGACTTGACTTGACTTGACTTAGTTGTGATATAGAGTCTCAGTCTACATTACATTGACACTAGTGTTTTAGGATGCCAAACGATTATTAGGCCTACAATAATATTATAATATGATTTAGGCCTTTAAAATTATTCATATGACAGTAATATCCATATATTGTAACAAATGCACTGTAAAATAAATGATAATTTTTATAAGTAGTTACTTAACACAACAGTATAGGGAAATTAGAGTACTTTTGTACTGATTTCTTCACTTGCAAGAGATAAAAACCCTTGCGCTTTTATTTTGATCACCAGATTAGCAGCTGATCACGTGAGCAAATGTGCGCACTTCTCTTTAAAACGCAGCACAAACAGACTGTATATATACTTAATCTATGGAGTTTTTTACTGTCAAATGTCGAGAGCACATCGATGTAATGCGTGAGCGCAAATCTCTCCGCTCGGGCGCGGATTTTGCTTTGCTCTCGCACAAAACTGGACACACGCTTTCAAATATACAGATATACTCTCTTATGAACTGCCTCTCCTCTCGGTCAGATATTGCATGTGCACGCTCAAACTGTGTCCCGTGCGCTCGCGAATCTCTCCATGCTCTTGCAGAAATTAATTTGCTTCTGGATTAAACGCTGTCAAAAGTTATCAACCAATCAGAAGAGACGACTAATCCATGAAAATGCTACATGGAATCTTATTGGCTGAGAGTGAACTGCGCCTGGAATTCTTTCGACAAAGATGGATATTTAATTTCTTAACAATTTAATAAAATTAATCAAATGTAACCTAATCTCTTCTGATTGGTTTTAGCGTGCACACGCAATATCTGAGCGAGAGGAGAGGCAGTTCATAAGAGAGCACGCGTCCAGTTTTGTGCGAGAGCAAAGGAAATCCGCAAATCATGTGTGAAAGATTTGCGCTCGCGCATTATATTGATGTGCTCGCGCGTCACAATAATGCACTCTCGACATCTGACAGTAAAATAATGCCATATGAATCTCTTTTGCTGTTTTATAGAGGCACTAAGCCATATTACGGTTTCGATTTTAGTTTGTTGGCAAAATACAACGTTAGAGACCTTTTAGGCTATGTATGTTTTAAATTTTCGGTTCATTATGAAACAATGGCGGCATAAGGTCATTAATGGAAACACTGAATGAATGTTTAGCTGACAAATGTGCTAAAATTGTCATATCAGTTTGTTACGGCTTGGTTTGCTGAAGGGATGAGGCATGCACGGATTTCCACAGAATAGGATATTTAATAGATGAACGTGAACAAAATAACCAAAAGCATGTATAGTACAACAATAATACAACAATAAGAACAGACAAGGAGTGAGAGGAGTGAGTCCATTATAAAGGGTCTGCAGATGATGAGGTCCAGGTGCAGGTGATGAGTGCTGATGGGGAGATGATGAGGTAGTGAGTGCTGGTGTGGAAACAAGGAGGATCATGGGAAATGGAGTCCGGGAACGCAGGGAACTGTGACATTACCATTGCGCAGCCTCGCACCGTAGAAGGAACAACCGGGGAGGGGGAGGGGGAGGGGGAGGGGGAGGGGGAGGGGGGGAGGGGGAGGGGGGGGCGCCCTGGAGACCTTCACACAGGTGCAGGGAGAGTAGCAGACGGGAACGGAGATCTCCAGGGCGGGTCAGGAGCCGTGGGCGGCCGAGGAGGGTCTTGAGCCGTGGGTGGCCGAGGAGGGTCTGGAGCCTTGGAAGGCCGAGGAGGGTCTGGAACCCCGCCCATGAATTCCCCACCCACAGGTACATGATATGACATGGGTGGGGAATATTATCATGATATTTTGACAGCACTGTTAAGAAACATCAAACCTGAAAGATTCGGGGCTTTTGGAAAAACACCTTAGGCCACGGAAATTTTTTTTATTTTTTTATTTTTTTTGGCAAAGGTCCCTTTATAGGCTCCTTAACAAAGCAGCACTATAATAATCAGTCACATTTTAGCTAAAAACTGCAGTATCAAAATGATTTTTTTTTCTTGTTCTAACAATGTTTCCCACCATTCTATTTTGTTAAAAAAAAAAAAAAAAAAATCTAAAAATAAAATCATTAAACAACAAAATGATTTTCAGTGCTTCTTAAGTGAATTGTGATGGCCACGGATGCAGGAGCAGGGCTGAACTACTTGTGATGTTATTAAACAACGATTAGTGGATGACTGATTCAAAGCAAACTGCAGTACATTAGTCATTACTAAAGTATCTCAGTAACTGTTTATCTCAGCAATCAATCAACCACGTGATGCAAGCGGTGCCAAACGTCAGCCACCACGTGAAACATGAATTGGTCCGTATCATGTCCATACTTGTTATTTCCGTTGTGTGCTGTTGGGTATCAAAATCTATGGTCCTTCCTTACTTGAGTGATGCAGCTTAAAGGGGCGGGGCAATGATTTATTTATAATACATTCTCATCGCAGCATCTTTGGATATTCAAGCTTTATTGAACAGGAATACACAATGTTGGTCTGCAAATTAACTGCATGTATGACAGACCATTTTTAAAGTTTTAAGTTGCCTTAGATTTTTGTTTGTATAAATATTTATTTTAAAATGATTTTTTATTCATTTTTATTGCAGGTGTGACAATCTTAGGCTTTTCTGCCACATTCTTTGCACACGGTAAGTAAACACTAAAATTAAACTTTAGACATGCTTGTATTAAGGATATTATTAGGAGGTTTTTTTGTGCTTGACATGCTTGTATTTAGGATACTATTAGTGTTTTTTAGTGTCAGCTAATACTGTCATTTACAAGAATAATCCATTAAATTGAGTAAGTGTAATATGAGTGGTTTATATAAAGCAGTGCCTTGTTAAAAAATGATGTGTAACCACTTAAGAGGATATAGATTAGCTACAATTTAGTGTGTCAGAGTTTGTTTTTTTTTCTTCATGGAGGCGGGGACGTTTTGACGCGCGCTCGAGTGTGGTCACGAGCCGTTCACTGAGTTGCTGCTGGTGGAGCGTGCTCAAAGTACTACAGAGATGACTGATTTTTGTATCTAGAAGTTTAGCAAATACTGGCAGCCAGTGAATGAATAACTGTTACAAACCCACCGAGACTGGATACGGGTTGACAGGGCGTCGAGGGACAGCGTTTTTTGGCCGCGGTAGTGTAGCAGATGATTAGTCTTGGCATAATTTGGGACCCTTCGCACAGGACGCGTCTTTGTTGGCTGTTCCACTGCGCTATTTGTTGTTTTTCTTTGTAAACACGCGAGACGTGTCCAGCGTATTTTGCAGCAAAAACGCGGCGCTGAAGTTAAAAGTAGTTTAACTTAAACAAACAAACAACAACAACAACAAAAACGCGTCTCTAGACTTTTCGGGGATTTTGTTTTCGTTCCACTGTCATGCGTCTCGCGTTTTAAAAAACTTAAAAAACGTTTGGATTAGATTTTGCGATGAATTCCGTTGTTTGGCTTTGTGTTTTGACGTCTATTTTTTTTCTGCGTTGTTGAAATACGATGCTGAGCATAGCTAGTCTCCTCTTGTTTTCAGAAAGAAATATAATATATGCATTTTTGATGAATGCTTGTTGGAGGATCATGTTTAATTAATCATTTCTAATACATTGTAATTGTATTCACCGCGTGTGGCGAGGTCATTTTTCATGCGTTTTTCATGCACTGCACTGACTTATGCTGAAAGTCAGCAGATTGCACCAGATGTTCCATGATCAGAGAAATGCTGAGTCAGGGTGATCAGTCTGCAGAAACATTAAGCACGCACTAACAGCAACAGGCGTCCACAAGAGTAACGCACTGATCCGACAAAACCCAACGAAATTGTCTGTTGCTGTTGGTTGGCGTCTGTCGGTGCAGTGTGAATTGGCCTTTATTATCAACAGGTCATAAGGGGAGAGTACACAAATTTAAATCATTAATGTGTGGAAACTGCTGCTTCAGATAACAAACACATAAAAAGATGAAAATCAAAGCAACCCCATAACATGATTCCCATTGATAATGTATGAACTTTTGCAAGAAAATTTGAGTTTAAGGGATAGTTCTAGAAGTATTTCATTTTTTAAAATGTATCACTTTATCATTTACATGTTTGTCTTCCTTCTGTGGAAAACAAAAACAGCTGTTTTTGTCGGTTCAGTGAAAGTGATGTTTTGGACCTCTCTGACTTTCACTGTATGGATGGAAAAAAGAGAGAAAACATTGTGACTTTTTTGTGTTTTAAAGAAGAAAGAATGACTGGTTTGGAACAGTTTAATCATGAATTGCTGTTCACAATTCATTCTTATTAGAAATGTGGGTAAGGTTTTTTTTTTTTCTGTTGGGAATCCCTCTTATCAAGATGGTGTCAGCAAAAAAGGCATATCAAGTTTGCATTTTGATTCAAGATTACAAATACTTTCACTGATAAATTGTACACAATAAGACCAGGAACAAAGTAAATTTTATATACAAAATGACTCTAATTGCATTTCTGGGCATCTTACTTTTTATAACGAATCATCTCTTTATTCCTCAGGAATTTACCATCATGACAAAAGAAGGCAGTAAGTGACCTTACACACAGTAAAACTTTCAGTGTTAAATGAACATTAAATGAACATTTCCAGTGTTTATATATAATTTAACACTGGATGTTACAGAGCCTCTCAACACTGTTTCATAAGAGAGATTTTTTTTACCATCACTCTAAAAAATGCTGGGTTAAATATGGACAAACCCAAGGATTGGGTTTTCACCCAGCCATTTATTTCAACCAACTTTGGGTTTGTTTTAATCAGCCATATAGTAATATAGTAAACGGCATGGTAGTTTGCGTGACACGTTCGGAAGTGTCTCTCCACATTGTAAATAGTTTTCGCTCACCCCCATATTTTTAGCTAAAACTTCACAGACACTTGACCAGACCAGAGACTTATATTACATCTTGTGAAAGAAGGCATAATAGGTGCCCTTTAACCCAACCTGCTGGGTTTGTCCATATTTAACCCAGCTTGGGTTGTTTTTAACCCAGCATTTTTTAGAGTGATAGATCACTTAAGTGTAAAATAACAATGTTTTGGTAAAGATAAAATCAATGATTTGTCATGTTTGTATTGTCAGCAGCAACACAGGTTTTGATGGACATATTGCAGAGAGCCATCATCTGCAATGTGGAAACGAGATTTATATCAGCTCAGGAAGTTCATGCTGTAATGGTAGGAAAGTCTCAGATTGTGACTGCTGAGTCATCAGGAAGATGATTCATAGCAAGTTTTGGACAGGGGTTGGACAACTAATCTGAGACACCTGGTTTTAGACTGCTATAATTTCTTAGTATAAAATTTGTACAAAATTATCTGTTCCCATTCGACTTTTCGCACCATAACTCCCACAGATGTGGGAAATTTCCAACCTATTTTGGGGCCATATAGTACTTTGATATATGTGATTAATTGATTTAAATGATTTAAATGAAACTACCCAGCAGGTTGGATCAAATATTTAACCATTTTTTGAATGTTATTTTTAACCCTGCATTTTTAGAGTGTAGCTCTCAATACACCACAAAGACTTGCTGTCCTCACAGATGAGCCAGCGAGACGCAACAATTTGTAACCTTTTGAACTCTGATATGTCTCCCATTATGTTGGATTGCGATTTTATGCTGTGCTGTTGTTCTGCTAATTCAACCTTCACACGCTGCTTTTACTGAAAGGAAAATCTGTGACGAACGGCCACCAGGCCGCACATATATAGGCATGAAACCTCTAACACTTGGCCAGTGTTTCCGATTCATTGTCCAACCCCTGTATATGACATATCATATGTAATGATTTATAGTGGAATTGCAAAAACTGAACACTGTAGGATGTTTTTGTTTGTATTTTATTGTGTTGCAGGTAATTTAACAAAGGGATTAAGCCAACTGGTGGCTGATTGCTGTGGTTCTAAAGCTTACAATAGCCTAAATGAGATTTGCTGTGATGGCAGCCTTTTTACCCGAAGCAGTGCTCAAGTGCTGTGCTGTGGCAAAGGTATACTATCCACTTGATGCAACAAGAACACTTTGCATTGTTCCGTTTTGACACATTTTATTGAGATTATTTGATCTTCATACTATTAGATCAAGGATGTCCTGTAATCACTTCTTTTATAATGATTTCTCTCTTACACTCCTTTACAGTCATGTACCTACCGACGACTCATATGTGCTGTGTTGAGAACAATCTAACTAAACGGAAGAAAAATCATAGTTGTTGTGGCGCGCAGTCATTTGACATGACAACCCACATCTGCTGTAGCAACACTCTTACAGTAAAGCTCAAAAATGAGTCTTGTACAAATCAAACAGGTGTGTGTATACAGCTCTTACAGTTTTATATTTGTTTATTTGTTTGTTTTTTAGTAGGTTATAATCTGAATCTTATTCTCACAGGTTCTGATGACAACAGAATATTAAGCATAACCTCTCTGACGACCTTGTGAGTAACATAAATTATCTCTTTACATGGTATCTTTACACAGCTGATTTAAAGGCACAATATGTAAGATTTTTGGATTAAATTATCCAAAAACAACTAGAACAGTGTTATATATTTTGTCGACTTGTGTACTTACATTATCCCAGATGTTTCCAAGAATGTTTAAATCCAGAGAAATAAGCAATTTTAACCAGGACACGGACCATGTCTGTGCGTTTCCTATCAGTGACATCATTACCCGCGTTACCTTTATTTCCAAGGGAACAACTGATTGGATACATTTATAGACAGAAAACTAATCACTGTTATATAGCTCAACACGTTTAGTCTTAACAGTAATACAGCATTCTCTCTGTCATACAATATGTTTTAAAATTAATTGCATGCCATTTAACAAGCGACATCTCCCATCATTCTGCACTCAATCTCAGCCTCTAGCGGCGGAAAACTACATATTGTGCCTTTTAAGGCTTCTCTGTGTCTGTGCAACATAAAAGCAGGACTAAAGTATGCCTGCTCTTACCCACCTATGCCCCTAGTATAAATGTACATTATTAAAATTGCTGTGTAAATGCACTTGTCACCTCTGAGCAGCATTAAACAGTCAGCGTAAAAACACCTACTTGCAAGAGACAACAAAGTAAAAGCTTTTTCTAGTCACAGCTCCTTGTGAATACAGAAATATCGGAATACTTCAGCACTCTTCATTATGTGTCATTTAATGAATAATTAAAGCAACCCAAAGTTTAAATTTAGGTTCTGGTTTCACAGACAGGGCTTAGATTAAGCCAGGACTAGGCCTTAGTTAAACTAGGACATTAAAGTAGCTTTTGTAAACATGGCTTAGAAAAAAGCATTACTGCTGTGCATCTTGAGACAAAACAATGGCACTGACATAATTTAAGATATGTCAGATTTAAATTTAAGATAGTTGATTTCAGTTAAAACATCTCAAACATGCATTTTAATCTGGGCTTAAGAGTATCTGATTTTAACAGTACTTAAGTATTTTACTTGTACTCGTACTGAATGTTGACTCAAAGATGCACTAGTCCTCAACTCTTGAAGGGTTAGTTTACCCAAAAATGGTGAAAATTCTGTCATTAATTACTCACCCTCATGTCATTCCACACTCGTAAGACTTTCGTTCATCTTTAGAACACAAATAAAGATCTTTTTGATGAAATTTGAGAGCTTTCTCTCCCTCCATTGACAGCTATGCAACTACCACTTTGACACTTCAAAAAGTTCATAAGAGATCAAAAAGCTAATCCATATGGATTGAGCAATTTAGTCCAAATTTTTTGAAGAGACACGATCGTTTTATATGATGAACACATTTAATTTAGGCTTTTATTCACATATAAACATTCATCAACTCACATCAGTTTTGGTAAACGGAAGCTCAAGCATGTTCGCTTGACGTGCGAGAACCAATAAGGTTCATTCTCATGTTATGCATCACGGTCAATGTAAATAAAACCTAAATTTAGTCTGTTCATCATATAAAGCAATGGAGTCTAAACCGCTGGACTCGATCCATATGAATTAGTTTTACGATCCCTCTATGATCTTTTTGAAGCGCCAAAGTGGTAGTTGCATAGATTGTGGTATTTCTCTCAGATTTAATTAGAAAGATCTTCATTTGTGTTCCCGAAGATGAACAAAAGTCTTACGGGTTTGGAACGACATGAGGATGAGTAATTAATGAAAGAATTTTCATTTTTGGGTGAACTATCCCTTTAAGTAGTCTTGTTTGGGTGTGTAAGGGGGGCAAAATGCACAAGATATAGTACCTTCAATGCCCTGTTGATGGCTATATCGCTTCTTTTGTAGCAGAAATAAACTGCTGCAGAAAAAGTGAGGTCACATGCATATATACTTGTAGTCCAGTAGAGAGTGAAAGTTGCTAATGTCTTTGAAACTCAGTCAAACTACAAAGTAGCTAAAAAGATACTTAAGTACAGTAACTCATTATATTTACTCAAATACTTTATGCCCCTGTGTGTTTGTTTGTGTGTGTGTTTTAATGCGTTACTGGAAATCTCTACAAGCACTCCCCCCAAAGACCCAGGTAAAGCTCTTGGCATCCTTATTGTCTACCAATATTTTTTACAAATCTCCCAGACAGTGATTGAGAGAGACTGTTGAGTTTCAGTAACCATTTATTCTTATATAAAACGTCATTTGGAAATTATTTATGGTGCAATAATTACACACTGTCACTCATTCTCTTCTCTTCTAGTATTGAAGTGTGGATCAGAAACCTATGATCCCAAGACACAAATATGTTGCTCAGGGCATCCGTATAAGGCATCAGCACTTGCTAAGGTAATATTGCCTTTTGACCTGACACTTATGCTTTATAGAACATTCCATACAAATAAATTGGGGATTTCTGTGATTTTCAGTAAAAATGTACTTATGAAATATTTGTATACAGTATTAAAAAACCCTGCAGGCATTATTATACTATGTGTACCTGTGTCCTTCAGTGCTGTGGTGAAACTATTTACACTCCATTTCATGAAAATGTGCTGTGCTGTAATGGAACCCTTCATTTCGATCTGCCTAAGCACTCTGAGTGTGTCGGAGATGTTGTATATACTAACACTAACTGCCACCTGTCTGCCCGTGCCCCTCTCGGCGAGCACTGTTGTGGAGGACAGACCTTCAATCCTCACACGCATATTTGCTGTAATGGACACAGGTAGGATTACTAAAGTTTGATTTGATTTAAAAGTGCACTTCGTATTTTTTGCAAACCAAGTAAGTAGCATTCAGCTGTTTGTGCAGTTTACATTCTCAAGGGCCATCTGCAATACTTCGCATTTCATTACAATGCACAGCTACTTTTGAATGACCTTCAGTGGGCAAAATGCTGTAGATTTAGATTTTACAGTTATCAGGATGGGATAAGATGCTAAAAAGCTAAACCTTGACCCTTGATTTCAACTACACATCCACCACGAGGAGGCAACCTTATGTATAATGACATATATTTGTCTAAAGTACTGAGCATTTCTTTAGGGGTAAATCACTTTATACATTGTAAAAAGTTGCTCTCTGGTCTTTTTTTATATATAATCCTGCTCAAATAAGTAAGAGAACAAATAGCAGTACTTGTGTGATTCTTTGAGAATATTGTAGCTTTATGAAAAACCATTAACACATAGCAGAATACTACGCTGTCTTCTTGACAAACAAGTCTTTGTCTCTATAACTGGAAATTCAAGTCTAACTGATGCAAGTAGAGGCAAATGCAAAGACTTATTTATGAGACTGCAAGTCTCTCTGTTATTTAGGCCACCCTATAAACCATCTGGGAAACAAATCCGGGAAATCTAACTGAAGCAATCTCTCCTTGTAAATCAAGAGAAATGACTCATGATATCTATTATAGACTATACTGTTCAACTTTGGAACACAAATTAATATATTTTTCATAAAATCCGATGGCTCAGTAAGACCTGTATTGCCAGCAAGACAATTAACACTTTCAATGCCCAGAAAAGTACTAAAGACATATTTAAAACAGTTCATGTGACTAAAGTGGTTCAACCTTAATGTTATGAAGCGACAAGAATACTTTTTGTTCACCAAAAAAACAAAATAATGACTTTATTCAACAATATCTAGTGGTGAACCATTGAAATTTTAAAACACGTATGACGTAACGAAGCCTCATTTACTGAAATCACGTGACTTTGGCAGTCTCCGATCCATTGATTCGAAACAAAAGATTCGTAAAGCTCATGAAGCAGCGTTTTCAAATCACCCATCAGTAGATATTGTTGAATAAAGTCGTTATTTTGGTGCACAAAAAGTATTCTCGTCACTTCATAAAATTTAGGTTGAACCACTGTAGTCACATGAACTGTTTTAAATACGTCTTTAGTAGCTTTCTGGGCATTGAAAGTGTTCATTATCTTGCTGGCAATGGAGGCCTCACTGAGCCAACAACAATATCTTAATTTGTGATCCGAAGATGAACGAAGGTCTTACGGGTGTGGAACGACACGAGGGTGAGTAATTAATGACACAATTTTCATTTTTGGGTGAACTAACCCTTTAACACTTTAACAACAAAAACTTTCCGCTCTCTCGTGCCCACCGGAAGTGCAAAAAAGTTCTGACTGAAGGATAAAGGCCCCAATATACTCACGGCAAAGTTCTTTTTCTGCGCTTAGAGATAAAAATAAGTTTAACATACGTTTGCAGTGGTATACTATTAGCAAACATTCCAATGCTGCCACACAACAAAAATGACAGCGGTGAGAAAACCGCAGTTAAGAAAGCATCTGATCTTAGCGATGTGGATATGTTTGCACAAGCTCTGCAATTCACCGGCACCATGTCGACAGATGAGGTCATTAAAATTACACTGTTATGATAGTTTGATTCTATAAAGTACATTTGAGACTACAGACTATAGATCTGACTGTGCGAGACTATAATTTGAATGAATCCCTTTTCTTTGCATGACACATTGACATTACAGCACAGAATGGCTCTTTCGGCATCATCCTGAACATTGTATAAGCATGTCATTGAACAGAAAAGAGGCTCTCGGGAGCGCACATAAACGTCACATGCTTTTGATTTTCCCGGCAAAACTGTCCTTCACATGCAAATCAGTCTACAGGCTTTCATAGACAACCTAGGAAGTCAGAGAAGGTCTCAAAAGTGGCATGCTAGAGCAAATATTTTGGAATCAGCACCCCAAAATTAGTAAGAAACAAGTATTGGAGTTCATTGCAGATAACTGCAGCAACACGCCATACCACCACAGAAATGCTGTGAAGGAAAATGTTTCCCATTTTGTATCTGTGCTGCCTAATGAATGACTTGTCTTCCCAACTTTTTTCTATTCAGCCATGACAAGATGAATGGTAATTTCTGTTGTGGTTCAGAAGTCTATGACCCCCACAACCAGTTTATGAGGTGCTGCTCGGGTCGTCTCTACAACCTTACCCATTTAAAAAGGGAACCGGTGTGCTGTGGAAACGTCTTGCTGGAAAATAATAGCAATCAAATTTGCTGTTCCTCCTCAACCCATTCCATTCTATACAACACCATGCCTAATCACCATTGCTGTGGGCATTACTACTACAACGCGTCCCTGTGGAGCTGCTGTGCAGAACATCTCAAACCAACACCAAGCCATAATAGCGTTCATGCAGAATACAGACTTAAACCACTTACGGACCTGATTCCTGACATATGCAATAAAAAAGGTGATGTTCTTGAAAAAATGTATGGTGCAACCTGAAAAACTAAATACATTTTTTTATGGAATTTGACTAAATGGTCTCGTCTGTTTGTGTGTGTTTCTAGTGCTCTTTGGCACAGTGGAGAGTGTGGCACTTGACAGACATCACCGTCACATTGTGTTGAAAGTCGTCAATGTCAGCAAGGACCCTTGGCTTTACGTACCCCTGAATCACTGCAGAACTCCTGCCCTGGAGAACGGCATGACCTACCTTTGGGAGAATAACACCGATGAGTACAAGCCTCTCTCGATTCCTGTTGACCAAATCTCTGACATTAACATGTTCTATACTGTATGTTACCAACATAAGTGTCAGAAAGGAGGATAGAAATATGGATTGAGGTCTATTTCCAGTAATTTCAAAGCAAATCCATGCTGATTTTCATTGGATGTCTGTTCTAAATAGAATTAACCTTCATGATTAGAGCTAAATGACCTCAGTATGTGAAAGCTAAAAACATTATTCCTTTAAGCAGGTTAACAATGCCTCAGCATTACATGTTGAGCATCTGTGTTTTTTTTTTGTTTTTTTTTCATTCCAATAATGGATTGATCCTATTTGCATTTTAAGCTATTTAGTCAGTTGGGGAATTTTAAGGTTTGTATTTCAGTTTTCTGAGTTCTCTTTTTTAAAATGTAAATTGTTATGCAGTGTTCATTTTATGTAGTACAAGTTGCACTGCAATACCTAATAAGCATTTTTACTTGTACTGTATTTTGATATTTTATTAGTCTCAGGTCTGTTCCAATTTCATTTAACTGTAATTGAGCAATTAATGGCTTTTATCCTAATTCACAAGAATACAGCAGTTATTTCTTTATATTTAAATTTATATTGATGACAACTCAATAGTAAATTGAGGTAGCTATGTATTTCTTTTCATTGAATGAAAAATCTATAGGTTTGTTACTGTTTGCCAAACTATAGTTGTCTTTCACTAACCGTGCGAACACATGAATTTGTATGTATTCGTATGAATGTTTTCACACTGAAATCTAAACAACTGTGTTGCACATCTGTGTTAAGACCATATATTAACAAACATGCATACAGTATGTACTATGTAGTGACTGTACTGTTAAATTTCCATGTAATAACTATATATAACTGTGAATACAAGCTAATCACACAGCTTTCGTATTAGTTGTGTGATGAAAGTTTACTCATTCAGTTTACTATAGAAATGCAAACATGGAACTTTTTTATATAATATATTGCTATTTGAGATTGTATATCAAATATATTACTTCTAAATAAAAATGTTTTGAGAAGCACAAAGACTGCATATTTTATCAGGACTTTAAAACAGAGGTCTTCAACCATGCTTCTGGGGAACCCACTGTCTTGCAGTGTTTATTTCCAACCTGCTTCTTTAGCACACCTTCATGTGTAGGTGTTAAGTTTGGTGTCGATCAGCTAAAGTGTTGCAGAGACAGAGCCAAAGATTCAGTTTGGCATCATGCATACCAATTTCGTTGGTGCGCTAAATGATAACGGCTTTGTCCACTGACACAGAACCAATAACTCTGTATTAACTAATAAACATGGTCTGAAGATTTAGTGAAAATCAGACCAATCAGAGTTCGAAAAATTTGGTTTTCAAGAAAATTCAAAATGGTGGACAGCATTTTTGAGCAACTATGGCCTAATTGGTATCATTGTTTTTCACTGTATTTTAAATATAATTTTATAAAATCCATATAAGCTTTACAGATCATTATTGGAAACTTTGGAAACAATGTTTTTTCATGCTTGTTCAACGAACCATAAACTCCACTGCACCTGCAGAAAATTTAAAGGGATAGTTCACCCAAAAAATTTAAATTACACCATGACTATCTGACAAACACAATCTGAGATATATTTAAATATTCTTGCTCTTCCAAGCTTTATAATGGTAATGAACAGCCTGTTTTGAAGCCCAAAATAAATGCATACATTCACCATAAATATAATCCATACGGCTCCAGGTGATTAATAAAGGCCTTCTGAAGAGAAAGTGATGGGTTGTTTAAAACTTTATAGTGAATACAGAGAACTCTTGTTCTCTAAAAGGGCTCTTGAATTTCTCTCTCTCTCTCTCTCTCTCTCTCTCTCTCTCTCTCTCTCTCTCGCGGTTAAGCTTTGTAAATATTAAATCTGTGAAAGCAAAGAGATATTATGTTAGCTAGGATTCATTAAAAGGCTGCCATTTAGGTTAGGGCTAATGTTCCATTATTCCGTTCCATTAATTATGCATGAAATATGCTGTTATAGGAAAAGTTATATATATATATATATATATATACAGCTTTAAAACTGTGACACATGCAGTTATTTTTAAAATATTAGTACAATGTAAAAACGTACACTATAATGCCAAAAGTTTTGGGACACCTGCCTTTACGTGCACATGAACTTTAATGACATCCCATTCTTAATCCGTAGGGTTTAATATGGAGTTGGCAGACCCTTTGCAGCTATAACAGCCTCAACTCTTCTGGGAAGGCTTTACACAAGGTTTGGGAGTGTGTTTATGGGAATTTTTCTAGAAGCGCATTTGTGAGGTCAGGCAGTGATGTTGGTGAGAAGGCCTGGCTCACAGTCTCCGCTCTAATTCATCCCAAAGGTGTTCTATCAGGTTGAGGTCAGGACTCTGTGCAGGCAAATCAAGTTCCTCCACACTTGCTCATCCATGTCTTTATGGACCTTGCTTTGTGCACTGGTGCGCAGTCATTTTGGAACAGGAAGGGGCCATCCTCAAACTGTTCCCACAAAGTTGGGAGCTTGAAATTGTCCAAAATGTCTTGGTATGCTGAAGCATTAAGAGTTCCTTTCACTGGAACTAAGGGGTCAAGCCCAACCCCTGAAAAACAACCCCACACCATAATCCCCCCTCCACCAAACTTTACACTTGGCACAATGCAGTCAGGCAAGTACCGTTCTCCTGGCAATCGCCAAACCCAGACTTCGGATTGCCAGACAGAGAAGCGTGATTCGTCACTCCAGAGAACACATCTCCACTGCTCTAGAGTCCAGTGGCGGCGTGCTTTACACCACTGCACCGACGCTTTGCATTGCACTTGATGCAAGGCTTGATTGGAGCTGCTCTGCCATGGAAACCCATTCCATGAAGCTCTCTACGCACTGTTCTTGAGCTAATCTGAAGGCCACATGAAGTTTGGAGGTCTGTAGCTATTGACTCTGCAGAAAGTTGGCGACTACTGTGCTGACCCCGCAGTATTAGTATTAATGTGACTTTGAATTTGCTAAAGGGTGTCATAATCCTGTAATCCTTCTAAAATAAATTTTTCTTCCTGTAAGATTGAAAACATTTATATGATATTTTAAAATGAACAAAGACATTTGCTTTACTGTTTCAACCCCCTCTCTCTTGTTACAAGGGCCATTTGGAAGACTAGTGATCAAGCCTTGTAGGCCAAAATGGGCGTCTACAAATTGTCACACCTTTAGTACAGTGGGGGAAGTTTTAATTTTCTGATTGGTCAGTTTGAATATCTCACATTTGGGTTTCAGTCACATGGTCAAGGAAGGGATAAAAAGAGATCGTAACTGTTGCTCTCGTCTCTTTTCTTGGGCACTCTCTGGCCCTCTCTCTCTCTCTATCTCTCAGGTAACTTTTTACATACATGCTGGGTACAATTAATGGTATATGATTTTATCATCTCATACATCTATTTTGTAATTATTTTAAGTGTAACCATAATCAGATACTGTCATTAAACCCTTTCTATTACAAATGATGTGCTAACTAGTTTTAATTTAGTATTAACATTAATGTGCTCCCTATTGCAATACAATATTGTCACACTATAGCAATGCTCTCACACACATTTTGCTATTATAACTGCGCTTATTTCCGTCGTTGGTATAAGTTGCAGTGGGTGGTAACAGACAAGAAATGTACAGTTTTCTACCATCTTGCTGATAACGTTTCTTAAGTAATTCTGCAACCCTACAGCCTGAACCCCTGTAGGCAGTCCACCCTTACAGTCCTTTTCTGTGTTATACTTGGACCTCATTTCTTTGCTGCTTTCATTAACTGTATATTTACCTACTTTATAACCTGGCTCAATTGGTTATACCTGCTTAAGCAACAAATCTGTGAAGGATTTACTGTTAATAAAATGTCTGGTTCCTCAATGACTCCCACACCACACACAACTGTACAGCCCACATCACACATATTACAGCTGAAACAGAGTCCGTGACTGTGTAAAGAAGACCGTCTGTAGTTTTATGATTGAGAATTAACATCCAATTTTTTATCAAAATTATAGTTGAGACTGGTGCTATATGTCTCACAGGAAATTTACAAGGGCTTTATATTCACAGACTTCCTGTTTTTGCCAGCTGATGCCATCTATTCATGTGTTGAAATGTATTTTACCTGACCTATTTTGTCATTCCTCTAGACTGCAAGCATGCTTCCAGCCAGTCTGTCTGCTTACAGACATAGGTTCCTGTAAGTCAAACACTACAACAATGCCAAATAGGAAAATGGCACCTTGCCATGAAAGATGAAGACATTAACACTATTCACATTCTGTAAATCCTGTTTTGCTCTAGACACCACAAATGGCATAATTTATCTTATAAATTACCCATCATATAACAATTGAGTTTAAATCTTACACTTTAATACAGTATGATTGAGAGTACTTAAACGTTTAAAGTATGCCAGAAATAGGCATCAGTTTACTGTTGTGTCATACTGTAGTTGTGAGCCGTTTTGGTAGTTGTGAAGTTTTAAGAAGATTCATTGTCTGATTTATCTTTACCTGGCAGTCCTTTCACGCTTAGTGCATAACCATGCATCATACATTTATATTTCTATATGGCTCCCTGCAATACTAGTGCCATAGCGGTCTGTTATCCCATGACAACAACTGATAAGAGACCACTCAAGCGGGTACTGTGAGTCATCTTGAAGTAATAAAATATGTCAAATTAATATTTTGTGTTCAATTATTTACTTATGTGTCAAGCAGTAACATAAAATGCAGGATCATTTTGCAGTGGGGTCTTGTATCATTCTGAAGAGATTTCTTTTGCATAACGATCTTCTAACTGACACTACACCCCCACCCCCAAGCAGCCAAGTGTAGGCTTCAGGAACATCAACATGTTTACAAATCAAATGCAAACTAGAAATGACTGGATTTAACCAGGTCTCAGTAAAAATCAAAAGGCCTGCTTCGCTATATTCAGAACAGACCTGTGCTTTGACGCAAAATGTATTTATTTTTTTTGCAAGCAAGTTATTGTTGGCATGTTTCCATGTCACCAAAGATTTTTCTTTCATCCTCTCCTTCCCAAGCATATTTTATCTGGCTGCACTCCCTGTGGGATATTTTGAGGTTAATTGGGATGGTACTTGTGTGTGTCAACCATTTTTGAGAAATACATTTGCTTTTTTAAAATAAACTATATATATAGAAATATAATATTGGGATTTATAGGAATATAAATTGGGTTGCGTTATAATGAACATGGAAAATGTGGGTCGCATGGCCAAACCAGTTGAGAACCACTGATCTAATTTATGAGTCAACAAAGAGACAAATGGTTATTGGTAAATTAACTAGATGACTAAATAGAATAAAGAGGAACTGATGAAAACAATGACAATGAAAGTCAAACTGAGCACAACCACGAGTTTTTTCACCCACTCCTCTTTTTTTTCTGCATTTTCAAAGAGAGGCGGGGTTTTAATAGTATAAATTCTCACCCCTTTGCATCTGGATGACAGTTTCTTGCTTCACTGACCAGGGAAACACAATGGAAATCTACACATCAATTGCATACTGTATGGCAGCCCACCTTTTAAAGTTGGTTGTCAGTGGAATTTGGGTTATTTTATATCTACAAAATAAATTGTATAACTTTTTCTGCTTAATTTGCAGTTTTAATGACAATCTTCTTTGTGTTTTCCACACCCTCTAGACAAGGTAAGAATGGAATCATGATTATACTTTAGATATATAGGCATATTTTAGAGGCATCTATAGGTTTTATTGAATCAACAAATATTGTTGTATAAAACATCACAATAAATGATTGAATGAATGAGGATTTCAGTAGTTTTGTTGATCAAGGGAGTGAAAAAACATTTAGCACATGAGAATAACCACTGATTGAAAAAAAAAAAGCTCAGTAATTAGCAACGTGACCCTTGTAATTATTATTACTATTATTATTATTATTACTTTATCATTTTTACTTTAGAGTTATAATATTAAGAGAATCTAACATTTAGTTTTGTTGAAACAGATGGAATGGGAAGAAATTAGGCATTGAGAATTTATCTAAATAATGAGTTTTGGTTAGGAACTACAACAGCTTCTAATTCAGTTTAATTTCACTCTCATTGAGTTAAAAGCTTCAAATAGTCCCACAAATGCATGCTGCAATCAACAAATATATTATGCATGGTTTTGTAAGTTCGCCGTAAATGATGTTTTATTAACAAAATTAGGAAGGAGCCATTTTAAATGACCCTTTCAATCCTCACATCATTCCAACCAGCTGTCAGCAGTCGGTAGTCATCATGTCTACCCACTCAGCATAAGTGGAGAACACTTTAAATACGCAGTCGACTAACCCATGTTCCTCGACAGTTTTTCAGTCTCCTCACACTCGCACGGTTATCTTCCTAACCAAATCTCACACTCGCCTGGTTATTTTTCTTAACCAGAATACTGGGGGAGTACTCTGGGTTCGGGCCAAATACCGAGCTCCGAGCCCTCTCCTCGGACAGCACGCCAAATATGCATGCTATTTATTTATCTGACTTATTTGTGTGAACTTGTTAAATTACACAAATGTATACATATCCTGTGACAGCTAACATTTAATGCACAAATAACTAAAACTAAAATAAAGGCCCTAAAGAGAGTACACTTTCATGACAATATAGTTTCTTAACACAGTTAAGTTGTAACAATATGAAGGTGAAGTATGTTACATTTTTTTATTTTTTTTTATGTTAAAATAAGTTCTCTTAACCTGGATTATCGTTCATTGACTAGTATTGGTTTATTCAGGGGTTTATCTTCCTTAAAAGGGTAAACATTGAGACCCCCAGATCTCTGCTCAGATCTCACGGCAATTCGTACATATTTTACGAGGTGTCTAATTCATGCGTTTTTTGCTAAATGGTATGTATTTTACGAGATGACAAATTCGTATGAATTCATACGAATGACCTACCCCAAACCCCGACCCTAAACCTAACCATCACTGGGGTTTAGACAAATCGTACAAATTCGTAGGAGTGAGGTCGTATGAATTCATACGAGTTAGCCACCTCGTAAAATTATTGCCATAATAAGTACTCTTTTTCACAAGTTCGCTTGATCGTATAATCACAGGGCAAACATAGCCCTTGAGAATACATAGGGCGATGAATCTAGCTAGGCCAAAGGTGGAGAAGGGGAGGAGGGATGCTTGAGCGATGTCATCGGAAAAGAGGGTAAGTTAAGACTTTCGTGTTTCGTGATTAGATAAACAAGCTCCTTTCAAACTTGCATCATGAACTTCATTTAAAAGAAAGCTTAAGTGTACAGACTCTTTCACAAGAGTCAGTTTTGTCTTCTTCTTTTATTTTTATATAGTTATTCAAACTAATTTGTTGTTCCTATTAATTATTTGTCTTCTAGGTGATGTATCTAAAGGACTGAGTCAGCTAAAGACTGACTACTGTAATTCTCTTCCCTACAATGCTGTAAATTAGATTTGCTGTAATGGCATTATTCGGACTCGAAGCACTGCTCACACAGCATGCTGTGATCAAGGTAGACAATACACTCGATCTGGCTTTAAAAACGAGTCTGTGTTTGCACTTTTATTTATTTTTTCATCTTTTCATGTTGCCTGTTCCAAGTGGTTTCATTGTTTCATTTTTATATGACATTTTTGACATATTAAGGTGAGCTTGTTTGATCTTCATATTGCTGGACCAAGAATACATTATAATGACTTTGTTCTCTCTTACAATAATTTACACACTTGTACATAACAACAACTCAGGTGTGTTGTGGTGGCAACAAGATCCTTATACTGAAGGACAATCTCTCTTGTTGTGGCAGTGAATCATTTAACAGGGTGACCCACTGCTGCTGTATTAAACACAACACTCTTGAAGTAAAGCTCATAAATGGTTTGTCTTCTAACTCTTAGAGTGATTATTTGCCTTATCATAATTGTTCTGTGTGTTTTGACTGAAACTCTCTCTCTGTTTAAGTACAGGTAAAGTTGTGTGGCATCCTCGTTAACCACTAAAACAATCAATTCCAGTAAGATAAAATATGAAAATAAATGTGCCACAATTTTAAATATAATGATTTTCTGTCTTTTATCTGTACTGGTACCATCATAAACAGATGAAATCTGCTAAGGCTTTTATGTTTTGGCATCTGTCCAATTTGGCTGCTCAATGGCGTAATTGTTAGAACGTCCCATGCATCCTGCAAAACATGGACGTTTTCCAATCATAGGAAAAAGGAACATACTTAAATGTGAATTCATATCTGGAACTACTTCAAAGCCCTGTATTTTGCCCCGCATCATAGACAAGGACATAATCCGGATTAACTACAAATTCAACTTGCTCATGCCTATCATAAAATTATACCCATGTCAGTTGTAAAGGTTTTGAAGCAGATTGTTTAAGTGATAATTTTCAAACCTTCATGACGTTCATTCATCTTCGAAAAACAAAGATATTTTAAATGAAACCTGAGAGATTTCTGTCCAAGTCCATTCACTTGAATCTGACACTTAAAAAAGTTTATAGATATCATGGTAGCACTTTACAATGTATTTACGAACATGAACTAACAATGAGCAATACATTTGTTGTAGTGTTTATTTATCTTGGTTAATGTTAGTTAATAAAAATACGTGTGATATTTGGGTAACGCTTTAGATTACAGCCCGTACTGCGTAATTATAACACATTTACAGCGTAACTTTCGATAATTATAGTGTACCTATAAAGTAAGAACATGTACGTATAGGGGAACAATATGTAAAGTCTTGGGAATAAAAGGGGAACAACCAGGAAAATAATAAATTATTTATACTGTAAGTATTTTAGAAGGGGTACTTATGATAGACAACAATCTTATTTTATCAATTTAGCGAGAAAGTGCACTGATTAAGTTGTTTCAAGGCAAGTAGAAAGAACTATTGCAATCTTTAATACATGGGGAAATATGCTTTTGTTTCATGTAGTTACAGGGTAAGTATGACATTGCGGGCTGTAAATTAAAGTGGTGCTTGTTACACTCGTTTCATGTAGTTACAGGGTAAGTAATTAAAAAAAAAACTCAAACAATCTCTGCAAACGTAAGATTGTTGTCTATCATAATAGTAAAAGTACCCCTTAGTTCTAAAATACTTAATATTTTGTACCCCTCTATTCCCAAGACTTTACATATTGTTAGTGTAGACGACATGCGAACTAAATGGTTGTAATTCATGAAATATCTTTGGAATGTAGATCTAAGGTCTATTTTGAAAGAAGACATTTGGCAAATTATTGCTGAAGGGTAATCACTCAAAAAAAAAAAAAAATGAAAAAGTAAAAGTTTAAATGTATTATGAAAATGTACAGAATTATCATGTTTTATTAAAAATATATAAATACATATGTTTTAGCCCAAAAATAAATAAATAATAATATCAAGTCTAACCAAGTTTTATGCAAGTTTTCTGAGAAACCTTTTAGAGACCAGATAACTCCATCAACTTTTTTTAATTTAATTAGAAAATGAACATGATAATTCTGATTCAAGACATGAGGATAGGATATATCATTTCATACAACATTTAGATTTTTTTTTTCCACACTCGATCTTGTCAGAAATTAATCAAATACTGTTCCTACATAATTTATATTGTAAAACACTGGTCAAACATGTATTCTAAGACTTGTAGGCTATACCTTTTCAACGATAGCCTATAGTTTGTTGTGATTCGATTAGAATATTAAAGTAAACTTGAGTGTTCCACTGTCACAATGGGAAACTAAAAATTGACACTGCGGGGCTCACAAGTAAGGCAAGCATCCTCCTGCAATGGTAGGTGTATCGTGGTTGATAAACACCATCAAAATGATGTTGATCGGTGTATAAATTAATATAGGCTAATCCCACGATGTGAAATTCAGACATTTTCATGTTCTGAATTCATGATGAATTTGAGAGCAGTGTACGCGACACCAAATGGAAGATCTGCTGGGTTTTACATTTACATTTAGTCATTTAGCTGATGCTTTTCTCCAAAGCGACTTACAAGTGAGAGTAGTAGAAGCAGTCGAATCAACATGAGTACAATACAAAAACAGTACGTAAGTGCCATGTCAAGTCACAGTTTCATCAGTAAAGTGCTCGTAGCAATTTTTTTTTTTTTTTTTTTTTAAATATATACACAAATAGATATAGAAAAAGAATAGAAAGTTGAAAAAGAAAGAGTAAAATATAAATAAAAAGTGCTATATTACTGGGTCAAGTGTTGACGAAAAAGATATGTCTTTAGCAGTTTTTTGAAAATGGCTAAAGACTCAGCTGCTCGGATAGAGCGTGGCAGGTCATTCCACCAACCAGGAACAGACCAGGAGAGGGTCCGTGAGAGTTATTTTGTGCCCCTTTCGGATGGCACCACAAGACGCCATTCACTTGCAGAACGCAAGCTTCTGGAGGGCACATAAGTCTGAAGTAGTGAGTTTAGGTATGGTGGTGCAGAGCCAGTGGTTGTTCTGTAGGCAAACATCAGAGCCTTGAATTGGATGCGAGCAGCTATTGGCAGCCAACGCAAACTGATGAAGAGAGGTGTGACATGCGCTCTCTTCGGTTCGTTAAAGACCAGTCTTGCTGCAGCATTTTGGATCCATTGTAGGGGCTTGACAGTGCATGCTGGAAGGCCTGCCAAGAGAGCATTACAATAGTCCAGTCTAGATAAAACAAGAGCTTGGACAAGAATTTCTGTAGAATGCTCCGATAGGAAGGGTCTAATCTTCCTAATGTTGTATAGAGCAAATCTGCAGGACTGGGCCATTGTAGCGATGTGATCTGTGAAGCTTAAACCATCATCCATCACCACTCCAAGGTTCCTGGCCGTCCTGGAAGGAGTTATGGTTGACGACCCAAGTTGAATGGAAAGGTTATGATGAAGTGTTGGGTTGGCACCGACCACAAGCAGTTCCGTTTTTGCAAGGTTAAGTTGAAGGTGGTGGTCCTTCATCCAGGCAGAAATGGCTGTCAGGCAGGCTGCGATGCAACCAGCAACCGTCGGATCATCTGGTTGGAATGAGAGGTAGAGTTGTGTGTCATCAGCATAACAGTGATAGGAAAAACCATGTTTCTGAATGACAGATCCTAGTGATGACATGTAGATGGAGAAGAGAAGTGGTCCAAGCACTGAGCCCTGAGGTACCCCAGTAGCAAGATGATGCGACTCGGACACCTCACCTCTGCAAGATACCCTGAAGGACCTACCTGAGAGGTAACCCTAACGGTGGGAGACTTTTTTTCAAGTCATTTGTTTTACTCTAAACTGGGCGATCGAAAGGGCAAAAATATTTTAGTCTTCATGTTACAAAAATATATTGGATATGGCGAAATGTATTAATGTCATTTAATGAATACAATGTAATATGAATAAAACATGAATTTAAGTAAAAAACACAAGTAGCCTACTTGTTTAAATATTGTTATTTTTTAATTTTTTTCTATGTTGATTATGGAAAGAGAACAGCATAACAACATGTTATGTTGCACAACTTTTAAACACTATCTTGCTTCTGGTATACTAGGGACAGTTCCTGGTTTTGGAAATATTACTTAAAGCTAGTGTTCAGTTTTTTACTAGCGTGAAAAGCATCTGGGTAATACGTTGAATACTTATGGGGTAGGTATTGCTGAACATGAAATCTTAGCAATTACATTAAGATAAAGAGGTGCGATCTTTAATTAATATGTTTAATGTTAGATGAACATATCCACAAAGTTATAGACTATTGTACATATCCTATCAATTCATAAACACTCCCTTGGCTAAAATGATCCGTGCTGAATTGGTCTGGTCTGACTCCGTTTACCCTTGATTGGGTGAAAACCGTTCAAACCTACTGGCTGTGAAAATCAGTGGGCGAGACTTATTATACTAGAAGCAAAACGCTGTAAAAGACGTGCGCGCTGTGCAACCAAAACAATGTTTTTTTATGCCGTCATATAGAAAGATGGACGTAAAAGTGGCGCTTTTCATGCACACTAAAACGCCACCAAATACGGCATCATTGGAGTATTTTCGCGTGTTTTTTTTACAGCGTTTGTCATCACAACGACATATTTTGCAGCGCAAATACTGTTTAAAACGTCGTATTTGATGCCGTTTAGTTGTCAACACGATTAATCTATAGCGTAATTTTGACCCTCTTGGCTTGCGATACAGTGATGATGTCGTTACGCTCACACGCCGCTCACGCTTGCAGTGTGAAACAAGTGTTAGATGAAGACTGCTTGTTTCATATGTGTAACACGTCGTAGATACGGGAAGAAGGCGGGAACCGGTGAACGTTTAACACAACTTTAATACAAAATGAAAGTAAAATGCCGGCAGTTCCTCACGGACAACTGCCAGCCACACAAACATAAAACAGAACATAAAATCCAGGCCTGGTCCTCTTGTCCTTCACTGTCGTCGCTCCCCTTTTGTGCATCCAGAGCTCCTCCGTGAGAGACACGAGACCGGTGCAACACGCAGCTGACGCTCATTATCACTCACGTCACCGGCCTCGTGCCGTGTTTTAATTTTTTTAGTACCGACTTGGTACCGAAGTACCGGGTCTTCTGACAACACTAGGAGAGTCTGCTGGCAAAAAGAGAATGAGACAGAGCTCGTAATAAAACAAGAATCAACATTGACTTGGCTTTTCGGAGATGATGAGACAGATTTGAAAATGTTGTAAAAGCAACGCAGAGATGGTGATTTATTATTTTATTATCTCTAACAGAGTTCACTGTAAAGCATTATTTATTGTGAAGGCTCATTTCATTATGGTTGTTGTAGTGCTGTGCTGGAATTTATTACCATGTCTATTAATGGGTAAAGCTACAGTAACGTTTTCAGCTAGTCAGCTTGAGATCCTTTCCATCTAAACTGGTTATATATCTTAAGTCTATAGTTATATCTGAATGTTTTATGAGCAGTAGGATAATCTCTTTCTCTATTAGTTGTGAGAAAGAACCATATTCATCTGCACACAGAGCCAAAGCACAACCAAAACAATGTTCTTCCGCAAAAACCATGCTGTTTTGGAGAGTGTGGTACTTCAGAATAATTGGCGTCACATTGTGTTGAGAGTCATTGTGAAGGTCAGCGGGATATCAGAAGGGCCTTTACTTTACGTGGCATGACCTACCTTTGGGAGACAAACAACAACAACAACAACAACAACAGAGAGTACAAACCTCTCTCCATCCCTGTTGATGTAACCAATGATATCCACATGTTCTTTACAGCATGTAACCTAAATCTCATGCAAGCCTTAAGTGCCAACACCTGTTCACACATGCTCCATATTCAGGGTGGATTTTCATATCAGGGAAACTTTTGAATAGCATCCCTTTGGTGCCATTTATGTTTTTAACTTTTATACATATAACACTGCATTTTCTTTATTAAGATTTATTAAGGAAGCTTTTATGAATTAAGCTATAACAACATAATATATCTGTGCAAATGTTACTTTGAGGTGACTCTTGATAGTTAAAAAATGTCTTTCCTTGATTCCTTTGTCTTACATCCTTGCATTCTATTGCTTATACGGTCACAGAATTCAGTGTAACACCAATATTGGCCTGACTAGACCTTTCTGGTGCAATTTATCTCACATTAAGTATTAATATGCCTTGAATACATCATTACTTACCAAACATAAGTTGGTCGAACTTCTTACAAACAATCGAACAATCAGGTAACTTTAAAAAGTTAAACTACTATAAATGTGAGCACAAAGAGATTATGAATTAAATATTATTTAATATCATGTACTGTATTTGATATTTAATCAATCTCAGATCTATTTAAATGTACAGACATGTTTTACAGTCCAAGTGAAAAAGTGCTTTGATGATGTTTAATTCATTTTTGTTTTAATGAAGAAAAGAATTGTTAATTTAAAAGCTAAAAGTGGCTTGCATCCTAATTCATCATTTAGAAGACAACTACATTACATTTTATTTTGAATATTAACTTAGCCATACATTTGTTATACCATTACTTAATCGATTTATGTTTAATATTGTATCTTGTGTGAATACATATGCAAATATACACATCTGTTACAACTACTATATACCATACACACACAGTATTGTAAATGTACCAAGCAAATTTCAAAATAAATATTTGTGAGCATTGTGACCAGTGTTTTTTTATATAGTATATATATAAAGTGCTCATGAATCTAATATTCATCTTTACATAATGTGTTTATAACTTGTGCATGGAAATGTGAAGCTATGTGGTTGATGGATTAATATCAATATCCTAAACTTTAGCACATACAGTGGTATGCGAATGTTTGGGAACCCCTTACAGAATCTGTGAAAATGTGAATAATTTTAACAAAATAAGAGAGATCATACAAAATGCATGTTATTCTTTATTTAGTATTGTCCTGAGTAAGATATTTTACATAAAAGATGTTTACATAAAGTCCACAAGACAAAAAATAGCTGAATTTATTAAAATGACCCTGTTCAAAAGTTTGGGAACCCTTGGTTCTTAATACTGTGTGTGGTTACCTGAATGATCTACAACTGTATTTTTGTTTTGTGATGGTTGTTCATGAGTCTCTTGTTTGTTCTGAACAGTTAAACTAAGCTCTGTTCTTCAGACAAATCCTCCAGATTCTTCAGTTTCAAGGATTTTTTCCAGCAGTGACTGTATGATTCTGAGATCCATCTTTTCACACTGAGGACAACTGAAGGACTCAAACACAACTACTAGAAAAGGTTCAAACATTCACTGATGCTCCAGAAGGAAACAAGATGCATTAAGAGCCCGGGGGTGAAAACTTTTGAACAGGATAAAGATGTCCACATTTCTCTCTTTTTGTTGAAATATCATTTTTATCATTTAGTACTGCCCTCCAGAAGCGACAGAAGATACCTACATTTTTCCCGGAAGACAAATTATGTACAATTTACCTTGATCTTCAAATTCAAAATGTTATAAATACTATATATGCAGACACTGAAGATAATCAATGAACGTGTTGCCTGAACCACATTTGTGAGGCTATTAATGTTTTTTTTTTTTTTTTTTTTTTTTAAATAAAACGGAAAGAGGCAGAGTGGTGTTTTATGACACATTTCGTTTCATTGTTGCCTAAAATATATACAGAGATAGCGTCACTCATCTCGCTTCTCCGGTTATCAAGTACGCTGGTGTGCCATTTGGAGAATCACCGGACTTGTGTTTTCCGGGAGTTCGTTCTCCTGAGTCGAACTTGCCAAGTCCTAACTACCAAGGACACAAGTCTGAACTTTGCGAACTTGGTATTGAGAAACGCATCTCTTCTGTGCGCTTTCCTGTGTTTTGGAGGAGGCGTGGCTTTGGACGACGCTTTACAGGGAGGGTGAGAGATTATATGCTTTCAATGCTAGCAGGCTAAAGTTAGCATTTCCCAGATCGCCAACTGCACCTTTAAATGTAAATAATTAAACAACTAAATAATTCCTGGAAATTAATACAGAATCGAATAGTAAGTGCTCTAAAATAGTATAAACTGCTAGTACATACAAAAAAACAAAAAAAACAAAACGAGGGTCATAGAAATGCAGTCCTGAAACCGCAGGCTCCTGTCTTGCAGGAACTCTGTTATTCAGTGGCAGTAACCGCAGTAACCGCGTCTCCATGGAAACGTAACAACAAATGACTGAGTCGGTTTTATTGTTGGCAGGCTGGCTGTGGCTGGTATTATGCTTTTCATGTGGTAATTACTTTTCACTTTGTTGTGGCTCTGTTGTCATAACGCTTATCCAATGAAGTGTTTCACGTAAGCTCAACAGAAATGGTAAGTACTTTTTAAACTGACACACGATAATATGAATGTTATGAGTCGATTTTTTTTATTATTTTTTTTATTAGTGAATCAAAAAATGGACCAAAAACTAAGTGGTTTGTTGTTGTATTAAGGATTTGTGAGATTTAAATTATATAGCTACTCGTTTTCATTTGACATGCTTTCCAGCCTCAAAGCGCCGCGTCTTCGAGTGGGAAGCTGTCGAGCAGCAGCGCTTTGACTCGCCGCTATCGCACACGAGCCCTCACATCTCATGTGGACGAGACCCTCTTTGGGACCCCCAAACAGGTAGACAAAAGCTTACTCTATGGTCTTATACATTAAATGAAAAGAAAAGGAAGATCCAACAGTCTATTGAATCTTTCTCAGCATTCTGCTGCTGATATGAAACATGATGCTGAGGACAGAAGCTTGAGGTCAAGGTCCCTGTCAAGCTCTGCTCCTGCAACCAAAGAGCCAAAGTCAGAGACAGTCCGCATCATCACTAAAGACCTCATCAGAGACCTCAGGCAAGTAGAAGCAGAAAGTTTTTACACTGTGGATACATGTAGTTATCCTTATTGACATATTTATCTGTTCAGAAATACTTATGTTGGAGTAATCTGATTTGACTTGAACAAAACCAGTAAATCCGTTACCATATAAGTGCATGTTTTTAATCCCTGAACTGCATATTTTGGCCATTTGTGTTATCACTATTTTTAAAGGGGTCAAATAAAATTGACATGTAAGTGGTCACATTGTCACATTTATGACATAAGCTAATAGTGTGGCGAAAGACTCTCTCTTTGCAGAATTAGATCAACGCCTACTTCCACATCTTTGGTCCCGTCCACTGGCACGTTAGTGAGATGAGAAGAGAGATACGGGATCGCTAGACTATAACATTATCTTCTAAAGGATCCTAATGCTGGGAAAGTGGTTAAAGGATTAGTTCACTTCAGAATAAAAAAAAATTACTAATAATTTACTCACCCTCATGTCATCCAAGATGTTTATGTCTTTCTTTCTTCAGTCGAAAAGAAATGAAGGTTTTTAAAGGAAAACATTCCAGGATTTTTCTCCATATAGTGGACTTCACTGGGGTTCAACGGGTTGAAGGTCCAAATGTCAGTTTCAGTGCAGCTTCAAAGAGCTCTACATGATCCCAGGAATAAGGGTCTTATCTAGAGAAACCATTGGCCATTTTCTAAATAAAAGGTCACGCGTGACGTAGGTGGAAGTACTGCGGTAGGGCGAAAAACTCAAAATTTCATTTTCTCCTCCAACTTTAAAATCCTGATTAAACTTGGAAAAACTCCCATAGACTTACATTGAAAATCTGAACATTCCATCAACCTCCAGCTTTCACAAATTCAAATCTAAACACTGATGCCCATTAGACTCAATGAAACTGCCATTCTATGTACTATTTCTAAGCCATTTAAACTCATTCAAACTCATAAACTATCTATCTAACTTAACTATCTTAACTATCTATCTATCTATCTATCTATCTATCTATCTATCTATCTATCTATCTATCTAACTATCTAACTTAACTAACTATCTTATCTATCTATCTATTTATCTATCTATCTATCTATCTTAAGTATCTTAACTATCTAACTAACTATCTTAACTATCTATCTATCTAACTAACTAACTTAACTAACTATCTTAACTATCTATCTAACTTAACTAACTATCTTAACTATCTATCTATCTATCTATCTATCTAACTAACTTAACTATCTTAACTATCTATCTATCTAACTAACTTAACTAACTATCTTAACTATCTATCTAACTTAACTAACTATCTTAACTATCTATCTTATCTATCTAACTATCTAACTTAACTATCTTAACTATCTATCTATCTAACTAACTATCTTAACTATCTATCTATCTATCTAGCTAACTATCTAACTTAACTATCTTAACTATCTATCTAACTAACTATCTAACTTAACTATCTATCTATCTATCTATCTATCTAACTATCTAACTTAACTATCTTAACTATCTATCTATCTATCTATCTATCTAACTATCTAACTTAACTAACTATCTTAACTATCTATCTATCTAACTATCTAACTTAACTATCTTAACTATCTATCTATCTATCTATCTATCTAACTAACTTAACTAACTATCTTAACTATCTATCTATCTATATAACTATAACTATCTAACTTAACTATCTTAACTATCTATCTATCCACATAAACTCACACACTCACATACTTACACACACACACACACATATATATTTCATAGCAACCACCCAGAATACCCTAGCAACCAGATAGGAACACCCTAGCAACCATCCTGAGTACCTTAGCAACCGCATAGCAACACCCTAGCAACCACCCTGAGCACCCTAACAACTGCATAGCAACACCTTAGCAACCACCCCCAAATACCCTAGCAACCGCATAGCAACACCGTAGTAACCAACCTGAGTACCCTAGCAACCACTCAGTAACACCCTAGCAACCAAGTCGGATCAGTCTACAAACACGGTGAGTCATGTCATCCTCTCCTAGCATTGTTACCTGTTCCATTTGCCACATGTTCAGCATAGCTCTCTCTGTCAGCGATGAGGGATTTAAATGTCGTAAATGTAGGGAAATAGTCAGGCAGAGAGAGAGAGAATCTCAGAATTAGAGACACGCATCCAAACTTTAATCGAGGATAGTAAGAATGCAAGGGCTTCAGATACTGTTTTGGATGCGATTAGCTTAGTGAACTCCGTACATTGTTCGGTTCCGGCTGTAGAGCCCGTGCAGCAGGGCACTTGGGTAACGATGAGGCGGCCTAGCCGTGGAAAACACCACTCTTCCGTTCTAATAAGAACATCAAACAGGTTCTCCCCATTTAGTGACGAACCCACTGAGAATCCTGTTTAAAGTGCCCTAGTTATTGGCGATTCTATTACACGGAATGTCAAAATAGAGACACCAGCCACCATAGTCACGTGTTTGCCGGGAGCCAGAGCACCTGACATCAAAGCAAATTTAAAAATGCTGGCTAATGCTAATCGTAAATACTCTAAAATTATTATTCACGTCGGCACTAATGATGTTCAACTTCGCCAGTCGGAGATCACTAAAATTAACATTAAAGAGGTGTGTGAACTCCCAAGTACAATGTCAGGAGAAGTAATTTGCTCTGGTCCCCTTCCTGTTTGTCGGAGTGATGAGATAGTTAGCAGATTGTCATCACTCAATGGCTGGCTGTGGTGTCCGCAAAATAATATAGGTTTCATAGACAATTGGAAAAGTTTTTGGGGCAGACCTGACCTGTTGAAAAGAGATATTCATCCTTCTCGGGATGGTGCTGCTCTTCTCTCTAGTAATATGGCACATAGTCTTAGAGCTGAAACATGACAAACTGGGGCCCAGGTCAGGAAGCAGACAGACCGGCTAAACCGACCATCTGCTAGCTGCCTCACGTTACAGAAGTCAGATAATTCCCAACACATAGAAACTCTTACACCTAGATATTATCACATAGAGACTGTCTGTAACACCCGAATTAGTAAAAACATAAAACTTCCAAACCCATTTAATGGTAAAAATTTAATTGATGTTCAACAAATAAAAAATAGAGATAATAATGATAAACAAATGATAAAGCTTGGGTTGTTAAATATTAGATCCCTTTCTTCAAAATCACTTATTGTAAATGATATTATCACAGACAATAATCTAGATGTGCTGTGTTTGACAGAAACTTGGCTAAAACCAGACGATTACATTACTTTAAATGAGTCTAGCCCTCAAGGTTATGATTATCGACACAATCCTCGTCACAAAGGCAAAGGGAGAGGTGTTGCTGTAATTTATAGTAATATTTACAGTATTAGTCAAAAGTCTCTCAAATATAATTCCTTCGAAGTGATGGTACTTTACGTAACATTATGTAAGTTGACATTTGTGCTGGCTACTGTATACAGGCCACCAGGACACCATACAGACTTTATCAAAGAATTTGCTGATTTTCTTTTGGAGTTAGTACTAGCTGCAGATAAAGTCCTTGTTGTTGGTGACTTTAATATCCATGTAGATAATGAAAAAGATTCATTGGGATTGGCATTTGCAGATATTCTAAACTCTATTGGTGTTAGACAACACGTGTCAGGACCCACTCATTGTCGTAACCATACCTTAGATCTAATATTGTCACATGGAATTGATATTGATGCCGTTGAAATTCTGCAGCAGAGTGACGACATCTCAGATCATTATCTAGTCTTGTGTATACTACATTTAGTCAAAACAGCTAAACTGCCTCCCTGCCATAAATTTGGTAGAACCATCACTTCTACCACTAAAGAACACTTTATAAATAATCTTCCTGAACAGTTTCATCGCCTTAGCATGCCAGACAGCTTAGAAGACTTCGATGTTGCAACAGAAACTATTGCCTCTGTCTTTTCCAGCACATTAGACTCAGTTGCTCCTTTGCGTTTAAGAAAGATTAAGGAAATTAATTCAACACCATGGTACAATGAGCACATTCGGGCCCTAAAGGTAGCAGCCAGAAAAATGGAGCGCAGCTGGAAGAAAACAAAACTAGAAGTATTTCGCATTTCGTGGAGAGAGAGAATGATTGAGTACAGAAAGGCCTTAAAATCTGCTAGATCTGCCTTTTTTCAAAACTTTTAGAAGAAAATAAACAAAACCCTAGGTATTTATTTGATACAGTGGCTAAATTAACAAGAAATAAAGCTTCAACTTCTGATGTTTCCAAAGAGCACAGCAGTAATGACTTTATGAACTTCTTTACTTGCAAGATTGATAATATTAGAAAAAAAATTACAACCATGCAACCGTCTACTACAGTATTGCGTCAGACAGTGCATTGTAGTGTCCCTGAGGAAAAATTCAATTCATTTACTGCTTTAAGAGAGGAAGAATTGTCTAAACTTGTTAAATTGTCAAAATCAACAACATGTATGTTAGACTCTATACCGACTAAGCTATTGAAAGAGATGCTTTCAGAGGTCATAGATTCTCTTCTTAATATAGTAAATTCATCTTTATCACTAGGATACGTACCAAAAACTTTTAAGCTGGCTATTATTAAACCTCTTATTAAAAAAACACAACTTGATCCTAGAGAATTAGTCAATTACAGGCCGATCTCAAATCACACTTTTCTGTCAAAAATACTTGAAAAGGCAGTATCATCACAACTATGTTCCTTTTTAGAAAGAAATAGTATCTATGAGGATTTCCAGTCAGGATTTAGACCATACCATAGTACTGAGACTGCTCTCATTAGAGTTACTAATGATTTGCTCTTATCATCAGATCGGGGTTGTATCTCTCTATTAGTGTTACTGGATCTTAGTGCTGCATTTGACACTATTGATCACAATATTCTTTTAAATAGACTCGAAAATTATGTTGGCATTAGTAGAATTGCATTGTCATGGTTCAAATCATACTTATCTGACCGTTATCAGTTTGTAGTAGTAAATGAAGAGAGGTCATATCGATCACAAGTTGAATATGGAGTACCGCAAGGCTCAGTACTAGGACCATTGCTTTTCACTCTGTACATGCTACCCTTGGGAGATATCATTAGGAAGCATGGCGTTAGTTTTCACTGTTACGCTGATGATACTCAGCTCTATATTTCTTTGCGCCCTGACGAAACTTACCAATTTACAAAATTAACGGAATGCATAGCTGATATAAAAAATTGGATGACCAGTAATTTCCTACTACTAAATTCAGAAAAAACAGATATTCTAATTTTTGGACCAAAAACTTCTTCACGTAATAACCTAGAATATTGTCTAACACTTGATGGCTGCTCTGTTAAGTCTTCGTCGTCAGTTAGGAGCCTGGGTGTGCTCTTTGATACCAATCTTTCATTTGAAGGCCATGTTTCTAGCATCTGTAAAAACACATTCTTCCATCTTAAAAATATATATCTAAATTACGACATATGCTCGTAACAAAGCACTGTTTGCCAGAGGAGAACTGGCCCCCCAACTAAGCCTGGTTTCTCCCAAGGTTTTTTCTTTCTCCATTTTAACACCTGTTTGCCACCTGATGTCACCTGTTGGAGTTTGGGTTCCTTGCCGCTGTCGCCTTTGGCTTGCTTAGTTGGGGACACTTGACAATTGAATTTGATATTCAACAGTGCTTTGAGCTGCCTGCATTGACACTATTCTTTAAGAGCTGCTGTGCAGCCAAAATAATGTACCAGTTATCACTGTAAAGCTGCTTTGACACAATCTACATTGTAAAAAGCGCTATATAAATAAAGGTGACTTGACTTGACTTGACTTGACTAGCAACCACCCCAAGTAACTTAGCAACCGCATAGCAACACCCTAGCAACCAACCCAAATACCCTAGCAACTTCATAGCAACACCTTAGCAACCACCCAGGGTACCCTAGCAACCGCATAGCAGCACTTTAGTAACCATCCTGAGTATCCTAGCAACCACTCAGTAACACCCTAGCAACCACCCCAAGTAACTTAGCAACCGCAAAACTTTCTGGCTAGGCTTTTTCAAGCCAACCTAAAGTTTGTCTACAAACTTTACTCATCTGGTTTAAATTGTGATCAAATTATATACAGAAAGCGATCAAAGAATGCTCACTTTATAATCACTGGAGCTGTCAATCAAACAGCATGAGTTTATCAGTGACTGGACTCCTGTTGTAATCAATGACGCTGTCTACACTGCACAATGAATCTCTTATTTACATCACGTTTGCACTGTTAGTAATGATGAAAGCATTCATGAGAGTGCAGAAATCGAGTTGCAATGACGAGACCACTGCATTCATGTCTGTCATCTGCTACAATGCTCACTGCAACCTTTCATGCGACAGGAGTTGATCTAAATATAATGCTATGATCAACACTTTTCATTATTAGTTAATCTCGACAGCTGTAATAGTAAAAGTTCCCTTTCAAGGGAACTTGCGTTGCGTCGAGAAATTGACGCTTTGGGAACGCAACGCGTGATGTCGTCATGAAGCACGTGTGAAATCAGTCCAATGGTGTGTCGAGACGTCAGAAGCGGGTGACGTCACGGCCAGGAAGCTATAAAGCACGCTCAAACAAAGCAACGCTAGCTTCTGTGTCTTCAGTTGCGCTCTGTGTCTCGTATGTCTTATTTGGTGTTGTTTGTCATTATTACCCTTCGTTATTATGGCCGAGAAGCAGTTTAGATCTTGTGTTCATCCCTGCCCACGTTACATCACGGGCGGGGATACACATGATCTTTGTGTTGCCTGCTTGGGAGCGGAGCATGCCCGGTCAGCACTCGAGGGTGCTGGCTGTGAGCACTGCGACCGTCTTCCATTGCGGACGCTCCGCTCCCGCCTGGCGCTTTTTGATGAGGCCGTTCAAACACATCGCGTTCCCCAGGGTTCGGGTCCCGCTGCTGCCGAGGCACAGCGTCGATCCAGATCTTGGGGATAGCAGATGGATCTAGATCCAGTGCTTTTTCTCAGTGCTTGGAAGCACGCTTTGCGGTTCCTTCCACACTGGGTGAAGCACCGGTGCTCAACGTGTCCAGCTCCGAGGAGCTGGATGTGGAGAGCACCGACGTAGCAGAGAGTGAGGACTCGCCATCCCACTCTCCGGCTTACGAGGAGCTGGTAGAGGTCATAACTCGCGCCGTGGCCAAATTAAATATCGACTGGCCGGCGGAGAGGCAGGACGTTCGTCCTAAAAGTAAATTGGATGAGCGCTTCCTGCCCTCGCAAGCGCAGCCTCCCCATTGGGGTCTCCCTTTCTTTCCAGACCTCCACACTGAGGTGTCGAGGTCCTGGAAGAAACCGGCCTCCTATCGCGTGCATAGTGCTCAAACCACGCACTATGCATCGATAGTGGGGCTCAAGGAGCACGGGTATGGGACGATGCCAAAGGTGGAGGAGACGCTTGCTAGCTATCTCTCTCCACAATCGGCATCGCCCCTAAAGGCCCCGACACTGCCCACCAAGCCTGTGAGGGTTACATCTAGCTTGGTGGGCAAAGCTTATCAGGCCTCGGGTCAGGCTGCGGCATGCCTTCACACTATGGGCGTGCTGCAGGCCTACCAGGCCGAACTTTTGGGGGATATTGATGAGGGCGGGGGAATGACTCCCGACGTAGTCGATGAGCTACGTCGGGCAGCTGATTTATCTCTCCGGGCCACCAAGGAGACGGCCAAATCTGCTGGTTGTGCTATGGCAGCCCTGGTGGCCACGGAGAGGCATTTATGGCTCAACCTCAGCTCTATTAAAGACAAGGACAAACATTTCCTGCTGGACGCCCCGCTTACGCCTCCTGGCCTCTTCGGCGACGCTGTCAATACGGTCATTGAGAGATTCCAGGAGGCTAATAAACAAGCGTCGGCGTTCCAGAAGCTCCTCCCCCGCCGCTCTCATACCCCCGGGGCTGCTCAACAACACCAGCAGCCCCACACTTCTAAAGCCAGCTCCTCACAACAACATTGTGCTGCTCAGAAGCAGAGCGTTACCACCCGTACTCCCCCTCAGCGACACGGGGGGACGGGTGGTCGGTCTCAACCGCAGCCTTCGAGGGGTAGGATGGATCTGCGATCCGTCCTTATCGCCAAGAAGGCTGCGGGGAAAAAGCCCTGACGCCAGCAGCGTCAGGACTTTGAGGGCAGTCCCCTCCGGAGAGAGGTGTTTTACACCTCAGCGCACAGCGCTCACTTCTCTTCGGTGCCCTCAGGGGACCGTTCTGCCAACCCTGCCATCTCGGGTATTCCAGGGCGCAGCGGCCCCCAGCGAACATTCACTCAAGCATCCGCCCGTAAGTTTAGCGGTGCTGGGGTGTTCGCTCCCTCCGAGGAGGGTCTCAGAGCGATCAGTTCGGTTGCCCCCTGCCGGTGCGCCGCATCGGGGCACCGAACTGGTTATTCAAGATATACCAGAGGCCAGTCTCGAGAGACTGGTTCCCTTAGTAGAATATCTGACAGCGTGGAAGCTACTACCAAATATTTCTCAATGGGTCCTGCGTACAATCGAAAAAGGTTATGCCATTCAGTTCGGGTCTCGCCCGCCCCGGTTTATGGGGGTCCTACCCACTGTGGTGGGCCCCGAGCAGGCTCTGGTTCTGGAACAAGAAGTAAAAACTCTATTGGAGAAAGGAGCCATAGATTATGTACTTCCTTCCGATGCAGAGAACGGTTTCTACAGCCGTTACTTTATTGTTTCAAAGAAGGATGGCGGGTTGCGTCCTATTCTAGATCTTCGTCAACTGAACCAGTCCGTTATGAAACTCAAGTTCAAGATGTTGACACTGAGGCAGATCGTATCTCAAATCAGGTCCGAGGACTGGTTTGTTACGATCGACCTCAAGGACGCATACTTTCATATCTCCATCCTTCCACATCACAGGAAGTTCCTGAGGTTTGCTTTTGGGGGCAAAGCTTACCAATATCGGGTTCTTCCATTCGGCCTAGCGTTATCACCCCGCACATTCACCAAATGTATGGATGCAGCTCTCGCACCTCTACGTCTTCAGGGCATTCGCGTCCTCAATTATATAGACGATTGGTTGATTCTGGCTCATTCACAACAGTTAGCGGCTCGGCATCGAGATGTCGTCCTTGCTCACATGAAGAGCCTGGGGTTGAGGCTCAACGCCAAGAAGAGTATGCTTTCTCCAGTTCAGAGAACCACTTTTCTGGGCGTGGTTTGGGACTCTGTTGCGATGCAGGCGCGTCTTTCTCCTGCTCGCATCGAATCAATCCTTTCTACCGTAAGCCGGTTAAAGCTAGGCCAGTCACTCACTGTAAAACAGTTTCAGAGGCTGTTGGGGCTGATGGCAGCGGCATCCAACGTGATACCTTTTGGTCTGCTGCACATGAAACCCCTGCAGTGGTGGCTCAGAACCAGGGGATTCTCCCCGAGGGGAAATCCTTTTCGCATGATCAAGGTCACGCGGCGTTGTTTACGTGCCCTGGCCATTTGGAAGAAGTCCTGGTTCCTATCCCAAGGGCCCGTGCTGGGAGCTCCTTGTCGTCGCAAAATGCTAACGACAGATGCTTCCCTCACAGGCTGGGGAGCGGTCCTAGACGGACGCTCGACTCAAGGTCTGTGGGGCGGTCACCACCTCTCCTGGCACATCAACTGCCTGGAGATGCTGGCTGTCTTTCTGGCCCTCAAGATTTTTCTCTCAGATCTCAGGGGCCACCATGTTCTTGTCCGGTCAGACAACACATCGGTAGTCGCCTATATAAATCATCAGGGGGGTCTGCGGTCACGCCCACTCTCCAAGTTGGCGCGCCGAATCCTCCTGTGGTCCCAGGGGAAATTTATGTCACTCAGGGCAGCTTATATCCCCGGGGTCCAGAATGTTGGAGCAGACGTCCTGTCGAGGCAGGGGCTGAGGCCCGGGGAATGGAGGCTCCACCCCGAGGTGGTGAAGCAAATTTGGGAAAGGTTCGGCCAGGCTCAGGTGGATCTGTTTGCATCTCGAGAGACTTCTCACTGTCCACTCTGGTTCTCCCTCACGCATCCAGCTCCTCTCGGACTGGATGCTATGGTACAGACGTGGCCGAGGCTTCGTCTGTACGCATTTCCCCCGATCGCTCTGCTCCCGGGAGTTCTAGAAAGAGTTCGCCGGGACCACGTCCGGCTCACCTTGATAGCCCCGCGCTGGCCGGGCAGAGTGTGGTTCTCGGACCTAGTATCTCTCCTGGACGGCTCTCCCTGGGAGATTCCCGTCAGGAGGGACCTTCTGTCCCAGGCAAGGGGCACGATTTTCCACCCCCGCCCAGAGCTCTGGAGCCTGTGGGCTTGGCCTCTGAGGGGGCCCAGCTCATAAATTCCGGTCTCTCAACCGAGGTTGTAGGGACCATTCTCCAATCTAGAGCTCCCTTCACGAGGAAGCTATACGCCCTGAAGTGGAAACTTTTCACTTCTTGGTGCAGTAGTCGTCAGTTTGATCCAGTTTCCTGTCCCGTTGGTACGGTCTTGGAATTTCTGCAGGAACGGTTCACTGCAGGGTTATCTCCCTCCACGCTAAAGGTTTATGTGGCGGCCATTGCGGCTTACCACATACCCTTGGCTGGTTCTTCTCTTGGTAGAGACCCACTTATTACTCGCTTCCTCCGTGGCACCCTGAGGCTGAGGCCCGCGGTACGCACGAGGGTTCCGGCATGGGATTTGGCCGTGGTGCTCCAAGGCCTATCCCTAGCCCCCTTTGAACCGATTGAGGAGGTTCCAGTTAAGTTTTTGACCCTAAAAACACTGTTCCTCCTCGCCATATCTTCCTTGAAAAGAATAGGAGATCTACAGGCCCTTTCGGTTGCCCCCTCGTGCCTGGAATTTGCACCTGGTATGGTGAAAGCCTTCCTTCATCCCAGACCTGGCTACATTCCTAAAGTTCCCACTAATGTGGCTAGCCCCATTGTACTGCAGGCCTTCTGTCCTCCTCCCTTCAGGACGTCAGACCAGGAACACCTTAATTTGCTTTGCCCTGTTCGGGCCCTAGATGCTTATGTCCACAGAGCTGCCCTGTGGCGTAAGACTGAGCAATTGTTTATCCTCTTCGGGTCCCCCAATAAAGGGGCCCCGGCGTCTAAGCAGAGGATGAGTAAGTGGTTAGTCGAGGCTATCTCACTTGCTTACGAGTCGGCCGGACTGCTGTTACCTCTAGCAGTCCGAGCCCACTCTACCAGGAGTATGGCGGCCTCCAAAGCCCTTCTTTCGGGAGCCTCTTTACATGACGTCTGTAATGCGGCAGGCTGGTCCTCACTGCACACATTCGTCAGGTTTTATCAACTTGACCTTAGCTCCCCCGGGGCCCGGGTTCTCTCTGGCGACTGACGAGCCACACCAGACAGGCCCTTGTAACTATGGCGGCGTGGGTATTAACGTTCAATTTCTCGACGCAACGCGAGTTCCCTTGAAAGGGAACGTCTCGGTTACGACTGTAACCTTAGGTTCCCTGAAGAGGGAACGAGACGTTGCGTCGCCCTGCCATACTTCCGGCACGCCTGTCAGCGCTTACCTCAGACACTTTAAGCTAGCGTTGCTTTGTTTGAGCGTGCTTTATAGCTTCCTGGCCGTGACGTCACCCGCTTCTGACGTCTCGACACACCATTGGACTGATTTCACACGTGCTTCATGACGACATCACGCGTTGCGTTCCCAAAGCGTCAATTTTTTTCGACGCAACGTCTCGTTCCCTCTTCAGGGAACTAAGGTTACAGTCGTAACCGAGACGTTTTCAAGAGAGTTCCACATGTAATACTTATTTCATATGCAAAGATGTTAGCCAGTCACAGCAGTGGGCGTTTACATTGAAGTCTCCCAGCGGACACGCCCCTTAAAACAGAGCGCTTAAATCAGAGGGCTAAAATCAGGGTAGAAAATGGCCTTTTATTTTGATTATATGACGATATTTGATGTAAAAATCATACTAACATTATAAGTGCACCTCAGGAAACATATATTATAAAATAATAATAAAAAAATGCATGACCACTTTACTCTTTGCTCTTGTTTTGTTGAACCAGAATCCCAAGTGAGGACCCATCTGGGCAGTCTGTTATCCTGTCATCAGCTGAGTTCAAGAGAATTGTGGTGGAGTCTCATGTTCCTAGTGAAGAGGAGAAGGCAGCTGTGGTGGAGGCCCAACGCCAAGCCCGTGAGGATGCCATGGTGAGCCAAGCATATCAAAATCTCAGTCTGCAATTGAACTTAAATACTTTATATTTACCCATATGGAGGGGCAGATCTACCGGAGTTGCATAGGGTGGCCACCAGAAGAATAACCATTGCCAGCCAGTCTTGCAGGCCTGCAGCAAAAGGGGGTCTCTTCAGTCGTCCAAGAAGCAAGAGCGAGTAAAGGAGGGGCGTTGTGCGCTGGCTTTTAACCTCTAGTCAAAGTCCCACCAATGAAAATGTTGTATTTCCGGGCAATAACAATCCCTCCTGTCAGGGCTTTTATGACGAGCAAGATTAACTGGCTGAGTATTTCCCAGGACACATCATACAGTGTACGTTTACACCATTACATTAGGAGTGCAACGGAAAAAATGCACAGCCAGCACCAAACAGACATGCAGAATGAACTTAATTATAAGTGCCTTCATTTAGAAATAAATGAACTAGCATTTATTACAGCCCTAAACTGACTCAAAAAGTGAATATATTGCTGGGTCTTCATGACAGTTGCAAAATGTTTGTGCATTGTCGAGTAAGCACATCGGCAGCTCAAACATTTTCATTATAGTTAATTTGTAAAAAGACTTTGTTTCCCGAACTTGTTCTTGTTAGGCACTGCCATTGTTGTCAATGTAAAAACAATTCTTCTGCGGTTGCCAATCCGGAAGCCAGAAACACAGAACATGGTTGCTGTGAATAAAACATTTATTATAGATGAAACACTTATTCCAAAAGTATCATGATAAGATCAAAGGCTCTGCTGCATCATTTAACTTACACAGAATAAAGCTTACCTTGTACATTTTAACAGGCTGTTGAAACTGTATTCCACTGTGCTGCTTTTCTATTGTTTTTCTAATGTAAACCTAAATGTCACTGCCACTGCCACGTCTCGCAGTGTGAGATGTGTCTTCGAAGAACTGCCATATGCTTTAGGAAATGAAAATTTAGTTGTTGTCAAATCAGGATGCTGCAGAGCAGAGAAAAGCACAGATGCGTCAGGCGGACCTGTCTCGGCAGAAGAACCAGACTCTCAGTGAGCTCGAGGCAGAGGCAAGGGACCGGGCTCAGTACTTGTTGGAGCGGGCCAACACCCTGAGAATGGAACAAGAGGACGAAGTCAAAAAGCTCAATGAGGTAGATAGGACCACACTAACAAGCCAAACCATCACTGACTGGTTGTTTCCTACATGCAAATATTGCCATTGTACTCCTGCAGTTGATTCAGGAAGTTCAGTGCCATGTTATCCGAGATGCGCAGCTTGAGGAGAAGAAACAGAACCGCACAAAGTGGCTGGAGGAGGAGAAAAGACTGGATGCCATGATGGAGGTGGAGCGTCGCCAGGCTTTAGAAACCCAGGAACAAATCGAACAGCTGCGCAAACAGCAGATGATTCAGTAAGGATGTTACGCTCGGTATTTTATATACTTGACATATAATGTGTTCCGCCCTATGGTTGATGGGTGGGTGTTATTAAAGCGGGAAGCTACGAATCCTTGACCAGATCCAGATGCGTCTGGAAGAGAAAATGCTACAAGAGGAGGTGAAGGAGCAGGAGGGTCAGCAGTTGCTGGAAAACATGGAAAGGATGCAGATGGAGGAGCTCAAGGTACATGCAATTAATGTCTAGTTTAATTTGAATCCTAAGTAGTTTTCGGACTCATGTGCAGACTCTATTTTATCACAGGCCATTGAAAGGAAGAAGGAGGAGCAGAAGAATTTGCTTCAGGAGATTCAGAAGATAAATGAAGAGAATCTGCTTGCTAAAGAGCAGAAAAAGGAAGAAGAGAGATTAGCAGATCTGCGTGCTGTAGAGTATACGCACAAGAAGTTGGTAAGAAAAGTCTTTTTAATATGTTTCTCACTGTCTCGCTTAAACTTCAGATAGGGGCAGACTGTTCTGGCAGTTCTTACCTTGTTAATCAAATACAATAAATAAGATTACTTAAGCATTCAAATATGCGGACAAACACCAGATTACAGTACGTCAGTTCTAAGACATTCCACAACACGACAAACGCTGATTTAGCATGTTAAATCAGCAAAAACATCAACAGATGCTGACAGGGGTAATACACTGATCCTACAAAATCCAAACATTTCCCCTGATCCCTTTTTTAAAAAATTAAAGTACTTCAGACTTGCTTTAAAGGGTTAGTTAACACAAAAATGAAAATTCATCATGTCATTCCAAACCCGTAATACTTTCGTTCTTCTTCAAAACACAAATGAAGATATTTTAACTCTTTTCCCACCAGCATTATTTATTTATTTATTTATTTTTTAAAGCTGTCAGCCACCTGCTGATAATTTTCACAAAAATGTAATGGCCCCCAGAATATATTGTTGTATGAATATCTGAACATGCAATAGAAAGAATCAAAATCACTTTTTTTTTTTTTTTTTCAAAAACTATGTGCATAAGTGATGCTTTTCTCATTTGTTTCTACTCCTTTTTTGCCTGTGTTTTGATCCAGAGATTCTCTACTCTTTCAGGAGATGCGTAATTGCACTCTTATCATATAACAGTGATAACATGAAATGCCGGAAAATTCCATCAATGGCAGGGAAAGAATTAATGAAATCTGAGAGATTTCTGTCTCTCCATTGACAGTCTACGCAATTTGATGCTTCAAAAAGTTTATAATGAGTTCGTAAAACTAATCCATATGAATTGAGCAGTTTAGTCCAAATGTTCAGAAGAGACACGGTCGCTTTATATGATAAATAGATTTAATTTAGGCTTTTATTCACATATATTAGTGGGCCATTATGTGGCCACACCATTGATTTTGCGCAATATTAGAAGTGGACCACAAAGGAAAAAATATATTATTAATACTCTGACCTACTACTTCCTTTTCTGGGAACAAAAGAAGGATCAGATAATGGTAGATTAACTGTAGGAAAATGCTAAGACAAGCAAAACAAAGAGAAAAACAAGTAACATCAGCAGCTGCAGTTGGCTTTCCCACCAAAGTGGAAAAAAAATCCCAAATGTGTCTGATGAACTTTAGGAACGAGAAGCAGAGTATGAAGCTGAGCAGATACGAATCAAGAAAGAAAAAGAAAAGGAAGTAGCACGACTGAGAGCTCTTCAAGAACGGGACCGAGATCATAAAGCTGAGCAGGTAAAATGTTACAGTATGTCCTACAAAAAATGACTAAATCCCTTTGTATGAGAAGTATTCCCATGATAGCGTAATACATTTTGCATTCTAGATTCTGGATTTCAAATAAATTTGTTTTTCTGTGAACTGTGAGGATGAGATCAGGGCACGGAGGAACCAGGAAGCGGCAGCGAGGGAATGGAGAAGAAAGGAGAAAGAGCGGACTATGAAAAAGCTGGAAGTTGAAGAGAAGCTGAAGCTTGCTCGTTTGGAGCAAGTCACTCATAAGGAGCACCTGCTGTCCATTGAAGCTGGACGAGAGAGAGCAGAGTTTGAGAGGGTCCTGAGGTACAAACACCACCACATGTGTCATGTATTATTAGAATGGCTGTACGCAGGGTTTTAGAAATACATAGGTCCAAAAACTGAGTTTGCTAGGGGCATTTGGGGACGTGAGGTGACATGATTCCCCTGATCTACATATCTGAATTTTAAATGCTGTACATTATTACAGAGGCTCTATTTCTTCAAAGCCCCTCCTTCCAAAAAGCCTAGAGTGCTCTAATTGGCCAGCTGCATTGTGATTGGCCAAAAACCTCAACGCCCCTTACCATAATCGAGAACTTCCAAAGCTTCTAAAGCAATTGTAAACACACAGTTAATAATGGCGTCGATATTACTGTATCAGTTCAAGCAGATAGACCAGAACCAATTTTGTCTTGAGCAGAGTGTTTCATAGTGGTAAGTTTTTGTTTATTATTATGCAGTATATTAAGCATTACAAAACCCTGTAACCTGAAAATTAAACAACTACGCAGACGTGGGACTGCGCGCAACTTTCCAGTTCCCGCTGGATTTTGTCCTCCGCATATAACTTAATAAAGCCTGAACCTCGCCGTCGGTCCATCTGCCTTATTTTTTAAACTCCACCGTTGATTCGAATAGCAACTCTTACTGCACGCACAGCAACAGACTTTTAAAAATGGTGGTTGAAATAAAATGCTGCGTGGATCAATCAATCAAAATGCTGCGTGAACTCAACCAATCAGCATGTTCAGCACCCAAGTCCCACCCCCAAAAGTTCCCGAACTTTGAAAAAGTACTACCTCGCGAGCAGGGACTTTCTGACTTCAAACATCTCTTTATACCACACAATCATAAGACTTAAACAACAATAGAAAATAAATAATAAGTAATATAAAATATAAAAACATATAATGACCTAAATGAATAATAATAATGATTAAGTGATAAAAATGAATAAATTATGTAAATCAAATACTACTAATAATAATATGAATAAATGATAAATCAAATGACAACTACATAAATGACTAATGATTATAAATGATTATGAAATTAAATATAAAAACAATAATAAAATAATAAAGAAAATAAAACACCAATGTATGGTTGCTTTTTTAAAGTAAAACAGGTTGTTATTGAAAACCCTTAGATCCTTCACTGTATACTCCTTTTCCAGGGCACAGCAGGAACTCATTGAGAAAGAACGAGAAAAAGAGGAGCAGCGTCATCAACAAATCCAAAGGCATGCTGAGGCTGTGAGGCAGCAAGTACGGGAGAGAGAAATGCAGGCCATCACCCAGCGCAGAGAGCTGTTCCGAGAGGGGGAGCGCCTGGAAGAGGAGGCGCGCAATCGCAGAGCCCGACTGGACGAGATTAAAGAAAAGAAGCTGCGGGAACTTAAGTATGTCCTTACAGTAAAGTAGACAGAGAAATTATATAAAAATTACTAGGGCTGCACCCTAATAGTCGACAAGAAGAGGTGCGACCAAATTTTAATTTGTAAGTTAGTCGCAAAAAAAGAACTCCACAGGAATTAGAAAAGTCACGCAGTCCGACGGACAGATCGTTAACACGCCTGGTCCATGTGGTAATTATGTCAGGCAGGGAATCCAAACATTCACCATTTCATTCATCTACATCAAACATGGCTTATCATTTGAAACATGTAAGTAACCTTACATTGCCGCTCGCTCTAACATTAATGTTAACATAGATAAATGTACATGCTTAACTTAACTTTAATTTCTCTCTATAGACATATACTGTGGAGATAAGAGCCAGCGTTGCAGGCTTCATCTTTGCCAGCAACATTGACTCAGAAAACACTAGTTTATTGATAAATTATTAAAAGTAATTTAAAGGTGCAATGTGTAGGATGAGGATCTATTGACAGAAATGCAATATAATATACATAACTATGTATAAAGACCTTACATAATGAACCTTTATGTTTTTATTGCCTTCGAATGAGCCATTTCTATCTACATACACCACGTGTCCCCTTACATTTTAAGTTGCCATTTTGCACCTACATGATTCTATAGTAGCCCTAAACGGACAAACTGCCCTACAGAGCGTGTTTGCTTGACTAGTTACTCTCTGCTGTCTAAGACAATGACATATTTGTCCTGTGTTGGCCACCGTAGCTTCTCTATATTGCAATTTGCAACTTTACCGCTAGATGCCACTCACTAAAATTTACACACTGCACCTTTAAGTAATTAAATTAATATCACACTCAAAAAATCTAACTAATCTGACATGACAGTACAAATAAGCAAGAAATCTGAGCTATCTTTATATAGATTGCTGAAAGCTACAGATTGGATCACTAATTCGCAGAAACAACTGGAATCCAGGCACCCAAACATTGCCATTTTATATCATGTATGATGAATTTATGGGTAAAATCATACCCTAAGTTATATATTGTATTGACTAATCATGAATTAAAGGTTAGTTCACCCAAAAATGAAAATTCTGTCATTTCTGTCACTTATCCTTGTGTCATTCCACATCCACAAGACCTTTGTTTATCTTCGGGACACAAATTAAGATCTTTTTGATGAAATCTGAGATGTTTCTGTCTCTCTATAGAGATCCAACGCAACTACCACTCCAAGGTCCAGAAAGCAAAAAAAAAAAAAAAGAAAAAAAGACATCAATAAAGTACTTCATGTGACTTCAGTGGTTTAACCTCAATTTTATGAAGCACAGTGAGTGCTTTGTTTGTGCAAAAAAAAAACATAATTTAACACTTTACAAAAATATTGATTTGCAACAGACATTCACAAGAGCTTCATGACGCACTCTTGTTGTGTTCAGACCTAAGCGTCAACTCGCGAGATCGCGAGAACATCACAACGCATGCGTTTTGTGTTCATGCAAGAGCCGACACTGTTGCGTGAACACGCTTTGGATAATAAATAAAGCACCAACAAAGCACTAACGTTGCTTTAAGTTCCACCTCCAAAAGTTCCTGAACTTTGAAAAAGCCATTCTTAAGCCACTGGAGTCACATGGAGTACTTTAAACTGAGTCTTTTCGCTACCTTTCTGGAAATTGGAGTGGTAGTTGCATTGGATCTCTATGGAGAGATAGAAACCTCTCAGACTTCATCAAAAAGACCTTAATTTGTGTTCCGAAGATGAACAAAGGTCTTATGGATGTGGAAAGACACAAGGGTGAGTAATAAATGACAGTATTTTAATTTTTTGGTGAACTAACCCTTTGAATTTTTGGCATGTTATAATCTGTGTAAATGTTTTGTCAGCATTTATCAGAAAACACCCATTAAGATGAGCATTGCATTATACAAAGGGTGGTTAGATAGTGTTTGGAGCTCCACAAAGCAAGTTTAGATGGATAGAGCAAGCGTCAAGTCAAATTTATTTGTCTATCGCTTTACAATACATAGCAGCTTTACATAAAGTTAAAATGCTTTAGGCCTGTAATGTAATTTTTTTGTAATGTAATGACGTTCACACTGTAAATTTTAAGTGTCCAAATGCAAAAAGGGGCCATTGTATGATTAGATGAAAGAAAAAGAGACAAACAGATGTTTCACATAAATCATACCCAGATCTTGCTAAATCTTGCAACGATTTAGCCAGACAATTAATTACGTTTCCACTTTTGACCACAGGGCAGCTGGGATTTCAGACATGTACTGCAAGGAAGTTGAGCGTAAAGTTCAAGCCCTTCCAACTCTTTCAAACTGAGCTAAAGGAGCAACAGAAATAGAGGAAATGAGAGTACATCAAATTAATGAAAGAAGAAAAACATAGTTCTGGTTTGCTGGACAAGTAATTTCGACGGAATTAAACCATGTGCAAAGCATATATTTTTGGACAGTTTTTTATTATTATTATTTTTATCTGAAAAGATTGCATCATCACTAGTGGAGCAAGTTTATACACTTCACATCTGCACACCAAATGTGTTAGTCATTCAAAAGTCAACACTGCTTTCTTTGTTTAAGAGTTCTTCCTGCATTTTAATATACTCTAAAAGAACATATTTTAGTATAAACTGTGATATTTTTGAACAGTTAATTTCATGTTAATTTCAATTAAATGAAAAATCTTATTAGTTTAAAAAAATTAGTTTAAATGTATATTAAATACAGTTAGCTGAAATTGAGTGCTTCTTTTTTTCCCACTTACATACATCTTGTTAGTTTACAACTCGTTATGTAAATGTAGTTGCTCATGTTTTACCAGCTGTGGTCTGTATGTTTATGAAGCTGCGACACCTCATTGGCTGAGATGGTTTCCACAGTCCCACATCTATTCCCATAATACAGTTGATGACCATTTCCTCAGGATGTGGTCAACCCGAATGGTACATAAACAATATACCAGTTGACTTTCTTCTTCTATATGATAATTAAGCCATTTTGGGGATGAGCTCATTCTAAAATATACTTTGGAGTGGAATCTGGGTCGAGGCAGACTACAGTTTCTTATAATATATTAACTTTAAATGTAATATCAATGGACGCAATACAGTTAAAATTATAATCAAGTACTTTACATGTGCTTTAGTAGGCTATGTTAATACATTAAAACAAGACAAACGATTATTAAAACTAAATTATTTAAAATGCATCCTTTAATTTGAAAGTACAAAGTGCACTTTTTAAAGGGTAATTAAATCTGTTAGGAAACCTTTATTTCACTGATATATTACAGTTTAAAAAAAAAATATATATATATATTTTTTTTTTTATTATTATTATGCAAACAGACAATGTACAATATTACAGATTAGAAATTTTAGAAATATTACAGCTATTAACAATAAGGTATTATAAAGCTGCCTCTATTCCCCTCATGGCCATGGCATAGGTTAGACCCCTGCCAGCGTCATGTTGCAACGGGCTATCAGGGTGAGGTGTTGCGGGGCCTAGGGTCCAAAAATCCACACCCATCTCCGGCCGTCCCACACATGCCACGCTTACCCTGTCTTTGTGTGTTTCAATGTTATTGTGTGTTTCAATGTTACCCTGTCTTTGTGTCTTTCAATGTTATACACATGATAGGCATATGTTTATGTTGACTAGTGTATAATGCATTAAAAAAGCATGGCGTGCAGCATGAAGCCAGCCCAGTGCAAAGCCCAGGCCGCCACGCCCACACCACACTTACCCTATGTGTGTGCTTTTTTTTTTTTTTTTTTTTTGCTTTTAACTTTTTTTAAGCTCCAAATGTGAAGCATTAAAAGAGCGAGACATGTGCTGAACCAGCCGGAGACAAGAAATCCCAGGCGAAGGTACAAGCTAGAGGGCGAAAGCCCAAGGCCCCCGGCCCCACATCACACCCACCCACAACTAATCAGAACCGCACATGGCAGAGACTGGTATGCCACAGCCAACCAGGGTCCAGAAGCAGCGAAAAAGAGCAGCCCACGGCTCCTGACCCGCCCTGGAGATCTCCGTTCCCGTCTGCTACTCTCCCTGCTCCTGCGTGAAGGTCTCCAGGGCGCCCACCCCCCCTCCTCGGTTGTTCCTTCTACGGCGCGAGGCCACGCCTACCGGGAGGGGGAGGTAATGTCACAGTTCCCTGCGTTCCCGGACTCCATTTCCCATGATCCTCCTGTTTCCACACCTGCACTCACTTCCTCGTCATCTCCCCATCAGCACTCATCACCTGCACCTGGACCTCATCATCTGCACACCCTTTATAATGGACTCACTCCTCTCACTCCTTGTCTGTTCTACTTGTTGTACTATTGTTGCTAAGACGTGCTTTTTGGTTGCTTCATTCTTCTTCATCTATTAAATACCCTATTCTGTGGAAATCCGTGCATGCCTCATCTCTTCAGCAACCCAGCCGTAACACAAATTGACTGTTCAGCATCTAGCCATTTGCTTTCTGATGGGTTTGGATGAATCCATTTGTATATATTTTGGAGCTGATTGGCCAAAAAGTAGTGGTAGAAATGTGGTGCTTCCTTGTGTTTTTGGTTTCTGTAGTGTAGTCAATTTAATTCTTGGGGTCTTATTTTTCCAGTAGAATTTAGTGACGATTGAATCTAGTGATGTAAACCAGGTGAGGGTTGGTAATGCTGGAGTCATTGTAAATAAATGGTTTAATTTAGGGAGTACAGTCATTTTAATTACTGATATTCTGCCCATAATGGATAGTGGTAAGTTCATCCAGCGATGAAGGTCATCATTTATCACATCCAAGCTGTTGGAATGTAATGAGAGTATGGCAGATTTACTCCAGTTGATCGAGTATTCAGAGATATTTGAGAATGAATCTATGAGTTTAATTGTTTCTTGTAATGATGATGGGGGGTCTTGTAAATATAGTAATATATCATCAGCGTAAAGACTAATTTTGTGGTGCATGTTTAGTGTTTGAATTCCTTTAATGTAGCTGTTTTGACTAATGGCTGCTGCTAATGGCTCAATGAAAATGGTGAATAATGAAGGGGAGAGTGGGCATCCTTGTGTAGTCCCCCGGTGCAGTGTGAAGATATGTGATGTTAGTCCATTGGTGATGACAGTGGCTAAAGGTGATGTATACAGAATTTTGATCCAATTAATGAATTGGATCAAAACCAATTCCCAAAACCAATTCTCTCTAATATGGAAAACAGGGATTTCCAGTTGACCCTATCAAAAGCTTTTTCAGCATCGAGAGTAACTATGATGGTATTGGTTTTTTGAGTTGATGAGTAATGCATTAAGTTAAAAAGTCTGCGTGCGTTGTTGGATGAAAGTCTAACTTTGATGAAACCGGTTTGATCTGGATGAATTACAGATGGTGTGACTTTTTCTATTCTATGTGCTAGTGCTTTGGCGATGATTTTACTGTATACATTTATGTTAATGTCTTCTAGTAATTAGATTTTTTGTTCCAGTTCTGCTTGTTGATCCTTTTCTTTCCTTTTTTGTAAACGGAGAATGAAATTATTTTTCCTCTTAGTACTGCTTTCCCTGTTTCCCACAGAAGAGATGCCTAAAATAATTTATTGCCTAAGCTATTAGATTTATCAAGTGTTGGGTCTAGAACTGTATTGAAATCGCCTGCAATTATGACTGGACAATTTGAAAAATTTGAAATTGAAGAGAAAAAGGTCTGGAAAAAGGATGGGTCGTCTGTGTTTGGGCCATACAAGTTATATATATACTTTTAACTGGACTGGACTGGACTGCTGCTGCTGAGTGGTCCAAAGTTATGTTCTCTGATTAAAGTAAATTTTGCATTTCCTTTGGAAATCAGGGTCCCAGAGTCTGGAGGAAGAGAGGAGAGGCACGTTGCTTGAGGTCCAGTGTAAAGTTTCCACAGTCACTGATGGTTTGGGGTGCCATGTCATCTGCTGGTGTTGGTCCACTGTGTTTTCTGAGGTCCAAGGTCAACACAGCTGTATACCAGGAAGTTTTAGAGCACTTTATGCTTCCTGCTGCTGACCTACTTTATGGAGATGCAGATTTCTTTTTCCAACAGGACTTGGCACCTGCACACAGTGCCAAAGCTACCAGTACCTGGTTTAAGGACCATGGTATCCCTGTTCTTAATTGGCCAGCAATCAGCAATCGCCTGACCTTAACCTCATAGAAAATCTATGGGGTATTGTGAAGAGGAAGATGCGATATGCCAGACCCAACAATGCAGAAGAGCTGAAGGCCACTATCAGAGCAACCTGGGCTCTTATAACACCTGAGCAGTGCCACAGACTGATCGACTCCACGCCACGCCGCATTGCTGCAGTAATTCAGGCATAAGGAGCCCCAACTAAGTATTAAGACATACTTTGACTTCAGTCACTCTACCATTTCATTTGGAAAAACAAGACAACCCACCAAAATAACACTGTGATAAGCCTATGTGTGAACTGATATTAAGCTATCTACCATTTTGTTGGGTTTTGCTCAATATAATGTTAAGTGGCAGATCAGTGGGCTTGCTGCAGTTGAATATACTGGTTAGGGTATACCGCTGGGAAGGAAATATAAAGACCGTGCCCTCAGCACCATCAGTGAAAACAATTAAAACAGAAGCACATGGAAATGAAACAGTTGTTAAGCAGTCCTGCTCATTCACTCCATTTCTATATGCTGCCAGAAATGATTCCATGTTTTTTGATTTCTCCCTTACTATACAGTCTCCCCAACATGCTCCCATATGACGCAATTTCACTCATCCTATCAATCCAATCTTTCAGGTCTGAGGTTTTGAGGCATTTACAGTTGCGTAAAATCATCCTAAATGGAACACATCGAGTAGCACAGGGGTATTCATATAATTAAAGTTTCCAGAGGTCCGGTCTTTATATTTCCCTCCCAGTGGAGGTCCGGATAATATTTTTTAACATAAATTATTGGTCAAATATTGATGCTGGAGTTTTAAAGGCCCGTTCACACCGAGGACGATAACTTTAACGATAATGATATAGTTTAAAAAAAAAAAAAATGCTCATGTTCACGGTTTCTATTACTTTTTCAGATCTGAGTTGCTGTTGTTGATTTAATTCCATTATGGAATGAATTCAATGTTCTCTATGGATTTGGATACCACTACAAATGGCTGTTTCCTCAAATAGTAAGGGTATAGCGGGTGATTTTGAACACAGCCCGTTCTTGTGCCAGATCGTTGTCAAATGTGCCTGTCCTGTCCTATCCTATTCTTGGTGTTTGTGGTGTTTTCTCCATACGGGGTAGTTTTTGTTCATTTTTTATTTTAATAAAGCCCATTGTTCACTCTGCGTTTGAGTCCTCGACTGTTCCTTCAACCCCAAACCTGACTACATTGTTCTCAGTACAGTGTATGCTTAACTTTATGTTTCACAGGACTCATCTAAGGAGGATTTACCGCTCACAGATCAAAGGCTTGCTGATAAGCTTCACAATCAAACTATTTTGATTTTGAAATGTCTTGTGTGATCTGTTGCCCTTTTTTTTCTTTTTTTTTTTTTTGTGTAGACTGAAGAAATAAGGGCCCTTTGTAAAGGATGTGGAGTAGACCAAAATGGTTATGCATCTTAGTCACCTACAACAAGGTGTTTTTTTTTTTTTTTATTGTGAGGTGAGGTGAGGTGCATCTGATACAGGAAGTCAGACTGAGCAGTTATGTATTAGGGTGGCATGACATTTTTCAAATTAGCTGTTGATATGATAGTTATTGGTTACATAATCATTGGGTGCTCAACTATTGGAGAAATGATTTTGTCATAATTCCAAGATGTGGGGTTATAAAGCTATATAAAGGAAGACGTAGTGAGTATTTTAAATGAACATGTCATTAGGTGGCTGGGCTGTTAAAACTTGCTCCTGTGGAGCTGGGAAATTTAACATCAGAGAAAGCGCTTGTGATGACACAGATCTGCTTTCATTTTCCCAGTGTTAAGGTATGTGACTATCCAAGGGCAATAGCCTTGCATGCAAACTAATTTGCAAAGAAGCTTTCCCATCCTTTTGAAAGTAATTTACTGCATCCATCTGAAAAACATTAAATGGTGTTGTTAAACGGAACACATCGAGTAGCACAGGGGTATTCAATTAAAGTTCCCAGAGGTCCGGACAATATTTTTTAACATAAATTATATATATATATATATTTTTTTTTTTTTTTTAACTGTAGACCTACTTGTAGGTAATATATCAGTGAAATAAAGGCCACTTACTTTCATGACTGTTTCTTAACAGATTTAATTACCCTTTAAAAAGTGCACTTTGTACTTTCAAATTAAAGGATGCATTTTAAATAATTTAGTTATAATAATCGTTTGTCTTTTTTTTAATATATTAACATAGCCTACTAAAGCACATGTAAAGTACTTGATTATAATTGTATCTGTATTGCATTCATTGATATTACATTTAAAGTTAATATATTGTAAGAAACTGTAGTCTGCCTCGACCCAGATTCCACTCCAAAGTGGACTGAGTAATTGAAGTGGGTGGGGTGGGGATCAGGAAACCACACTACCAAAGTTCTGCCAAAGACTATATCTATTTTCAGAAATTATATAACAACCTTCCTGAACACGAATCCCACATTTTCCTGGCTAAAAATATTTTGCAGCACAAAGGTCAATATCAAAAATTGCAGTCCGTATCCGGTTTGGCCAGCAGCTGTTTTAAGTATTACAGTGCATGTTACTCTTCCACCAAAGCACTTGCAATAACTTAAACACATCTGGGGGACACTGCGAGGTCAATCAGCTTATTATATATGTGTACACACACAGTGATATGTGACATATCATGAACCCTATAGTTTCTTCAAACACTAACGTGTTACGTGCAACTATGAACCTTCACAAACTGTTGATAGTATGTGGTCAGCTTGCAGGTATGAAGGTGCTGTTGCAGTGGGAAGTTCAGTCATGTTTGATATAGATGTATATAGTGATAAATCATGTTGCTTTTGTTTTCATTTTTCATAGCTGCTGCCCAGCCACCGTGTGAGGAGCTTAGATGTTAGTGTGACCGCACTTTACGTGTCGAATCATAATTCCTGGGCAGTGTAGGACATGCTCCCAAATAAACCAGTACCAGCACATCTTAAAAAAAATGGAAACTCTTTTTAGAGGCCATCCCAAAATTTTCTAACCTGACCATAGTTTATGCTTATTTTATTTAATTTATTTACTTATTTTTGTAATTTGTGTCTGTGGGATCAACTGTTTTGATGCGTTCCGATTTTTTGTCTTTATGATTGCCAAACGAATTATGAAGCAATAGTAATCATATACAGGTGCTGGTCATATAATTAGAATATCATCAAAAAGTTGATTTATTTCACTAATTCCATTCAAAAAGTGAAACTTGTATATTATATTCATTCATTACACACAGACTGATATATTTCAAATGTTTATTTCTTTTAATTTTGATGATTATAACTGACAACTAAGGAAAATCCCAAATTCAGTATCTCAGAAAATTAGAATATTGTGAAAAGGTTCAATATTAAAGACACCTGGTGCCACACTGTAATCAGCTAATTAACTCAAAACACTTGCAAAGGCCTTTAAATGGTCTCTCAGTCTAGTTCTGTAGGCTACACAATCATGGGGAAGACTGCTGACTTGACAGTTGTCCAAAAGATGACCACTGACACCTTGCACAAGGAGGCCAAGACACAAAAGGTCATTGCAAAAGAGGCTGGCTGTTCACAGAGCTCTGTGTCCAAGCACATTAATAGAGAGGCGAAGGGAAGGAAAAGTGTACACGAAATAGGGATAACCGCACCCTGGAGAGGATTGTGAAACAAAACCCCTTCAAAAATGTGGGGGAGATTCACAAAGAGTGGACTGCAGCTGGAGTCAGTGCTTCATGAACCACTCCGCACAGACGTATGCAAGACGGGTTTTAGCTGTTGCATTCCTTGTGTCAAGCCACTCTTGAACAACAGACAGCGTCAGAAGCGTCTCGCCTGGCTAAAGACAAAAAGGACTGGACTGCTGCTGAGCGGTCCAAAGTTATGTTCTCTGGTGAAAGTAAATTTTGCATTTCCTTTGGAAATCAGGGTCCCAGAGTCTGGAGGAAGAGAGGAGAAGCACACAATCCACGTTGCTTGAGGTCCAGTGTAAAGTTTCCACAGTCAGTGATGGTTTGGGGTGCCATGTCATCTGCTGGTGTTGGTCCACTGTGTTTTCTGAGGTCCAAGGTCAACGCAGCCGTATACCAGGAAGTTTTAGAGGACTTCATGCTTCCTGCTGCTGACCTACTTTATGGAGATGCAGATTTCTTTTTCCAACAGGACTTGGCACCTGCACACAGTGCCAAAGCTACCAGTACCTGGATTAAGGACCATGGTATCCCTGTTCTTAATTGGCCAGCAAACTCGCCTGACCTTAGCCCCATAGAAAATCTATGGGGTATTGTGAAGAGGAAGATGCGATATGCCAGACCCAACCATGCAGAAGAGCTGAAGGCCACTATCAGAGCAACCTGGGCTCTTATAACACCTGAGTATTGGTCTTAAGTAATATTCTAATTTTCTGAGATACTGAATTTGGGATTTTCCATAGTTGTCAGTTATAATCATCAAAATTAAAAGAAATAAACATTTGAAATATATCAGTCTGTGTGTAATGAATAAATATAATATACAAGTTTCACTTTTTGAATGGAATTAGTGAAATAAATCAGCTTTTTGATGATATTCTAATTATATGACCAGCACCTGTATATATTGTTGATATCAGCCATACCCTGCTTCATTAGGGAATGCAACTTTTCTATGCTACTTTTACCTCTAAAGAATAATAATGACAACACAACTGAGATTTAAGAAGAAAAAACATTTATTGAGATAAGTGATTTATAAGAGTAATAATAATGAGAACACAGCTGTGATTTGAAGATAAAGAAAAAACAGATGTTTGGTTTATAGAGAAAAACAAGTGATAGCTTTTTTTTATATTAAAAACAACTGTAAAAGAGACATCTTGGAGGAAAAGACATGTTTGATAACTTGTTTGTGTGTAAACAGTGAAAAAATGTATGATAATTTGTATATGATAACTGTTTATTGAGGAAAACGAGACAAATGGGTTTAATAAGATAATAGCTCATAAAAAAATAAGACAAGACAAAAGTTTGGGAACCCTTGGTTCTTAATACTGTGTGTGGTTACCTGGATGATCTACAACTGTATTTTTGTTTTGTGATGGTTGTTCATGAGTCTCTTGTTTGTTCTGAACAGTTAAACTGAGCTCTGTTCTTCAGACAAATCCTCCAGGTCCTCCAGATTCTTCAGTTTTCCAGCATCTTCTGCATATCTGAACCCTTTCCAGCAGTGACTGTGTGATTTTGAGATCCATCTTCAGTCAGGGCTTTATGGCAGAGTGGCCAGACGGAAGCCTCTCCTCAGTGCAAGACACATGAAAGCCCGCATGGAGTTTGCTTAAAAAACACCTGAAGGACTCCAAGATGGTGAGAAATAAGATTCTCTGGTCCAGCTTGCCTTCTTCCCATAGTGCATCCTGGTGCCATGTGTTCCCCAGGTAAGCGACGCACACGCACCCAGCCATCCACGTAATGTAAAAGAAAACGTGATTCATCAGACCAGGCCACCTTCTTCCATTGCTCCGTGGTCCAGTTCTGATGCTCACGTGTCCACTGTTGGCTCTTTCGGCGGTGGACAGGGGTCAGCATGGGCACCCTGACTGGTCTGCAGCCCCATACGCAACACACTGTGATGCACTGTGTATTTTGACACCTTTAAAGTAGGAAGAAAACATGTAAACAGCTACATACATTTGCAGAGTGAAGTTGCCTAGTATAAGAGCACACCATGTTTGCTTCCTACATTTCCAGTTGATCAGGAGGTGGCGGCGTGCCCTTCAAATGTATCTGTTTGTATGTTCTCTTCCTACATTAAACATAACTCTGCACTGTACATACCTCTTCAGCCAGTGAGGAAAGGTGGTTCACCTCACAAAAGATGTCTTCAGAGAGAGATGAAGCTAATTAATTCATTAAAAAACTAATAATCCCAAATATGTACTTTTTTTCAGCAGGAGGTGGCTTATTTATTTTTGTGCTGTTATAACTGACATTGTTGTTGGAGTGTCCTTTAATCAGATGTGATTATGTACAAGTACTGTATTGGTTACCCACTGTGTTGGAGATACATATTAATTAATAAATATTTCTTTGCAGTGTCAGAGCATGCAGCTATGACAAATATATCAGGTTTGCCTGAGCCAAACTTGTCTGTAGAGTCAGTGTTGTTTATATTGGTAGCCATATGTCCAGAATGTTTTTTTCCCTCCATAAAAAAAAAAAAAAAATCCATTGAAGAGATTTGAGGGAACTTATTATAACTGCTGTTTGTTTAAAGATAAAAGTGGTCATGGATGAGATTTATCAGAAAAAAAATGTGACTTTTCCTGGCTAGACAGTAAGATTTTGCTTTTGCTGTTCAATGCAAATAAGGACAGCAAATAAGCCAGTTATCTCTAAGAAAAACATCAAGGACAGACTGAAACAGGAACATGTAAGAGAACATAAAGTCTGTATTTTTACTTTTACATTTGACCTTATGTCCCAGTCACCCTTAATTTACTCTACATTAGGTCACTCATGTGTGTTTAAACTTTTGACTGCATGTGTAAGTTAGTTCATGCTTTCATGACGTCTAGCCTAGATTACTGTAATCTATTACTAGCTGGTTGTCCTGCTTCCTCAATAAACAAGCTACAATTAGTACAAAATGCAGCTGCCAGAGTTCTTACCAGGTCAAGGAAATATGATCATATAACACCAATTTTATCATCTCTGTAGCTAAATTAACTCAAAGGAGAAATATTAATAATTATTCATAACTCATTTTGATGATTAATTATGTGAATCAGTTAATCAGGTTAACTTGATGTAGCTACATTAAAATTAATATTACAATCAATTAACCTGTTCATCCAGTGGACACTTAGTGTTAATTGATTATTAAGTCTAAGAAATGTTCATTTCCAGGTTATGAAAAAAACAACATTCTATTTGTACAGTACTACTCAGAGCATGTAGTCAAGATCTAAATCATTTAAGAGGCAATTTATTAGCAGACGGAGTCAGAACCAAACATCTATTGTGCACAATCTTTATTAACTAACTCACAAACACACAACTAAACTAACAAACACATAACATACACGCAGGTCACACACATACGTAGGTAAAAATGAGCAATGATAGAGTTGAACCGGAAGTGGGACCGGAAATAGAGCTACGGAAAGAGTCAAAGAGTCTGGAAAAGAAATCATCAGTACTTCTTGCAGTCAAGTTGGCCCTAGATGAGTGGAGGCATTGGTTGGAGGGAGATAGACATCCCTTCCAAGTCCTTACCGATCACAAGAACCTAGAATATCTCCGAACAGCTAAGCGACTCAACCCTAGACAAGCCCGCTGGGCTCTGTTTTTTACACGCTTCAACTTTTCCATTTCTTACCGACCTGGATTTAAGAACGTAAAAGCGGCTGCTCTATCAAGACTACACAATCCCGATGGAACAACTGAGGAGCCTGAACCCATTCTCCCTGAAAGTATCATTGTCAGCCCGATCACCTGGTCCTCAGAAACTCTACCCTCCTCCAATGCCTCCACCAACACTCCATCGGGTTGCCCACCGGGCTTGCAATACATCACCCGGACACGGCGCACTCAACTTATTCACTCAGCACACTCCTCACTTGGCACTGGCCACCCGGGGGTCAATAAAACTCTCTCGCTGTTGAAAGATCGCTTCTGGTGGCCTAGTATGGCTTCTGATGTGAGAAGGTACGTGCAGGGATGCAAGGAATGCGCCATTTCGAAGAGCTCACGCCATCTACCATCCGGCAAACTCCTTCCTCTGCCCATTCCCAACCGTCCATGGTCGCACCTAGGGGTGGATTTTATCACAGATCTCCCAGCATCAAATAATTCTACCTGTATCCTGGTGGTAGTAGACAGATTTTCGAAATCTTGTCATCTTATTCCTTTGAAAGGACTCCCAACAGCTATGGAGACGGCAGAGCTGATGTTCAACCACATCTTCCGTTACTTCGGAATCCCAGAGGACATCGTTTCAGACAGAGGTCCTCAGTTCATCTCAAGAGTGTGGAAGGCATTCTTCCTCCTAGGTGTGACCATGAGTTTAACATCTGGTTATCATCCCCAATCTAATGGTCAGACGGAAAGGAAGATCCAAGAAATCGGTCGCTTCCTATGTACCTTCTGCCATGGCCACCAGGACTCTTGGAGCCAGTACCTGGGTTGGGCCGAGTACGCACAGAACTCCCTTCGCCAACCATCCACCGGACTTACTCCTTTCCAGTGCGTACTCTGATACCAACCCCCATTATTTCCTTGGGCAGGAGAACCTTCGGACGTACCATCTGTGGATTACTGGTTCCGAGAGAGCGAGAGGGTCTGGGACTCAGCACATCACCAACTTCAACGTGCTCTCAGGAGACGCAGAATAACTGCAGACCTTCGTTGACCTGAAGCCCCGGTCTATCAACCTGGACAAAAGCTCTGGCTTTCCACCAGGGACATCAGACTGCGTCTCCCATGCCGTAAGATGAGTCCCAGGTTCATTGGCCCATTCACCATCCTAGAGCAGATCAACCCGGTCACCTACAGACTCCAACTCCCACCTGAGTATCGTATCCATCCTACCTCTCCTGTATCACTCCTAAAACCTCACCACCCTTCTGTTCCTCTCTCCACAGAGCCTGGTGTGACCTCAGCCAATCCCCCCCCCTTCCACTTCTACTTGATGACGGAGCTGCCTACAAGGTGCTAGAGATCTTGGACTCCCGACGTCGTGGCGGTCAGCTCGAGTACTTAGTGGACTGGGAGGGTTACGGTCCCGAGGAACGCTCCTGGGTACCACGTTATGACATCCTCGACCATAGCCTGCTGGACACATTCCACGCTACTCATCCCAACAGACCTGCCCCTCGTGGAAGAGGAAGACCACCACGACAATATGTATTGTGAAAAGCGCTATATAAATAAATGTGAATTGACTTGAATTAATTCTGGAGAGATTGTTTTGTCAGTATATTCACTTCTGGGACCTATTTTTTAGCAGGGCTGACAACTCTGACTCAACATGTACTGGTAATTGTCACACCCTTGATGTTTCATGTATTCATTTGTGCAACTCATCATATCATTGGCATTTTGATACACGCTCCAAACCACTGACTCAAAACATCTCTACAGAGAGTTAGAAACCTCTCAGACTTCATCAAAAAGGTCTTAATTTATGTTCCAAAGATGAATGAAGGTCTTATGGATGTGGAACGACACGAATGTGAGTAAATGACAGCATTTATCAGAAACACCATTAAGATGGTTAGATAGTGTTTGGGGAACCAGACACTTCTCACTGTACCCCTCTAGCAATACCATCACGTTTTGGATGCTGTTAGATCCAAAATGACTGACGTAGGCTAGTAAAAACTGCATGTAAACACCACTCCCCTGATCTCAAGAGATGTTGCCTCCTTGTTAGAGCGTCGACTCCTATGCGGACGGGGCCAGGTTCGTGTGCAAACTAGAGGGGCTACACTTGGTCTCACGAGACCAGAGTATGGATTCCCAGAAGTCTACATTTTGTAAATATGGGCCTTGGCAAAATGGGGGGCCAAGCACTGAAGGTGAGTTTTTTTTTTTTTTTTTTTTTTCTTCTTCCGCTCGAAGAAGAATGTTTATGTTACCGTAAGGAATAGAAACAAAAACAGAGGAATTTTTCCTTATTCCTTGGGTCAAGACAAATCGATTGCACCCTATGACGTCATTTTCCGTCATGAAAATGTTTCTGCCATTTTGAATTTTCCGATTTTTACTTTTTCTAACTCCTCCTAGGCCGTTACTCAGATTTTCACGAAAATTGAACCAGATCATCTTCAATTCAAGTTGATTTCTCAAACCTGTTTCATTCTATCCTCTATTGCCAATAGAATGGACTGTTAACGCCAATATAGTTGCGTACACTTAACTTTATTGAACACAACAAACTCGGTCTGTACTATCAGATGCAAACAACATAAGACGACTGGTGTCACACTGAATACAGTCCGTGCTGCAACAACAACCATCCCAACATTCTTTCTTTTCTTTTTTTTCTCCAAGTATCTTACAACCTGAAAGATAATTTGATCACAACTCAGAACAGCATGTATACATTCACATATACTTTGCATTGACTGAAAAATACACAATACAAAATTCTTAATGTATTAACATTGCAATTTCAGTAAGACAGTATTTGTAATGTCTCCTTAACGCATTATAATACATATTCCCTTCAATTAATAAACACTTATAACAAAATAAAGTGTTGTCTTTACTGTTTTTTTTTTTTCCCCCTCAGTTGGCACATATGAATACAAACTGTAACAGCAGGTGAACAAATACTCCCGGAGTAAATTTCCCGGAGCATGGAGGTAAGTATTAGTGGGTTACTGTACATAATTTTTAAAGTAGTGAGGTCTAATCACTTTTCTTCCAGTCTTTGAGGTGTCTGCGATTTCTCCTCACAATGTTCTCTGAGTCGAGCTGGGTGTCATAAGACCTGTAGTCCACAGGTTTCACAACTGTCGCTTTTCTCTATGTTTTGTTATGTTCCTAAGGCTGGACATGGACTCTGTCTCCTTGTTTTAGAGGATCTAGATCTTTTGCATGTTTGTTATAATATGCAGCCTGACAGTTCTTGTTTTCAATCTGTCCTTGTCGAGTGTGAATTACCTTTGGTTGCAGCAGGTTGTCATGCATGGGTATCAGAGTTCTGGTTCTCCTACTGAACAATCGCTGTTCTGGGCTTGCTTTGATCCCTTGCGATGGTGTGTTTCTCTGATCAAGCATGGCAAGGTATGGATCCTTCCCATCAACTTTTGCTTTTTTCAACAGCCGTTTTGCAGTCTTTACTGCTGATTCTGCCATCCCGTTGCTTTGTGGGTAGGCCAGTGAGGATGTCTTGTGTTTAAATTCACATCCATAGATCTGCAGATGTCACATTTCTCTATGAATGTCTTTATCTGATCATTCATCCCCAACCAATAAACATATTCTCTTGCCCTTCTTAGGCATCCCTCTATGCCCAAATGTAAGTGAATGGGCTGAACAATGTCACCTCTGAGTGCATCAGGGATTACAAATTTTTTCCACATCTGCCATTTTGGCCGTCGGCCATTTTGAATTTTGTGCTAAAATGCTGTATTTTGTAGAAGTTTCGGACCAGCGCCACCTAGTGGAATTTTTTTTTTAATATGCTTATAACTTTTGATCTGGTTGACTTATTTTTTTAGGGGAGTCATATCCTTAGACTCCTGAATCCTTGTCGAGTCTAACGATACCAAACATGCTAGGTTTCGACTTACGGTTTGTGCAGCGTGGTGATTTAGCACTTAAAAAACTATTGAATATCTTCGAAACCGTTAGTCCGATTGAGACGAAACCAGCTTAGGAAACACGGAACCTAAGCTGGTTTACTAAATGTCACAGCCCAAATGTCAAAAAAATCTAAACAAAATTGTCCATAGGTCATTTTTTTTTATGATCTCATACATTTAAATGTCTATAAGTCCAAAACGAAATGAGATATTTGCAACAAATTTGACCCACACATGTATGGGGTCACCCTGAGGACAGTTTAAAAAATTTGTGGGATTGTGCCTCTTGGTGGCGCTATAATTGAACAAAACATGAAATTTTCATTAACTACAATGCAGTATTATGATATAAAATGCTATATTATATGAATGCACTGATGTACCATTACGAAACTCAGGATGTGTCATCAGCACCATGCTCTGAAGGTACACAATAGGTTTTGAGATAGCGTCTCCTTGTGGTTAAATTTTAATGAAATTTAAAAAAAAAAATGCTAATAGCTTTATATAAATGTGGCCTATTGTAATGAGACTGGTCTCATTAGATTCTGTGGATCATGCTGAGAACATTGATGCCAATTTTGCCATAGTCAGCATAACTTAGTCTCCACCACTTTGATTTTCTCTAAAACCACACTTTTTCAATCTCCTCCTAGACCATTGGTCCAGTTTTCACCAAAATCGTATCATCTTCAGACCATGCCGGCAAAAACGTACCATACCACATTAATTTGGTCACAGCGCCACCTATAGGTCGAAAGTGATAAATTTACTATTGACAGTTTATATCATTTCTCAGCTCTTTTGCCTATAATGATCTTAATAGGTTTTAAATTGCTCACAGTCATGTTGGCTGGCTTCTTGTGCTGCTTTTGTGCTTGGCCCCGTATTTGCTGCTTGCAGCTATATTTGACTTAAGTGCTCCAGTGTGGACAACAACCATGCAGGCTGCACAAACAGTCACTCTTTTCATAGCTTTTGCTGTCTCTTGTTATTTCTCCTGCTCTTTGTTTAGCAATAAAAACAATCACTCATCACTAAATGAAAGCTTAAAATGAAGGCCTTGTTATTTCAGGTGCCTTGGCACAAGTCCCTTTTTTTTTTTTTTTTTTAAATTCCTGTATTACTTTTGCTATATTTTCACAGTTAAAAACAGTGATTTGGTAATCCCTTTTCAGGAGGGTGAACTCATTTTTGCAACACAACATTTTATTATTTTGATAAGAAAATGCTATTTTCCTGAATCATTTTATTTTGACATGCTTCCTTGGTAATTGATCAAGCAGACTTGGTGGAACATTATATCTTTACAGAAACCTAACACGTCTTCTAAGCAGAAAAGAGTAATTGCTGAAGTTGTTAAATTTCAGATGGGGTGTAGCCACTTATGCTGTGCACTGTATAATATATCCAAATGAATTTAATCGCAAGCTTACCAAAATAGAATCAAATCGTAAAATGTATGTCAATACCCAGACCTTATAAAAACACTGTAGGCCTACCAGTCCTTGTACCATCCATGTAAAAAAAATGTTGTGAGTAAACCTAATAAAATTAACAAATGTTTTGACAATCACATTATACCTCTTACGCTAAATCATAAAATATCCAGTAGATGGCACTGAAGCTGATGTGATGTGTGCTCCTTTAAATGTGACCCCCGGAAACATGAACGATTAATTCATCAGTGGTTCCCATGAGCTCTGAGAACAAATGCTAAATCAAGAATTTCAGGAAACTGAAGACCAGAAGCATTTTCCTTCTCTGCACAGAATGAGTACACACCCATGAGTGAGTGAGTGAGATCGCAGGTAAACCTGTATTTCTGCACAGCTGGATCATGTGTTTTGTTTTTAGCCTAGCATCATTAGCACAGTTAATGATTTGTGTTATTTCGTTCCAGATATCGCTGTAAAGCTCTGGCCGGGTCATATATATTTATAACAGGCAGTAATGGATTCGCTGAACTTTGAGTCAGAGATGGAGGCGGATGGGCAGGGCAGTTATTCTCTGTTTCCAGCGCTGGACAGCATGAGCAGCCTGGCTGGAGCAGCTGAGAGTCTTGACCCGTGAGTTTGGGTGGAGGATCCAATGAGTTCTTTAATAAACATTTCCCTTCACATACGCAGTTAAGTCACGCAATCATAACCAAAAGGTTCTTCCTGCAGTCAGGTTTAGGACGAGGTAACATGACATGGTTTGAAGTTGCATAATGTGTACTGTACTGCGGCGCTACCATGGTGCAGTGATGGTAGTATACCATTGTATTTTCATAAAAACAAATATGGCACTAGTGAAGTACATGTCCAAAAACAATGTAGTACTATGATATCTGTGGGAAAATGTTCCTTTTTTCGTAAGTGGTACATCAGTAGACCATGTAAATAAATACCATGTCACCACTCAGTTGTATTACCATCTGATACTATTAGCAGTGTCCTTTTTTTCTTCTTTGCTTTTTAAGGTGAAAATTTACCATGGCTGTCTCAACAAAAGAGATGCCCACCTAGACAGCATTTTTAGGCACTATTTTCAGTTGACCGAGAACGTTGTGATCCCGCTTAACTCAATCTAAACCAGGTTTGATTTGTATGGTTTTGTCAACTCTAAACTTACTCAGAGTTTGTTCAGCTAGCTTCATGCAACAGGCCATACAAGTGCACAATGAATACAACTAAGCACACTTTTATCATAAGGGCTCATTTCACTGGGTTTTAGAATGAAGTAGGGATGCACCGATAGGATTTTTGGGACCGATTTTAACAAACAATTATTGGCCAATACCGATATTTGTCACTTGCTCCCTTATTTTTGTCATTAAAATTGTGTTTTGGTCATGTTTTAAATAAGCAGAAAACCATGCATTAAGTTATACTAGCTAGTTTATTGCTGCTGCTGCTGCATCATCAAATAATTTCTAATGAACATGGATTGGATCCATTTAACATTCAGCAGGCCAACATAAATACAACAGAACAAAGATACATATGCAATATACAGTGCTTTTAAGTAGGTTTAACAGTTTTCAGGTACAAAAAAATAACGCTGCATATTCTTCACTGTACAAATTAAATCCATATAATATTATTGCATCGAGACGTAGCTAAATTCTACTGTACAACAGTAATATATTTCTGTCACAGTTACTTCAAGTTAAACTGAACTTTTATTTTGACGGGTTGCCGTGAAGACCTTTGAGTTTCTGTTTGTTTATGTTCGATAGATTTTCTCAAATGAAACGGTAAATGCTTACGAAGTGACTCTGGAGATGAAGTTCAGAGGCTGAAAAACTCCACGAGTGTCACGTGTGTGTGTGTGTGTGTGTGTATAAAAAATGGCTGATACATCGGTGTATCTCTAGTATGAAGCGATTATTATTTTGTTCAGTAATATTTAAAATGATAACTGAGATTACTGCATTATGACCTACAAATACCAGTATATCTGCTTTATCTTTTATTTCCTATGCATTACATTTTTATTCTTATGTATTTGTTTCCTTTTCATGTAAATCACTTTGAATTACCATTGTGTATGAAGTGTGTTATATAAATAAACTTGCCTTGCCTCTTTTTCAGTGAAACCCCCAGTGAGGTTGCAGACAAACCGAACCTCACATGGCTCGATGCTGCTCAGGTGAAGATCTCTCTTAAACCGTGCTATTTCACATAAGTGTCGTGATCAGATCAATGACTTTTGTGATTTTTAAGATTGTTCTGGAAGAGGCTGGGCGGCCCATGCACATCAAGGAGATCAAGCAGCGGATCATTGATCGTGGACTGGTGCAGTCAAAGTACAGAAACGCTCCTTAGGTTTATATATTTATAATGTCACGCTCGAATGTCAAGATAAACGCTGTTTCTTTTACCCTGTTCACAGTGCAAAGTCGAGCCTCGAGGCGGTCATGTATCGAGAGGTGAGTGGCACAGCATTATTTATGACACTGTCAGACGTGTACCATATTTACTTTGTTTTCCATTCAGTACCAGCAATGTGTTTAATTTAGTGCATGATTTCATTTGTATGTGTCTTTCGTTTTTACATTGATTTAAGTTTTAGAATGACTGATTTAGGAAAACAGGGTAAAGTCAGAGCAGTCTGTCAAAGACATGAAAAGTCAGCCTGCAGCGTTTGCTTTAGTTTCACGCTGTGTTACAGACACAGAAAGGGAGCCGACGCTTCAAGAGGATTGAGAGCAGAAATGGAGTTTTTGCCCTGTTGGTAAGTCGATGAGCATGTGTCAGTTAGCTGTCAGTGTTTTACACTAATTTTAAATTAGAAATAGTTTTCATTAGGAAACATGACACTTACTAAGTGCCATATTTTGTTGTTGTTAGTTTTTTTTTTTTTTTGTGCCGCTTTTTAGGCAACTGTCCAGTCATCATTTTCTTTTTATATGTTGTTTGGAATCCGCATCGAACAATCACATATTTGATGATCTCAAATTATATTTTGTGTGGTCAACTTTAAAGGTGAAGTGTGTTTTTTTTGAAATCCTACATGTTTGCCAACTTTTGACCAAGAAAATTGGCACACAATAGAACAATTTGGATCAGACATCACAGATATGTCACTTGAAGCTGCGTGCGCATAATGGTTGCAGAAAATTAGCGATAACAAGTGGAGGAAAATGGGCAAAATCCAAAGAATAAGAGAGAAATCGGATGTCAGAATCAGAATGCAAAAAATAGTTATGTTGCAAATCACAGACAAATGAAACCTGCAATGATTAGTCTACTATTAAAGCATGAATTTGATGTAAAAGGTAAGTCTACATAATATTCACATTCAGACATGAACAAAATTGTTGGTACCCTTGATAAATATGATCAAAGATAACCGTGAAAATAAATCTGCATTGTTTATCCTTTTGATCTTTAATTCATAAAATGAGTGAAAATCTAACCTTTTATTGGAGGAAAATAATTGAAAGTGAAAAAAGATCAAACAGCATCTACATCTACATGTTGTTCGGGAAAGAAAAATCCTCTGCCCTCATCCAGAAACAATCCCCAGCATATTAAGAGCTTTTTGGCAGCAAAGGTTCTGATGTGCAGCAAAAGATTGTTAAGAAAGTGGCTGTAAGGAAATGGCTAAAGCATTAAAAATCCTTATTTCCACCTTCAGGGCAATAACTAAGATGTTAGAGGACGAGTGTCGAAATCATCCTAATATGCAGTGAGGAGGAAAGTTTGAGTGGACAAAGAGTCTCCAAGGATCACAGCTGGAGAATTGCAGAGATTAGTTGAGTGTCCGGGTCAGAAAGTCAAAAAAAAAAAAAAAAAAATGTCAAACAGCACCTACATCCCCACAAGTTGTTTGGGAGAGTTTCAAGAAAAATCCTCTGCTCTCATCCAGGAACAAAATCTCCAGCATGTTCAGTTGTCAGACAAGACTGGAACTTCAAACGGGACCAGCTTCTATGGTCAGTTGAAACTAAACAAAGAGCTTTTCGGCAGCAAACCCACCAGATCAGGGCAATGATCCAAAACAAACATCAAAACCAACACAAAAATGTGTCCCTGAGCACAAAATGAAGCTTCTGCCATGGCCATCCCAGTCCTCTGACCAGAACCCTAAAGAAAATGAGTGGCGTGAACTGAAGAGAAGAAGCACCGACATGGATCTGGGAATCTGTAGAGATCTTTGTATGAAGGAATGGTCTCTGATCTCTTGTCAGGTGTTCTCCAAACTCATCAGGCATTATAGGTGAAGACTATAATAAAAGTATTGAATAGAAGGGTGCCAATAATTGTGGCCAACAGGTAAAAAACATTTAGAAATCATTCCCCATCAGAAAAACATCTATTTCATAATTTGACCCCCCATTTAAATTCTTTTCCTTCAATGAAAGGTTTAGATTTTTGCTAATTTTATGAATTAAAGATCAAAAGGATAAACAATGCAGATTTATTTTTATGGTCATCTTTGATCATATTTATTAAGGGTACCAACAATTTTGTCCATGTCTGTATGCAGTTCATAGCAGTTAGAGCATGAAATAATATTTTGACCTATAACATTTTACATAGATAACTCTTAAGCATAGCCTATAACATTATCTTACAATTCTGACTTTTTTTCTTGCATTTGCATGTTTATATGTTCAGACTTTATTTATTTGCAATTGTGAGTTTATATCACAAAAAAAGTCAGAATTGTGGGATATAAACTCGCAATTCTGAGGAAAAAAGACAGAATAATGAGTATATCTCACAATTCAGCTTTTCTTTATAAGAACTGAGATATAAACTTGATATTAGCTTCCTTTTTTTTTTTTTTATTCCATGGCTTGCACAGACTGCTACTGCAGAACTGTCATTTTCTGCCACCATGTTGGCTCCGCCCATAAAAACGTCATTGCTGTTTGCAAACACAAAATAGATCTATTGGCCCTACATATTGGACCACTAAAACAAACCGAGCCACTGTGTTTATACTCTTTATGAAGTCCACCTCTAATCGTTTTACTTGTATGTTGATTATACTGAGATGACACACTTCACCTTTAAATAGTTTCCAACAATTTAATTGCATAATCCATGTGAAGCTGTAATTTTTTTTTTTTTTTTTTTTTTTTTTTTTTTTTCTGCTGTATTTTTGTCTGTTAAACTCTGATTTATTTATTTATTTATTTTGTAACTCACATGCAGACTGATGAAGAGAGACAGCATGCATTACAGGCATTTTCTGCTCAGTCGACCTTCTCAAGTTCAGGGTCTGGCTCGTCTTTGGGACATCTGCCTTCCCCCACAAGCCATAGTGAGTCCAGGCCGAAGGTCAGGAAAGGCCCCCGCAAGAACCAGAATGAGAAGTACCATCTGAAGTACATCCGCCTGCGCAAGGCTGCCCGTGCCATGATATTTGTGAGTACAAGTTTTTTAGTTTTTATACCAATAACACAGGCCGCGTTTCCACCGCAGAACTTTCCCCAGGAACTAGGGATTTTAGTGGTGTTTCGACCGCAGGAACCAGGGTGGGACTTGGGCGCTGAACATGCAGCATTTTTATTGGTTGACTCCACGCAGCATTTTATTTCAACCATCGTTTTTTTTTAAAGTCTGTTGTGGTGTGTGCAGTAAGAGTTGTTTAATATTCGAATCAACAGTGGAGTTTAAAAGATAAGACCAATGGACTGACAATGAGGTTCAGGCTTTACAAAGCTTATATGCGGAGGACAAAATCCAGCAGGAACTGGAAAGTCACGCGCAGTCCCACGTCACCGGACTAATGTCACAGTACTTATGGAAACACAGCTAGCTATAGGTATGGGGGGGGCAAAATGTTCCTGGGACAAATTGTTCTGAGTAATTTCAGTGGAAACGCTGATTTTTGACAAAATGAGTGACCAGCGGCACAACAAAGTTGAGATACATTTAATTTTATGCAAATGAAGAACAACTTATGGGAGCGACAAACAATCGTTATTGTTAATCTTGAGTACCTATAGAGTAGTATAGCATCCATCATATCTCCAAAAGTCTTATCAGATTCATAAAAGACAGATACGCCGTACTTGGTCTTTCCGAAAACAGCCGAGCTCCTAGAGGCGTGCCGTGGGCAAAGCTAAAGAGTGACGAGCACTCGCAGCTTTTGTGTAGTGAAGCTATCGATGGTCAGCTAAACATGTATTTAAACACACACAATACACCATGGCATTATCCCTGGATAATTTTTTATTCATTATACGTTCGTTTTATATGCACTTAGGTGCTGACTGCCAACAAAACAGACATTTGATGCAGTTTTACTTACCACCTGCGGTTCCGACTCATGACCGGGATCATCTTTCGGCTTCAAACGATCTGTAAATCCAACGTAGAACTGGGCCTTGTTTATGAAACCATAAGCGCCGATCCTGAGGTTCAAGCAGCCACGGAAAAGCACAAGATGTTCTCCGTTCGTTTTAACCAATAAAAAAGTGATTGCAACTTTCAAATACGACTTTATCCTTATTTTGATAGTTAAATTAAGGCAGTTTCTATGGTTATTTTAATGACACATGTCGAGAGCGCATCATTGCAATGCGTGAGCATAAATCTCTCAGCTCCACTTAATGCTGGGTTCTTTGAGAAAAGTAAGGTTATCTTTCCCTCACAACCAAAAACACACTTCTTTTGTGACATTGTTGATTTCGTGGTCTAAAAACAGTGATAAATTCTTTCTCTAACAAGTCGAGCCGACGACTTCCATAAATCTGAACGAAGCACGTTGATCGGCGTGCTCCGGCTCTCTCGCTTTGGTTGATGTTTGCATGTGCTCTTCCTGGTAAAGTGCCCATACATGGAATTCTACCCTTTATTACGTAATACAGGGCCATACTCTGAAAAAAAAACGTTCTGAAAATTGTACGAACTCTGTACACTGTCATATGTCCAACTTGTTTTTTGAAACTTTGGCCATGTTTAGCAAGACAATCCAACTCTTTAACAGTGTAAATAAGTCAGAATGCCTGAAATGGCATTAGACCCCCCCTTTTAAATAAATCTGAATAAATGGCCCCAGTGGCAAAGATTACTCATTGTTTTTCCATCATCTTTTATGTACTGATTCCATTTATATTTAGTCATTTCCCTTAAACAGTTTTAGCAACAAGAAAACAACTGATTTGGGGTCTACGACGTGGAGTAACATTAGTGAATGTCATTCATAAACATTACAAGACAACCAGTAGTGGGAACGCAGCTTAAATATGCAATTGCTTAGTTTGCACATTATCATGGTAACCATGCTTGAATCGGTGCCCTTTGACTCCCAGGAAAACGCAGCACTATATGATGAGATTGCTCACCTGGAAGAGAAGTTTGTCCTGGCAAAAGAAGAAAGGAGGTACGTCCACACTTAATTATTGTCATTTACAAAATATTCTTGATTGAAAATGAAAATTCAGATTACTTAACAGTCCAGTTTTGTATTTGATACATATTTTTTTCCAAACTCTTTAACAAAAACTAGGCCAAAATGCAAAAGCCATGTGTGACAAACTAAGGACACTCTTACTGTTAACATAGGAATTAAGATGGTAAGTAGCAGTCAGGCACTGCTAATCAAATGTCTTTGTTTAATTGATCATCAGCAAGTGTGAGCACCTCTATAAAAGCTGAAGTTGTGGCAGTTTCCTGGTCTGGAGGTTTCAGATGTGTGTTAACACAATGCCAAGGAGGAAAGACATCAGCAATGATCTTGCTGTCATCAATCTTGGAAGGGTTATACGGCCATTTCCAAACATTTTGAAGTCAATTATTCTACAGTGAGGAAGATTATTCACAAGTGGAAGAGATTTAAGACAGTTGCCAATCTTCCTAGGAGTGGATGTCCCAGCAAATTCACCCCAAGATCTCACTGTGTAATGCTCAGAGAAATTGCAGACAACCCCAGAACTACACCTCAGACTCTACAGGCCTCAGTTAACATGTTAAATGATAAAGTTCATGACAGTACAATTAGAAAAAGACGGGTCAAGTATGCCGCTTTTTGAAGGGTTGTCAGGAGAAAGCCTATTGTCTCTATAAAAAAACATGACAGCACGGCTTAGGTTTGCAAAGTTTGCTTCTGAACTAACCACAAGACTTTTCAGTGAGGACAGATGTGACCAAAGTTGAAGTGTGTGGCCATAATGCGTAGCACCATGTTTGTTCAGATATGCTGCATTTAGTTTTCACCAAAGACCTCATATGATGATTTTGAGCTTATATTGTAACCACAGGCCCTCGACATCTCGCAGTCACTTCTATACAGAGGAGTCTCAAAGTATTTTACAGCTTTCTTCAAAGCTTGGCTGGAAGTGAAGTGAAGTCATCCCGACTTGGCTCTCGCCACAGCATTTGTGCATAAACAAATGCCCACAAACTTCAAAGTGGAGCAACGTTGCAAAGAAGAATGGGCCATAATTCCTCCAGAATGATGTGAGAGACTGCTAAAGTCCTACAGAAAAGGATTACTTCATGTTATTGCTGCTAAAAGTGTACATATATACCAATTGAATCATAGGGTGTCCTTAAATTGTCACCCATGGTGTGTCATTTCCATACTGGCTTCATTTTGTTAAATAAATAATAATACGGTGTAATATGTCATGTGTTGTTGTTCATCTGAGGTTTTTATTTTCCAAATTAGGACCTGCTTAAGGACCAGATGATATATATATTTTTATTTATTTTTTTTTTATGTCCCGATACGGAAAACCATGGAATTCAATAGGGTGTCCTAACTTTTTCACATGACTGTGTGTATATGTAGTCCACTTAATCTCATCCTGTTTCTCCAGATTCCTGCTGAAGTCTCTGTTGCAGTATCAGTCTCTGGCTGAAGGAGAGGCCGTCCCGACTCCCAGCTGCAGCACCCACACGCCCGTCACTTTGAGCTCCAGCACACCAGGCGGCGCTGCTCTACCTGGGAGCCACAGCCAGACCGCTGGACTCTCAGCATCTGAAGACAGCCTTTTGAAGAAACCCAAAAAAGAACGAAAAGAGAGAGGAAGAGAGAACGGCAGGGAAGAACGTGAGTGTTTCTCACCACAGTTTTTTCTACTTTATATTTGTCTATTTTGAGCAGATTCAATAGTTAGCATTTGTTTGCTCCACTTTTAGTCATGAAGAAGATTTGTAAGAAGAGGAAGGTAGCAGAGGGAGGAGTGCGCAAGCTCGTGCAGCCAATCTCGCTGGACTCTTCCGGGAGGCCGCTCTTTCCCATCGTGCTCGGTGGACTGACTGTTTACAGCCTAGGAGAGGTCAGAGAATCATCCAGTTCTAATGTGATATGACAGAGGCGTCAAACTCCGTTCTTGAAGGGCAATTTCTGCAGAATTTAGCTCCAACTCTAATAAAAGTCTCTGGTGTCCCCAGAATGTGTCTGTGAAGTTTCAGCTCAAAATACCCCACAGATCATTTATTATAGCTTGTCATTTGGGTGTGAGCAAAAACACACTATTGTTTGTGTGTCCCTTTAAATGCAAATGAGCTGCTGCTCCCAGCCCCCTTTCCAGATGAGGGCGGAGCTTTAATAGCTTGCGCTTTGGTTGCTCAACAACAACAAAGCTGGAGAATCTCACGCAGCCAAAATGAGGATTGTCAGTAACGGTGTTCAGCCTTACATTGTTCAAACCGGAGTCGGACACTGATGGAGAGACTCAGGAAGAAGTTACAACTTTTAGAATGAAACTGGACGTTTCTGAATGGTTAGTGGATAGATTTTTTTTATAGTTGCTGTGGAGTTGATTCAGCTCATATTAATCTTTTGTGCAAATCCAGCGTTGAATTGACCCTCGTTTGTGAAGCAGTCCGGCGTAAAATGACGGCATCAGCAACACTCTACTACAACAACTCTTCCTCTTCTCTAAAGCAGCCCAACATGGCCTCACCCCCTTTGTTACGTGTTCTTGGGGGCGGGTTTATGTAAATTTTAGGGTTAGTGATGTCACTAATCCAGGAAGAAGCTCCAGCTACCAGCCGTTTGTTGTAGTCCTTAAACAGCGATTTGTGTAAAAGAAAATATCTTCCTTTGCATTGAACTTTGAGCGTCGTAACTTTGCAGATGTTGTTTATGCTTAAGCAGTCTCGAGTCCCACGGAGGAGCTCTGGAAGGATAAAAGAGAGAAAATTGGTCAGGATTCTTCCTGGTGCTGCTTTCAACACCATGTCGTAATTGATTCGAAAGCATGCAGAGCTTTATTTCTGGTACTCTCGCAGTACTTTGATGTCATACACCGATCGCTCAAAGCGGTTTGTTTATTTTATTAAAGTTGCGTTGAATGTTTGCTGGTTCCCGCCTACTCCTTCCCGTATCATTCCCTTATCATTATGCTAGCTATATTCATGCAATGTTTTAATTACTCTATGTTCTTCCTGAAGCTCATATGTTTGTGTTTTTATCGTAGATCATCACAGACAGGGCTCTGTTTCATGACGACACTGCTATCTATCCTGTGGGGTTCTGCAGCACCAGAGTTTTTGCCAGCATGAAGAATCCTGATCAGAAGTGTCTCTATACCTGCCAAATCAAAGATGGTGGCCAAGGACCACAGGTGCTCACTTATGCATATCTATGCTTATAGTTGACCTGATGTTGATGTATATAAATCACTGATGATTTTAAACGGAATATATGCTTTTAAATGCTATATTCCTTTTAAATGCATCAGTGCTTGTACTTCTGTAAAGGTGGTGAAATAACCCTGCTTATGAAAACATTTACTGCAGAAGTTGACCATATGAACTGAACATTCCTGTAATTAATTCTTGTAATATTTAGTTTGAGATTGCACCGGAGGATGACCCACAGAATGCGATAGTGGCCACATCTGCCCTCGCCTGCCATGCAAATCTGCTCAAAGCCATTGCTGCCCGCAGGTGAGGTCTTGAAGGATTTCTCAGAACATGGTATTCAATTTTATGTATAGCTCATTACTGAATGGAGTTAAATTAGTCTGCATATTGCAAACCAGCATTTATTAGTATAAATCTTCCATGTTTTCATCACGTTAAAGCACTTTGTCTCCCAACATCCTCTTTACTGTAATGCAAAAAAAGATAATTAAATTGTAAAATACAGTCATGGACAAAATTGTTGGCACCCTTGATAAATATTATCAAAGATGACTGTAAAAATAAATCTGCATTGTTTATCCTTTTGATCTTTAATTCATAAAATTAGCAAAAATCTAACATTTCATTGAAGGAAAAGAATTGAAAGTGGGTGGGGGGGGGGGGGGGGGATTTCTCCAAAATACGTTGGCCACAATTATTGGCACCCTTTAATTCAATACTTTTTGTCAGGATAACAGCTCTGAGTCTTCACCTATAATGTCTGATGAGTTTGGAGAACGCCTGACAAGAGATCAGAGACCATTCCTTCATACAAAAATCTCTACAGATTCCCAGATTCCCAGCTCCATGTCGGTGCTTCTTCTCTTCAGTTCACTCCACTCATTCTTTAGGGTTCTGGTCAGAGGACTGGGATGGCCATGGCAGAAGCTTCATTTTGTGCTCAGGGACACATTTTTGTTTTGGATTATTGTCCTGATGGACGATCCAACCATGGCCCATTATTGAATTTCTAGCAGAAGTGGTCAGGTTTTTATTATTTATTTTTTTTTTTTATACATGTTTGTATTTGCTAGAATCCATGATACCATGTATCTGAACAAGATGTCCGGGACCTCCAGCAGAAAAATAGGCCCACAACATTAAAGATCCAGCAGTATTTTAACTGTGGGCATGGGGTACTTTTTATCCACGTGTGCACCAAACCCATCTGGTGGGTTTGCTGCCAAAAAGCTCTTTGTTTAGTTTCATCTGACCACAGAAGCCGGTCCCGTTTGAAGTTCCAGTCTTGTCTGACAACTGAATATGCTGGAGATTTTGTTCCTGGATGAGAGCAGAGGATTTTTCTTGTAATCCTCCCAAACAACTTGTGGGGATGTAGGTGCTGTTTGATTTTTTTTTTTTTTTTTTTTTTTTTCCTCCCCCCCCTCCCACCACTTTCAATTCTTTTCCTCCAATGAAAGGTTAGTTTTTTGCTAATTTTATGAATTAAAAATCAAAAGGATAAACAATGCAGATTTATTTTTACTGTCATTTTTGATCATATTTATCAAGGGTGCCACCAATTTTGTCCACGTCTGTATATTCATATATCATTGTTATATGCTGCCATTCAAAAGTTTTGGGTCGATTTTAAGATTATGTATTTATTTGTTTTTGAAATAAATGAACTTTTATTCAGCAAGGGTGCATTAAATTGATCAAAAGTGACAGGAAAGACATTTCTATTTCTAATAAATGCTGTTCTTTTAAACTTGCTATTCATCAACGAATCCTGAAAACAATTTATCAAGGTTTCCATGAAAATATTAAGCAGCACAACTGTTTTCAACATTGATAAGATTTATTTATTTATTTTTCTGAGCAGCAAATCATCATATTAGAATGATTGAAGTATCATGTGACACTGAAGACTGGAATAATGATGCTGAAAATTCAGCTTTGATCACAGGAATAAAAATAACATCTATTACAATAGAAAAGTTATTTTAAATTCTAATAATATTTTTCAATATTATTGTTTTTACTATATTTTTGATCAAATAAAAAATAAAAATGCAGCCTTGGTGAGTGGAAAAGACTTTCAAAAACATTTAACTTTTACTGACCCCAAATTTTTGAATGGTAATACAAAATGTATAAAATTGTAATAAAATTAATAAAAACATTAAAAATAAAATCTAAATGAACTTGCATTTAGGTTTTTCCACCAGACATGTTTGATTCACCCTATAACCGGTTTACTCTTTGTGCTACACAGAATATGTGACTCTGGACCACAAAACCAGTCATAAGTCACACGGGTATATTTTTAGCAATAGCCAACAGTACCTTGTATGGGTCAAAATGATCTTTTTTCCTTTTATGCTAAAAATCATTAGGATATTAAGTAAAGATCATGTTCCATGAAAATATTTTGTAAATTTCCTACCGTAAATATATCAAAAATGTATTTTTGTGAGTGGATATGCATTGCTAAGGACTTCATTTGGACAACTTTTAAAGGTGATTTTCTTTTGCACCCTCAGATTCCAGATTTTGGAAAGCTTATTTATTCAGCTTTCAGATGATGTATAAATCTTAATTTAAAAAAATTTACCCTTATGACTGGTTTTGTGGTCCAGAGTCACACATGTTCCCAAAATAATAATAATGATTATTTTTTATTTTTTATTTTTTTTATCTAGTGCCAAACCCCTGATCAACATTGTCCCGTCTGGAGCAGACTTTTTCGGTTTCTCTCACCCCACCATTCAGAACCTGATCCAGAGCTGTCCTGGTGCTCGCAAGTGCAGCAAGTGTGTAACATTCGTTTTTATTCTACACACCAAAATAGTGTGATCAGATTAGTTTTACTGCAAGCTTTGACATTTCTAAGAAGCCACCTTGAAACATTTTTAGTCAAAAAAATTATTTTATTAATGACATAATAGTGGCCACTGTGCAAAATATTGATTAAGTGTCTTTTTGCCTCCCTCCTTCAGTTATCAGTGGGTTCGTTTTGAGGTATGTCGGCCCGGTGACGGACAGGTGGCACATGGCCTTTCAGAAGATGATGCATCCGTGAACTTTGAGTCGTTTCAGCGAGTGCAAAGCTGTGAGGAGAGCCTGACCAATCCAAACCTTACATCAGAACACAGCAGCACAGGTCAGACAATTACCACAACAAATCATTTATGCATAATTATGCTATTGCTGGTTGTCAAGACATTCATTTGAATAGCTCTTTATACAATACATATCATTTTAAAGCAGCTTCACATTAATAAAAAGGAAAATAACAGTTGTAAATAACAGAGAAAAAAAAAACAATGTTGTAAAATTCAGCAATTTGAGCTGTAAAGCATCTCTACAGAAGACATTAGTGTTATTCCGCTCAATGTTGATTTAATTCAATTCAATAGCTGTGTTAATGTTGCAAAGTTCATTCAGTCATTATCCAGCTCAATTCAGTTCAAATGTTGTTCTCATCCAGCGGTGTCAGTGGCAGTTAAAAGTACTCTATGTAACTATGGCCTTCTAGCTGTTAAAAAACAAAACTGCATGGATTTTGCAGAAGCAAATTTACCTAGTGCACCTTTTAAATCAGTAATATTACTCATCATTTACACCCTAGGTTGTAGCCATAATAATTAAAATGATTGCTTTTTATGAAGGAAATAAATGAAGTGTTTTTGTTTGACAGTGCGGCCCCTACAGCCTAACATCTCATCTCATCTTCTGAGCTCGGCAGCGCTGCAGACCACGGTGACGTCTCTCTCCAACACTTGAGCTTATTCAAACACCTGAGGTTCGGTTTTAAATTTATGATAACTTCATATCCAGATGGGTCCTGTTTACTGAAGTACAACTAACTTATGGATACACCTTTCATATTATTCGTCATGTGGCACTCAGATCTGCATTATGAAAAAATAATGGTTAAACTGGATGCATCTCTACATGCCACAGTATTCAGTTACTGTTTCAGACTATTTTTTACATGATAAAGTCAAGTCTTTTCATGTCTGTTATTATTTGCACTCTTGATGTGTGTTATGAAAGTGTGATGATGATAGTCCTTACTGTGAAATATTGAAGATAAAACAGACTGAAATGGGGGACTGAATCAAACCTTAATCTCTGCCTGTTCACACCAAGAATAACTATAACATATTAGTGTCAACATCAAAGCATGATATCATTCTGGTTATTATAAACATGCTGTTTTGTTGTCTGCTGCTTTAAGTGCTTGAGCTCTTTAAAGCAGGATGGATTCTGATTGGCTGTCAAGTCTTTTGGAAAAAAAAAAAATACTTTTGAAAGTGATTCCAACGATACAGGTCCTCTGTGCAATTATCATTATAGTTATGGTGTGGATCTTTGAATGATTTTTAAGACTATCTTTGTTACAGTTATCATCCTCGGTGTGAACAGGCCTTTATAGTTTAAAATATCAACTTGTTTTGCCAGTTTTGTAGAGCTCAACGGCTCCTTCAGAAGCCACACAACACAATAAGCAAAACCTTTCAGGCTTTCATCTTTCATTATATACGTCATTATGTACACCATTACATGTGTTTGATGAGAAGACTACCTTGAGAACAGTTGTTTTCATAAAGAAACTGTTGACATTATACCTATTATGTCATTGTGTGGTAAATATAAGACTTCAGAACATTTTAAACTAAATGAAATTTCATGCCCTGACAGACATGCGATTATCTTGTGGGAAAGTGAAGGGAACTGTGTAGTCTTTGGAGGTTGAAATACCTCACACAACCACCAAATGTCACTGTAGATCTGTGAAATACTGATGCCTCATTGACAGTAACTACAGCTGCACGCTTTTGGCTATTGCATTTTGCTTTGAACGACACCTTTTTAAAGTCATCATGAAATCAGAATGAACCCTCTTAGTCTTTTTAATGTGTTTTCCTGGTCTTATTGTCAATTATTTAACAGTGCACTTTCAAAAGACAAAAAAAAATTCCTTTGCCTCTCTGAGGACACTTTCCTTTTCAGATGACATCACCAACCTCTTATTTTTCTCACATAGCTTGACTTTAAATGATCCAATGAGTTAGTGATGAATGATAAATCTGCTCCTTACCTTATTCTGTTTTACTTCGAAATATGTCACAATATTGTATGACAATTGGTTGCAAATGCTGTTTTATGATGATTTGGCACTGTCATCAGCAAAGGAAGAAACAAAGCTTTTCAACTGAACCAAATGATTCACAGTTGCAAAACGACCTCAGCAATTAAAAACAAAAAAAATCAAAATTTATGTTTATCTAAAGTCATTTTTGCAGGAAAGACATTTGTTAATAAAGTGAGATTAAATACATAAAGTATATTTGTGTTATTTATATTTAATTATTGAATGTTTGTGTAATATTCTGAGTTTGCATTTCACTGTTTTTATTCATTTTGAGGAATACTGAATCTGTTTTTGTTTATTTAGTCTAGAACTACAATAATCATGTTCACACACAACGCCTCTGAACTTACTTACGATTTCACAGGACACAGGAGAGCTGTCAGTCAATAAATGGGAAAACAATGTAACTTGCATTACTTATTTAAAAAAAAAAAAAAAGCTTAGATATTTTGTTGTAACTTTAAAAGTAATGTTACTTTACTAGTTACTTAAGAAAAGTAATCTGATTATGTTACTGGCGTTACTTGTAATGCGTTATCCCAACACTGAAAACCACTGCCATAAAATACACTGTAAACCTGAATAAGTTGGGCTAACTTAAAACATTTGAGGTATTCACTACATATTTTTGAGTTATGATGTTCCCAACTTTAAGCAGAACTATCAAGTTTTGGTTTGTTAGTACTCATGCATGTTAATCGCTCCCAACTTGAAGTAGTGAGTTAGCTAACTCATACATTTTGATAGCAATTAACAAAAAAGTTTTAATTAACTTTTTTGTTTTCATTTCTTACTTCGCTTTAAACCCTAATGTGAATGAGATTTTTTTTTTTTTTTTTTTTTTAGGTTAAGAAACTCAGATTTTTTTTTTTCTTAACTTGAAATATTTGAGTACACTAATTCATACTTTTAACTTAAAATTAACAAATTCAGAAAATGCCAACTTGCTAATGTACTAACATGTTAATATCATGGTATAACACTTACTGAATGAGTACAGCAACTTAAAACATGTAACTTACCTGCTCTCGTGAGCCACTTGTGACGTGATGGTAAATCTCCAAAAACCCACCTCAACAGAAACTCTTCTAAATTAGCATAACAAAACATGAATCTTGCGCACAAAAAAAAAAACATTATATAACACTTAATATTAGCACTTTATTCTCCCTTTCGAGTGCCATGGGTAAAGCATGCTGGGGAATAGAAATCCCAGCCCAGTTTCAGTTAAACTTAAGTTTATCTAAATGAAAAGAAATGAGTTCATACAACTCATTTCAAGTAAACTGAACCGTTTCATTGTTTTATGTTAGTACTGTGAATGCAAAAGAAAAAAAGTTCTAAACAACCGTAACTAATTTGTTTAATTTTAGTTTGTCCTACTCAAACCAATGAAGTATTTTGGGCGTAAGGGTAACTTACATTCTGTGGGCAGTTGGGTGTTTTGAACAGCCTCCGTTGGGAAATCCATTGTTTTAACAGTGTGCCAGAGTTTTAAAGATGTGGCGCTCCTCGTCCAGTGTGTAACACACTTTACACTTTGTTGATATGTTACCTGCCATGATTAAACTCGCATTTCGCTGCGGCGTATATCTTAATTTCAAACAAAGAATACTATCCTTTTGTAAATGACATATGTTAAATCATTGTCTCTTTAAGAGCACCTAACCGAACACCTCAGTCATTGTGACCTCACCCTGTTAAATACAATTGACAGCTTAAGACAGGAAAAGGACTAATTCAGAAACTGACCTGCTGGTCTTGAGCACAATGCTGTCAGTGAGGGGAGGGCTGGGTATCCTGAGGCACAGCAGGTGTGAAGGGAGGGGGTCCCAGCTTCATCACTGTCAGTGTGTGTATGACACGGGGCTCATTAATATGTTTTAAGAGAACTGAACTTCCTACATTTCCTCACGGACGGGTGGGAACAGGAAGGCAAGAGTTATATCCGCCCATTCCCTGTCTGTAAGAGGTCAGAGTTCACATTTGTCATACCCACGAGTCTGGCACTCTTGCTCTCTGCTGACCTCTGACTCACTTTTACTATATCTCTATCATCGTTCTAGATGAGCAGGGATGTATTTTAGTGAACCACTATTTTGGACCGATTTGCAAAACATTTGTAGTTATGTTCATATGCATTGAGAGCTAGGTTGATTTTATGATCTACACTAATAAAAATGATTCGGTGGTGAAGTAAATACTACAGAAAAAAATAATTTCTACATGGAAAAAGTTAGTTTAAGTTAGAAAAACTAAAACTAAGCAAACTGTATTTTAGTACTCAATTCAAGCTTGTAGAATTTAAAGTTATAAAATAAACTTCTGATATGGTGTTCCCATCATGCACTGGGGCATGAATAATTAAGGTTGATTCACTGTTTTATCATTGCTTTGTTGTTAGGTTTAACCTGCCATTGACATCTGGAGTTCATTTTCTACTCAAAATGCCACATTCACACTCAGAAACGATCCTATGAATGTTACCGTCATTGTGTATTGTGTACCAAGTATTGAGGTCTTACTTTTATTATGTAGATATGATAATATCTACACAATATCTATTGTGTTATTACTTTGTTATATTGTTTGAGTAAAAGGTATTGCAAAGGAACCTTTCACTGGCCAAGTTAGTTATTTATTTTCTTTGTTATTTTTACTTCACTTATTTAAGTAGAGTTCACTTAATTCCACATGTTAAATTTACTCAAAATGTGTAAATTAATTTATTTTTCAGTGTATAAAAATAGGCATAAACATGTTGCTACTAAAATGAAACGTAAAATCAGTGGTTAAAGTATTTTAGTAGTACTTCACAACTGTACTTGTAAGTTATTTAAGGGAATCTGTACTTTTCTTGAAAATTTGTTAAAACCCAATACTTGTATAGTTACATTTAAAAGGAAAAATACTTTTTACTAAATTACAATTTCATGTAGACTTAAAGGTACTTAAAAGTACATCTCATCATGACTTTAATCTTTCCTCGGTTTTATAACGATTGTATTTTTCGTTCGTAATGTGACAAAAAAGCCAAACAATCATGCTCCCATATGTTTATCTTTCCCTTTAAACAGCCAATGATATTTTTACAAGAATAGTTAACCAAAAAAAATACAAAGTTCTGTAATTTTTCCACCGTCATTGTCATTCCAAACCTGCATGACTTCAGTGGATCTCACAAGGAGTTCTAAGAATGTTCATGATGTTCCTGACCATCATGAAAGTTCCAAAAAGCTTCACAGCATGAATCATGAATCAAAGCATTTCAGCATGAAAGCATCGTAAGAGTAGTTCATACAAGTCATGTACTGTATCCCAAGTCTTTTGAAGCTATATGTAAGGATCTCCATTGACTTTTATATACACAAGCACAGTTTAGATTTTTTTCTTCTTAAAAAAAAAAAAAAAAAAAAAAAGTCCCCTTTTGTGTTCCATGGAAAAGAGTCAAGTTTTGAAAGACGAGTATGAGTAATTGATGACAAAATGTTCATTTTTGAGTAAACTATGCCTATCAGGTACTATAGCAATGTTTTTATAATAACCCTAATTTGTAGAGGAATGAACTTGAGTTAGGGTAAAAACGGACATATTAAAAAAAAAAATCACATATTCAAATGTCAAAACTCTGTAAAATCATCTGCTGAAAATAATCAACTAACAGGTTTCATAGTGGTTTCAGTTTAACATCTGCTGTGTCAAATAGTTTTAAATGGCCAGAACAATTAACAATGAGAAAATAGTAATTTTGACAGGTTTCTTTATAGAGGTTTTCACTTTATAGATGCATCAAAAATAGTCTAATTTCTCGAAAAAGTACAATTAAAATGTGATTACTTTTTACTTTCACAAGTATTTTTGGTTAAATTTCTGTATTATAACCAGTGTTGGTTAAGTTACTCTAAAACAGTAATTAATGACTAGCTACTAATTACATCTTTAACAGTGTAATTAGATTACTGTGCTAATTACTCTCTCTAAAAAGTATTGGATTACTAATTACGTTCTAAATCCCAGATGAACAATACAAGGACGGACATGAAACTACTCTTTTCATTCTTTCAAATAAATAATATAAAATTGCATAAAAAAGGGAGAAGGCTACATTTAAAAACATACATGTTAAATCCACTATTATTTTATATAAAATTATTCTAGTCTATACAGTATCCAATGCAATTACACGAGAAGTAACTAATTAAATTACAGGAAAATTAAGAGTAATCCCTTACTTTACTTTTTAAGCGAAAAGTAATTAGATTACAGTAATTAATTACTTAGTAATGCATTACACCCAACACTGATTTTAACTTATAAATATTGGCCTCTGTGTAAAACGCCACATGAGAACTTACAGGAGCACATTTGAGTGATGATTGAGCTGTGAACCTCTGCAAATATGCTGTAATACTATTGGAGGTAGTGAACACTGACTCACTAACACACAGTAAACTGCTGTTAGGAGCAGAACGCTCTGTGACCAAATGTCCTTTTATTCACTTCACAGCTTACCAAATGGCAATTAGACAGTGAGGAAGAGTCAGTAATACAGAACAAGATTACCAAACACACACCCTGATATACCAAATGTGCTACAACTCACACACACACACACACACACACAAAGACGTGCTGTGATTGATAAATGCACTTTAATTACAATTCCATCTTGCAAACACCAGCTGAGTGGAAAGAGTGAAAACGGGAAATTAAAATGGCGACTTTTGCAAGGAGTCAGCGTACAAAAAATGGCAAATTTATATGTACAAAATATGTACAACGGCGCTATATACATCCAAGTATTATAAAAATCATACATCTTGTACATCTCCAACATAACAGGCAATAATTAACAAGATATTTAAGAATGTCACCTGGCACTTTTTCAGTCGGTGCTGCTATTTTCTCCACGACTCCTTTAAATGTCAATCATGGACACAAATATACTGTTTTTATATCGAGCATCAAAAAGTCAGGGAGTTGCGATGATGTGCATGGCTTTGGAAGTTTATGGCGAATTGTCCACAAACACAGTCATACATCTACACTTACACACTCACAAACACACACACACACACACACACACTTACAAACAAATGTGTACAAATATATAGGGCACAAGTGTAAACACAATAAAACACACTTAAATATCCAGGATTCAAAGAAGCTCAATTACTGGCCTTTAAAAAAAACTTGCTCTTCTTTCAAACTCATTTTTAACCTGACAGGGTCCAAAATTAACTCTCGCCCAGCATGAAATGTGCGTAAAAACAGCTTTATAAATACAAATTGATTTACTCATCAGTTGGTTCAAATCTAGTGCTGTCAAATCGATTAATCGCAATTAATTGCATTGAACATAAAAGTTTGTTTACATATATATCACACACACATATATATCACACACACATATATATATATATATATATATATATATATATATATATATATATATATATAATATATATATATATAATATATATATATACACACACACACACATATATATCATATGTGTGTGATATATAATACGTATACATGTAATAATATATATATACGCACACATATGTGAACCGTGCTGGCAAAATGAGTGGGAATGCGCACGAGTTCATTTCAAACTACAGGCAAAACAAGTGGAAAAAAATGTCAATTTTAGTCGAAATTGAGGTTTTCACAAAAAAAACGAGTTCATTAAGCCCTCGTCTAGCGATCCCAATGCTCCAAATAGCAATTAAACATCTAAAAGTATCTTTGTTTGTCCGTTTTCTGAGAAGAGTACCTTTCCTTTGTCCATGAAAAATGCTGTTTTTCTCTGCTCGCTTCTCAACGACTGGTGCTTTCCTCAGCACAAGTTTGGCATCGTTTTAAATCTGGTGGTATTACCTCGATTTTAAGGTTGATAGATGAATTTGTTTTGGAACCTTCATAAAACTTGAACTCGATTTTTCTTAAAATTGACTTTGCTGACTCTATCGACTTCAAACAGGTGTAGCTTTACATAATTTTGAAGGCTTATTTAATAGAGCGCATATAACTCATTTTTGAAAATGTGTTCATTGCGACTCATTTTGCCAGCACGGGTCACATAATATGTAAACACAAACATTTATGTTAGATGCGATTAATCCCGATTAATCGATTTGACAGCACTAAGAATGATTCTCGCTGATGTAAATGACGTGAACAATTCAAATCAAACCGTCTTATAAATAAATCAGTCATGACTCGCATGTCTTCAGACAACTTTTATCTTAGTATCTCTTCTAGAATGTTTGAGAATGTCCAGAATTTATGGTGTCATAGTGTATGTGATATAATATTCCTCACATTTTTGTAACTGCGCAGTTTCACGATCTCATCTCATATGAAAAATCACTGAAAAAAATATATTAAAAATATTTTGTTACAGTTTCTTGACTGATAAGAAATATTATGACTTAAATTTTTTTAATCCAACCATCACCGGCAGGTCAGCAAATTAAAATATTGGACCCTGTCTGTCAATAATAGTTTCTTCAGCTGAGTGTGCCAGTAATTTCCTTCTCAATTCGAACCCTCTCAGATCTCTATAGCGCAAAGCTCTGAGGTCAAAGTTCATCAGCAGAAGTTGTTTTCCGAACCAAGAAGTCATGTTTTTCCCCAGTGGTCAAAGTGCAGTCACACCTCCAGTTCCTGGTTTTCTGCATAGTGGAAGCGGTTTAGTTTCTCCCTTTCACGGTTGCAGATGTCCAGCTTGGGCCCGTGGGCTGGTTTCAGAGCTGGAGAGGGTGCAGGTGAGGGAGGAAGAGTGAGCTCAATCTCTTCGCTGCAGAGCGCTGGCGGGGGCACAGAGGTGGGCACTGTTTGGGCAGGAGGCAGTAGGGCCACGCTGTGGTCAAGGTTACGGATGAGAGTGCAGAACTGCCGCTGGTTGTTAATGGCGTTGTCCTCGGGCGCTGAAGTACGTAGCTGCGCTTTGGTCCGATGGCGGTGGTGCAGGCGGGACAGCAGTAGCGCGCACACGGAGCAGCTGCCTGCAATAAGCAGGGCAAATACACCCACCAACACCATATAAAGACTGAACCCGCTCACACCAGGGTCTGACACTGCTCCTGAATAGCAAGAGAGGCAGAGAGAGAGCATTTCATCACCATTTCACATGCTAAAAAAGTTCTATTTTGTGCCTATTTATGCTCCTAACCTTGGCAGTGGGGTTCATGACATGAATCCTTCAGGCTCAGACACTCGTTTCCAAAGTAACTATCAGGACAGGTGCACTTGTAGCCTCCTTCTGTACTGTGGCATGGCACCCCCTTCGGGCAGGGGTTGGGATTACAAGGATCCAGTTCCGCCTAAAATACAAAGTCACAACTTTACAGACTAGATTTGCATTTCAAACCTATGAAGGTGGTTAAATAGGATGGCAAAATAGTTGCAAGAAAGACAAAAATATATAATTTATTATATATGCAAGAAAGAAGACAAATCACAGTTGATCATGCAAATACACAGTGGTATCATCTCAGTTATATGGTTGGAATGCACAAAACAATTTTTGACCCAATTTGCAGTCTTGCTGGGTCATCGCTAGTTACCAAAAGTAGCAGTCTGCAGATTGTGGGCAGACAGATTTCACAGAACATTTTTTTTTTTAGCTTTCCACTACGATTCCATCCAGTCCGAGGATATCAAATACGTTTGATATTTTTAGCTGATTTTAGAACACATTTTTCTTTGTCATGTGTCTCGAGGCGCATGTTTATGTGTGAACGTTATGATCCTCAGTCATTTAACTCTTTCCCTGCCAGTGTAAAGTTGCCAGTCAGCGCCAGCATTTTTGATCATTTTCACAAAACTTTCATGGCCCCCAGAATACTTTGTTGTATGAATATCTGAACATAAAATATATATAAAGAAAGAAAGGAACCTCTTCTTTTCAACAGCAAGAAAAAACATTTTATTCTAGCTTTATGCATTCTTTTATCAACACTTGAATGTAGGTATGTTTCATAAAAAAAGCAACATTTTGAACAAAAAATTTAGAAAATCGCATTTTTTGGCAAGGAATACGTCCGGATCCCAAAACATAGATGGAGTCGATCGCGTCCATTATCATCCCCAAAGCTTCACAGTTGTTTCCTCTTCATGACATTTCAATAAGTAACGTTAGACAGTTTAGATTTATATGCTGTTTAATGTTTGATAGTTATTTTGCATAACCAATGCTTCTATCACTTGTTTCTGCTTCTTCTTCACCTGTTTTGATCTGGAGATTCTGTACTCTTTCAGAAGATGCGTAACAGCGCCCCCTACCGTAGAACAGTGAAAACATGGATTGCCGGAAAAGTCCGTCAATGGTGAGGTAGCGTCGTGTCATAAATGAAGGAAAATTCTGTCAGTGACGGGGAAAGAGTTAATGTGTGATGCCTAGTTTTAAAGTCACCAAGTGTATGATGCTTAGTGTTTTAAAATCATTTCAGATTCAAACTTTCATCTTAAATCTCTATATTTAGAAGAAAATGTACACAAAGCATCAAAAAAGGACACAAAAGTACCATAAGTCAGACTGCAATCATCTACAGAACGAAGTTCTATGGGTTAAAGGAGTAGTTTACTTTGTTTTTTTGTGTTTTTTGTGGAGCACATTAAGGGATTTTTTTAAAGAAGTGTAGTAGTAGTTTTGTGGTAAACAGTTAATCCTCAGGGCCAAAAAAATTTGTGTTTGTAATCTGAAATTTTGCTTCTGGAATGGCTTTCCTTCTCTGATGACATCAGTTTATTGACTTTTGCAGAACATGTCGGCAATGTCAGTCACTACCAGCTAGAGATCATGCGCTAAAATCAAGCCCCCTCTTTATTTTGTCTCAATCAATAATCCGTTTCAATCGCAAATATGTCACAAACTTTAGGTTCGTGCAGACTTGAAGCCAGTGTTTCCCCGACCCTGTTTCTGGAGGAACTCAACAGTGCACAGTTTGGATGTGTACCTTATCTATCTGATGAGTTGAATCAAGTATGTTTGATTTGGAAGAGTTTGAAAATGTGAAGTGTTGGTGTGCCTCCAGGAACAGGGTTGAGAAACACTGCTGATTCGAGCTGAATAAACCTCAGAAACTTGTGGTGAAGAAAAAAAACTTGAGGGCACCATCATAATCAAACCAAACAGTAATAAGCTCTCACCTCACAGTGGGTGCCAGTGTATCCCAGCGGGCAGCTGCACAACACACCTCTGCCATCCTGATGCTCTACACACTGCCCTCCATTTACACAAGGATTGCTGTCACAGGCGTTTACTGCGGTCTGGCACAGTTTACCAGAGAATCCTGGCAAACACACACACTGAGAGTCCTGCACATGTCACACAAGGAGAAATGGTTTAAATGTAAGTAACTTCACATCCTCAAGGTGGAAGTAAGCTTATCGAGGTGAATCAGTTCTTACCTTACAGTGTCCTCCATTCAGACACGAGCCCTGGCAGCTACTGTTCCCTGTTGAATAGATGATATTTTTAAAAAATCAATAGCCAACCCAGTGGAAACCCACAGAACACAGGGTTTCATTGAAGAATTCATCAATAAAGTGTGATCTACAACGACTGTGCGATCAAACCACAATGAGTCATTTCCCACCAGCACTGAAACAGTCATGTTTGATTTAAAACTCAATCATACAATGTTTTTGCTGGTTCTTAAACTCACGGATGTCACAGTTTGCTCCTGACCAACCCGGAAGGCAGTCACACAGATATCCTCCAATCAGATTACGGCAGGAGCGGGCATTGACACACACGCCAGTCTCACATTCATTAGTGTCTAAGGAAGAGGAACAGAAGCACAGTGATGAAGTGAGGCTATATTTAGCATACCATCACACCACTGTATCTGCAGTATATAGTATGTATAATTGGCAAACTTCACATATACAGCAGAACATAATGAGCTGGGTAGTGTATCCCACAATGCCATGCACTCAACTTGACCTACAATTTCCAGTTTAACTAATGAAGTGAAAGTAATAGTGAAGACATTTTTATATATAGACTGGAATAAAAATGCAAAATATTTATTTCTGAGATGACGCCACTCTTTCCCTGCCAGGGTCTTTTTTTTTTTTTCTTTTTTTTTTTTTTAAAGTTGCCAGTCAGTACCAGAATTTTTTGACTATTTTCACAAAACTTTCATTAACACTCGCCAAGTGCCAAATGCAAGTAAATATCGGCGTTGGTGAGTGAATAAAACCGTGTCAGTCGCCACTTGGCCAGTAACAATTTTTTGAATTCTAACAATGCAATGTTGTGACAACATGAACGTGAACAAACGTGAACGACGCTCTGTACAGTTGACGGGTCAGTGCTGCATCATCACTAAAGTTTCAGCCTTTTCAATGTAAATATTCAAGCGCTAGAACACGCGAAAGGGAATTTGTTACTCATGTGCTGTGTGGGAAGTTTAACATCTGAAGCGCGCAACCTGAAAGCCACGCCTCTCAGACGGCATGTGAGCTTCAATGGACAAATTCACTCAAGACATAAGACATCCTATGTTTACTAGGATACTCGCAGAGACAGGCATTTTTTTTTTTTTACATAATTTTAAGTGAACGCAAACATAAAACGTTTGTGTGTATTTGGACTTAAAGTGACAGCATCCTAATAATCCTGTTACTGTCTGTGTTTTTAATGTTAATCAAACAACAAAAAAATTTTGCCTGTTTTTGTGTCATGGCTGGTAAAAAATATTTTTGGCTGGTAAATCCGGCCAATGACAAGAATTTGTTTTGGGCTCTGTATGTATGTATGTATGTATGTATATATATAAGAACAGAGACTCTGCTTTTAAACAAACAAACAAACAACAACAAAAATGTTTTCTAGCTTCATGCATTCTTTTTTATTCAAAACACTTGAATGTGGGTAAGTTTCATAAAAAAATAAAAAAAAAACATTTTTGACCAAAAGCTGAGAAAATTGCGTTTTCTTTTTCTCTCCCCTTTTCTTTTCCCATTTTTCAAAGACTACAACATGCATAAGCAATGCTTTTATCGCTTGTTTCTCTCTTTTTTTTTTTTTCCTGTGTTTTGATCCGGAGATTCTGTACTCTTTCAGAAGATGTGTAATAGTGCCCCCTACCGTATAACATTAAAAAAGGCGGAAAGCCGGAAAATGTCAGGGAAAGAGTTAAATGTGCATATAAGGAGGATTAAAAAAAAAAAAAAAAAACAGGCAGCTGAGAGTGAACTGTTTGGTACAATGTTAAGTGTATAGCAGAAATATCAAAGATCATTCACTTGCCAATTTCAGATGCTGTACAGTAACACAACTCATCAGATTTTAGACTCCGATTTGTTTTTTAATACACTACCGGTTGAAAGTTTGGGGTCTGTAAGATTTTTTGAATGTCTCTTATGATCGCAAAAGCTTCATTTATTTGTATTACAAAAATACAGCAAATGTATTAAAATGCAATTTATTCCAGTGATGCAAAGCTGAATTTTCAGCATCATTACTCCAGTCTTCAGTGTCACATGATCCTTCAGAAATCATTCTAATATGATGATTTGCTGCTCGAGAGACATTTATTATTACTACCAATCTTGAAAACAGTTGTGCTGCTTAATATTTTAGTGGCAACTGCATTACCCTTTTTCAGTGTTCTCTGATGAATTAGTTATAAAGAACAGTATTTATTTGAAATATAAATCTTTTGCAACATTATAAATGCCTTTACTGTCACTTTTGATAAATTAAGTGCATCCTTGCTGAATAAAAGTATACATTTTCTTACAAAAAAAAAAAAAAAAAAACAGACCCCAAACTTTTAAAGCATGAGTGTGTAATTCTCAGTAATTAGGAAAAAAATCTTGCTCGAGTTGTTCCTAATAAAATACTCTAGATAATATTATTTCTATCCACAGTTGCTGCGTTTGTGCTTATTAAAACACACATCTCGCCTTCAAAGACAGATGTCTTTGTGCTGACGCTAACGGCTGTTTTCTGGGGTGTCACTGTGACACATGACTGTATTTCACAGAGTGTCAACAGTCAGGAGAGACTGATAGACTCCAGAGAGCCACGGCTGATCTGGGCCTCAGGGGGCAGTGGAGTGTGAGAGAGACTGTACCAGCAGTCAACAACCACAGATCCTCTTCATTCAGCAATTAAATATACTGCACACTCTAGCATGAAATTGTCTGATGTGGGTTAACGGATAATGGTCGGTGAAGCAGTGATGCTGATTAATAATTTCAATGTGGTTTGTGCTGATATGGAATTTATAAACAAGATGTGTGAGCCGAGTTTCCCATCTCTGGATTTGATTGTTATGATTTAGTGGTTTCAAATGGCAAACATGGTGGTGGTCATGGTTTCTGTAATATTTTTTCATGGTTTCTTAAGATTGCATTGCTAGTCCATGTACCCTGAGAGTGAGGTGAGGAAGCGAACATAAACAAGAATCAACAGACAGGTACGGTCTGTGACAAGTTTAGGCAGGTAGAGACAGGTTACGGCAGGTGAGACTGTGGATGAGTGTGAGTGTAAGGCCAAGTCAGGCAAGTGTGGACATGTATGGACGGCTCAGGACGGCTCAGGACAGGTGAAGCTAGAGTGTTGCTTTTTATACTTACCGAGCTGGCAGGTTCTGCCGGTCCAGAATGGAGGACACAGGCACTGGAAACCTTGATCCATCTCTTGACATGTGGCTCCACGACCACAAGGACTGGAGTCGCACTGCAACACTGCTGCAGACAAAAACAACAGGTTCTCTGTCTGGTCAGGTCATCCATCCATCCATCCATCCATCCATTCATCATCTATCTGTCCATCCATCTGTCCATCCATCTATCCATCCATCATCTATCGGTCCATCCATCTATCCATCCATCATCTATGTCTATCCATCCATCCATCATCTATCTGTCTATCCATCCATCATCGATCTGTCTGTCCATCCATCCATCTGTCCATCCATCCATCCATCTATCCATCTGTCCATCCATCCATCCATCCATCCATCCATCATCAGTCTGTCTATACATCCATCCATCCATCATCAGTCTGTCTATACATCCATCCATCCATCATCAGTCTGTCTATACATCCATCCATCATCAGTCTGTCTATACATCCATCCATCATCTATACATCCATCCATCCATCCATCCATCATCTATTTGTCTATCCATCCATCTATCATCTATCTGTCTATCCATCCATCATCGATCTATCCATCCATCCATCATCAGTCTGTCTATACATCCATCCATCCATCCATCATCTATCCATCCATCCATCATCTATTTGTCTATCCATCCATCCATCATCTGTTTGTCTATCCATGCACCCATCCATCCATCCATCCATCAATCCATCCATCCATCATCTATCTGTCCATCCATCCATCTATCCATCCATCATCTATGTCTATCCATCCATCATCTATGTCTATCCATCCATCCATCATCTATCTATCCATCCATCCATCTATCATCTATTTGTCTATCCATCCATCTATCATCTATCTGTCCATCCATCCATCCATCCATCATCTATTTGTCTATCCATCCATCATCTATCTGTCTATCCATCCATCATCGATCTGTCTATCCATCCATCCATCCATCCATCATCAGTCTGTCTATACATCCATCCATCCATCCATCATCAGTCTGTCTATACATCCATCCGTCCATCCATCCGTCCATCCATCCATCTGTCCATCCATCCATCATCTATTTGTCTATCCATCCATCATCTATCTGTCCATCCATCCATCCATCATCTGTTTGTCTATCCATGCACCTATCCATCCATCCATCCATCCATCATTTATCTGTATATCCATCATCTATCTGTCCATCCATCCATCTATCATCTATCTGTCTATCTGAATGCATCTTTCAAATAAAAATATTTCTGTCTAAAATAATTTAGTTGCTTAGTTGATGCAAGGTTTTTTTTTTTTTTTTTTAAGTGCTTAAAAAGCTGTGTCAGTTTCTTTAAGTCACACCTTCCTCAAATCTTTGGCTTTAAACTGAATGTTCTGTCACAATCTCATGTCAATCAAAACTTCCATGAACTTTTCCTGTGCAACTCAGAATTATGAAAATGTCAAAATCTATCTCTCTTCTAGACAACAATTTTAATAAAAAATAAATATATTCGATTGTTTTAAACCCAGGCCTCCTTGCATGCTAAACAAAAACTGTGCCACTGGACTATCAAGTTTTATTAAAGTCTTAAATATTTAAGTCATGTCATACCTACTGATCAGGGGTAATTTAGGTGTTTTGGTCTCATGGTCTCATCAGTTTAAGTACAGGCACATTTATAGAGGGCATTAGCGCAGGGGTTAAGCTCCAAACCTAATCAAACATATCTGAACAAGCTTAATCAAGCTCTTTAGGATTACTAGAAAGGTCAAGTGCGTCTCAATCATCTCCCTAGTTCAGTAGTCAGAACACTGATTAGGGAGTCGGCCATTTAAGGGCTGTCTCAATCGCAAAATCCTTCAAGTGCACTGAAACGTTCGCACCCTAAAAAGTCCCACAATGCACCGTGAAAGCCAGGGAGCATCGATACTCACTATGTTCCTTTAATAGAATCAAACGAGCTAACGCGCACACAATGGATGTTTTGAAAAAACAAACTGTTATTTAGTACTATTTCAGCATAAACATGCATCACTAGACAGGTACTGAACATAATAGCAGCTAATAGTTAGTAGCTAACATTTACAGTATAAATAATTTATGGCTGAAATGTTGCAGGTATATGTAACAATCAAAGTGCCTATGATTAAAACAATCAACCAATGCCCTTGAATTTAAAGAGGTCTTACAACCTGATCTCTGAGACACACTATCATCTGTACGTCCTATGGTGTGATTGCTGACTGCTATGCTCCAGATAGGAGCATTATTTTGACGTAGTTCTGACTAAAATTGGCTGCATCAGTACATGAAATAGCAGCTGCCTTTGATTGGTGCTGATTGCAGTCTGTGTAGGTGTGTGTGTGTGTATGTTTAACTACCGGTGGCACAGGAGGGTCCCGTCCAGCCCGACGCACACACACAGCTGAAGCCTGTTGGGTCTTCGATACACGTTCCACCATTCTCACATGGAGAGGAGAGACAGGCGTGCTCCACTGTTAAGAGGACGAGATGCACTTATAATCTGCATTACATCTGTGTCTTATATCAACACCAGTGACAGGACACACTTCACCTTTAATATGAACACAAGAGAGTGTATTTTATGCTGTTGTTTTCTGTATGTCATCTTACAGAGATTCTTGGTTTGACGCATTAAACTCCAGAGCAGTAAATTTATCTCTTATCAACACCTCACAGAGCCACATCAGAGATCACACGTTAACAGACTAAAATTATCCTTACAGAGGAGATAATTGGTTAAACTCATGCAGGGTGGCACAGTGAAAAATAGGACATGCAGAGCTTTATCTAGCACTGTGCTTTAACTACACAGCACATCTCTGAGCTATGGTTGTATTAGGCTGTCAGGGTTGACAGACTTTATGGTTGTGTTTTATAGCGTCAGCTCACCGATGTCACAGTTACGGCCCCGGAAACCCTCCTGGCAGACACACAGGTACTCGTTCGGTTCAGTGTTGGTACAAGTACCACCGTTCTTGCATGGCTGATGGTTACCACAATAATTCAGATCTGTATGCGAGAGAGAGAGAGATTTTTTGCAATTAGGGCAATCTGACAATTGATTATATTAACATTGATACACTGATGTGTGTTTAACAAACAAGCAAAATCAATTTAAAGGGATAGTTACAATTCTGAAATTACAAATCATTTACTTACCCTCATGTCATTCCAAAACCATAAGACTTTTGTTTATCTTCAGAACACAAATGAAGATATTTTAAATGATTTCTGTCCCTCCAAACTGCCACTTTGGCGCTTCAAAACGTTCATAAAGAGACTAATCCATATGAATTCAAGCAAGTACGGCTGAGGTTCTGTTTATGTTCACTGATCAGTGTTTATATGTGAATAAAAGCCTAAATTCAATCTGTCAGGGCTACCCCCTAATAGTCAACTAACCGTTAATCGATGAGAAGAGGCTTAGTGGTTATTAGTGGCTTAGTCGCAGGACAAAAAAATCCACAGGAAGTGGTGAAGTCACAGTCTGTGGCGGACAGATCGTTAACAGCTGTTCTATGTGGTAATTACAGTATATCGTGCAGGACATCCAAACGCTCACCTATCATTCATCGACCTCAAATATGGCTTATCATTTGAAACATGTAAGTAGTAGCAACTTTACATGGCCGCTCGCTCTAACGTTACCCTAGAAAAATGTGGGCTATTCAAGTGTTTGTGCGGAGTGTGAAAGCTGAATAGTAGCGCACTTACTGCCTGACAGCTAACATGGAGGCGCCGGTGCGATCACTTGCACTTAAAATTCTGTCATTTTTGGTCATAAAGATAAGAGTAATACATCTTTTGAATCTGTAAAGAGTCTATGTTTATTTGTGTGCACTCACAATAACAACAAAACGTTGCGCTTTTGTAAAATAATGAAAGCAAACAGGATGAGCTTTCTGCCGTCTCTCTCTGTGAACTTGAGAGCGGCAAAAAAGAAAAAGAAAAGAACCGAAACTCCATGTAAAACTGCCTCACAGACATGAAAAATATGTCTATAGAAATCTAAATATTTTTTAAATGAACCAATTCAAATGGAAAACAAATATTCTCAGGTTATGTAATCCGTGCATATAAGCGCGTCCACTACTGCGGAGATGAAGAGTCAGCATCGTCGACTTCATCACTGCAACCGAAGATACACAAAACACTAGTTTATCAATTTATTATTAAAATGTTAAAGCAATCTCCTTGCTGTTTTTCCCCGACGTATTCATAATCATTACTTCTGACGGTGTGCTGTGGCAACCTTTATGTGTGTGCTTGAGCGCTGATTAGGCTATGTAGGCATTAAAGGCTCTTTATTATGATTTATATGGTTTATTAATAAACGTGCGATTAGTCGACTAATTGCTTAAAATGAACGACTACTAGTCGACCAGAAAAATCTTTAGTCGAGGGCAGCCCTACAATCTGTTCATCATATAAAGCGATCGTGTCTCTTCAGAAAATTTTTACTAAATCGCTCAATTTATATGGACATTGCGATGTTCATACTTCATTTGTGTTGAGAAGATGAACGAAAGTCTTACAGGTTTGGAACGACATGACAGTGAGTACATGATGACAGAAATTTCATTTTTGGAGAACTAACCCTTTAAGTCAACACTAATTCAAAATTAAAGTTTTCACAAAACGTCGGAGAGAATCTTTACACTTGTTGGCTGCTGCCTCTGTAGATACGCTAGTGGTGTAGCGTTGTTTTATGATGCGAAAAGCAAAAAATTAGACATGGAACACACTTATTATTGAGCTTTACCAGTGGAGACAACGGAAGAATCAGTACCTATACAGCAGAAGAAACCGAAAACGTCTGAAGTCATAAACATCGGTACAGCATACGCGAGATGGAAAGATTTGGTGACAGACAAAATACTTAGTGATGCCCAAATTGCTTCTTTTTCATTGGACATGTAAGAGCATTTATTATTGTCTTGACTGCTTTCTTAAACTCACTAATATTAGTGTAATTTACAAACAAATCAAGACAGTCATGCTCATTCAAGTTGATAGATATCGCTACTTAAAGTACATGAAGTATACAAAAATCAAAAAGTAAACAAATTTAAGTCCTGACTAAATCAAAACTTGCCTTATTTACTTCATTAATGCACATTGCCAGTGTTTGTTATTCCAAAGAAAGGAAATGTTTGTATTCTCAATCTTTCATTCAAATCTAATAATTTGCTCCACCTCTTTCCTTTTGCGCTGATGTCTCCAAAGCCACTTCACTTTCAACCACTGCAGTGGTGACCGCAAAATTTAGCAACAAACATCCACTTTTCATGATCCAATCACGAAAAATGGATAAAATCAAGTCCCGTCCCACATTTTTTCCTGTTAAATATCTTGTTTCACCAACAAATGTCACATTATGGTAAAACACTGTTCGGTGAATGTTGTTTTATGTTGACTTAAGAAATAAGAAACTTGTGGTAAGGACAAAACCAATGCAAATTTATCATCATTTAATTTTTCCTTGCAACAAAAAAGAGAAATAAACAGCCCTCCAACCAACTGAGGACGAATTAAAGCCACATGACCATTTTCTTTCTTAAATTATACATAAACACCTATACATACAAACACATTTTTAAATGATTTGTTAGAAAAATCATTATTAATTATTCAAAATGATTCAAAAAGCACTGATAGCTGTGTGAAAACAGCTGTGATCCACACCTGCTCCACATGCCACCACTTCCAGCTATACTATCTATACCAACATCTGTAATATATATGAGTGTAAGAGCTCACTAAAATTTACATCTCCCACTAGGAACTGATGCTTGCAGGAAAATGTTTTTTTAAACAATAATTTCAAGCTCAGATTCATGGGGTTACACAAAATGGCAGTTTGGTCTAGACACAAATCGAGTTTGACAACCCAGACATTGTTTATATGTAGTTTGTTTCATAAATCATACAAAATCTAACCAAGAATTCCTACAAGGTCATGCTTGAGGGGACGAGTTACACTCAAATGGATTGTTTCCTGAAGATTTACCCACAACACAAAAGTATGCTTAACTGGAAGAATTACAACCACAACATACAAATAGACACAAATTAAAACCAGCGCTATGATGGAAAATGATGCAGGACTGGCTCCTGAGATCTGAGTTTAGAGAGTGTGTGTGTGTGTGTGTGTATGACAGTGCCATATGCATATGTAACATAACCGTTGAATGGCAAAAGCCTGTTTAGCCTCCACCCCCAAAAAAGTGCCCGGCTCACGTTCTGTTTACCCAAGACCATCGTCTTACACCTCTACAAAGCCCTGACTAAATCCCACGCGTGGGTCCATGTCAGATAATCTTGATGTTTATACACAAACATCTATTCAGTATTCAGTCTATTCAGCCTATTCAGTAAGTCTTAGAATCAGTGAATCTAATAACTCTGAATATTCAAGACTATTCATATTACATAAATATGCTTAACACTGTTCATTTTCAGTGCCATAAATTGTAGTGGTATGGGATCCCCTCCTGAGGATTTTTACATGTACAGCAAGACAATATATAATTTCACATAACTAGCTTATCACTTAAAGAAAAAAATCCATCCTTCTGTTCTTTTAAATGTCTGAGCATGTTTGGCCGTTTAGTGATGTAGTCTATATCCAACAGGTGTGGGGTCTTCCCTTATTTTTAATTTGCAGCAGCTGTTCAAATGGTATCTTTATTGCAGATCAAATATTCAATATCTCTACTCGCTATAATAAAGGTAGTTGGTACATTATCAACGGTGCTTTACGAATCTTTTGTTTCGATTCAGTGGTTCGGAGAGTGTTTCAAACTACCAAAGTCACGCCCTCCATTAAAATTTTTAAACACTTGTGATGTAACGAAGCCTCGTTTACTGAAATCACGTGACTTTGGCAGTTTGATACACTCTCCGAACCACTGATTCGAAACAAAAGATTCTTAAAGCTTCGAAGCTTCATGAAGCAGTGTTTTGAAATGACTAGATATTGTTGAATAAAGTAATTATTTTAGTTTTTTTTGGCACACAAATAGTATTCTCGTCGCTTTATAATATTAAGGTTGAATCACTATAGTCACATGAGCCATCGGATTGTATCAAAAATATCTTAATTTGTGTTCTGAAGATGAACGACGGTCTTACGGGTGTGGAACGACATGAGGGTGAGTAATAAATAACAGAATTTTCATTTTTGGGTGAACTAACCCTTTAACATCATATCGTCCTCCCAGTTTCACCTCAACATTTTTGGTAAGCTGTTCTTCCCTTCCGCCACTGTTTATTTTATTAACTCCACTGACGTTTTTTTTTTTTTTTTTTGCTAACTTCAACCTCTCTCCAAAACCCTGCCCTGCAAAAACATGACAGACTTGGCGTTGTCAGTAATCCTGCACAAAATGATTGACAGCAATAAAGGGTTTCAGATAAATAATGTGTTATAATAACATCTGTCAGGTCGTATTTCTGACGAGCTGCAGAGCGACTCCAGCCACTTAATTATCCTCACCTGTCTGAAATAAAATTATTTTACTTATAAACAACTTTGGGATCAGTAAAAAGAATACTTTTATTCAGCAAGGATGCATTAAATTGGTCAAAAGTGACAGTAAAGACATTTATAATGTTACAAAAGATTTCGATTTCAATTAAATGCTGTTCTTTTGAACTTTCTATTCATCAAAGATTTCTAAAAGAAATTGTTACGTTTCCAGACACATATGAAGCAGCACAACTGTTTTCAACATTGATAATAATAAAAGTTTCTTGAGCACCAAATCAGCCTATTAGAATGATTTTACACCGCAGGAATAAATTACTTTATAAAATAGAAAATAGTTGTTCTAAATTGTAATAATATTTTACAGTATTACTGTTTTCATTATATTTTTGATCAAATAAATGCAGCTTTGGTGAGCAGAAGAGGGGGAAAAAAAACGCAAAATAATTTTTGACTGTGACATTAAAGCCAGCTTTTGATATTACTTGCTAATATTTGTTGATAATCAACATTTTAATAATAATATTTACATAAGTCAATTTTTAACCAATGGATTTCTGTTAAAAATAAAGTTCACCGCTGTCATCAAGCATCAGCTGGTGTTATGTGAACGTTGTGTGATGCATCATCTCTTCCAGTGTGAGACAAGTGCAGAAACATGCCTCTGTCTGCTGTCTTTAAATATGTGCATATATTACAGCAACAAGTGTCGTCCACACATTTTTTCCTTCCTTAAAAAGCAACTGCAGCACATTTGCTTGTGTTGCAGGTGTCATCTCACCTTTGTCACAGAGCAGGCCGCCCCAGTTTGTGTCACACACACACTTCCAGGGTTCGGTGCAAGTGCCATGATCACACCCAGGAAACGTCTCGCACTCATCGCACAGATCACCCTTCCAGCCATAATGACACCTACAGAAATAGAGAGAGGTTACAACAGACAGGAAGTGAGGAAAAGACACAAACAAAAGCAAGCAGGTACTGAATATGGCATGCATCAGCGCTATGTGGAGCTTGTAGACAGGGTATGATATTTCTGAAACCTGGGCAGACTCACTTGCAATCTCCAGGCAGATCGCAGGAACCGTGGTCCATGTGACATCCCTGCTTACACACCGCTAGAAGGAAGCATATAGAAGGTTTATTCAGATATGATGATCAAAATGATCCACTACAGTCATCTTACAAGTGCAGAGGATCATTTTCATAACACAAACTGAATTAGACAAATAAAGAGACTTTGGACACGTAATCCAGTTGCTAAATGCAGCCAGTCATGATGTGATGCTTCTCTTACTCAACTATTGTTAACATAAGGCTCAATGTTTTGACTTAGGATATGCTGGTAACAGGGGCTCTTCCTGATCAGTTAGGATGTGCACTTTCAGGGGAGAAATTTCTCTTTCTCTTGAGTCATTCTCTGTTGGAAAACCGATTTGACCTCTATGGAATGTTGGAAAAGCATCTGAATAAATATTCCTGTTGCTGAAGTCTAATAAGGGTTATGTAAAAGTCCACAGATATTGCCGTCAGTTCACTGCTGTTAACAGTTTCTCTGACAAGCGGATGCGATGTTTTCCTGTTTGTTCATGTGACATTCGACATAAAGCCTATTGTCAGAGAAACTTGAATGTGTAATTGTGAGATTTGTCAATCAGTCCTCATTTGACCTTTGGACCCATTTGATGTATGTTGCTACTTAACTTGACAAATAAAATGTTACTAATCATTTCCTCTTCAGCAAATGTTGCTGTCTGCCATTATTATCAGACAAGCTTCTGCTCTTGTCCTGTTTGTTTGTATCAGCCACCATTGTACATATATGACATGCACATTAGTAAGGAAACCTACATTTGCAATATAATATAACATAATATAATATAATAATGATTAATTTGTATGATGAATTTGTATGAATTCATACACCTACATTTGAAATAAAATATAATATAATATAAAATATAATATAATAATGAATTTGTATCATTAATTCCATTATACATTTATGACGTATAATATCAGTAATGTCATCTACAGAACATTTGCAATATAATATAACAATATAATATAATAATGATTAATTTGTATTATGAATTTGTATGAATTCATACACCTACATTTGCAATATAATAGAATATAATAATGAATTTGTATCATTTATTCCATTACACATTTATGACGTATAATATCAGTAATGTCACCTACAGAACATTTGCAATATAATATAACATAATATAATATAATAATGATTAATTTGTATGATGAATTTGTATGAATTCATACACCTACATTTGAAATAAAATATAATATAATATAAAATCTAATATAATAATGAATTTGTATCATTTATTCCATTATACATTTATGACGTATAATATCAGTAATGTCATCTACAGAACATTTGCAATATAATATAACAATATAATATAATAATGATTAATTTGTATGATGAATTTGTATGAATTCATACACCTACATTTGCAATATAATATAATATAATATAATAATGATTAATTTGTATGATGAATTTGTATGAATTCATACACCTACATTTGCAATATAATATAATATAAAATCTAATATAATAATGAATTTGTATCATTTATTCCATTATACATTTATGACGTATAATATCAGTAATGTCACCCACAGATTTCGCAATATAATATAACAATATAATATAATAATGATTAATTTGTATGATGAATTTGTATGAATTCATACACCTACATTTGCAATATAATATAATATAATATAAAATCTAATATAATAATGAATTTGTATCATTTATTCCATTATACATTTATGACGTATAATATCAGTAATGTCACCTACAGATTTTGCAATATAATATAACAATATAATATAATAATGATTAATTTGTATGATGAATTTGTATGAATTCATACACCTACATTTGAAATAAAATATAATATAATATAAAATCTAATATAATAATGAATTTGTATCATTTATTCCATTATACATTTATGACGTATAATATCAGTAATGTCACCTACAGATTTTGCAATATAATATAACAATATAATATAATAATGATTAATTTGTATGATGAATTTGTATGAATTCATACACCTACATTTGCAATATAATATAATATAATATAATAATGATTAATTTGTATGATGAATTTGTATGAATTCATACACCTACATTTGCAATATAATATAATATAAAATCTAATATAATAATGAATTTGTATCATTTATTCCATTATACATTTATGACGTATAATATCAGTAATGTCACCCACAGATTTTGCAATATAATATAACAATATAATATAATAATGATTAATTTGTATGATGAATTTGTATGAATTCATACACCTACATTTGCAATATAATATAATATAATAATGAATTTGTATAATTAATTCCATTATACATTTATGACGTATAATATCAGTAATGTCACCTACAGATTTTGCAATATAATATAACAATATAATATAATAATGATTAATTTGTATGATGAATTTGTATGAATTCATACACCTACATCTGCAATATAATATAATAGTAAATTTGTATCAATTTATGAACTTTTTACTGAAAATCACACTAAACAAATTCTATAATTCATTCTTACATGACATTCTGTAAAGCTTGTATGAAAGAGCAAATTCTTAGCAAATGGCCAATTGTTACGTTTGTGTGTGATTAGCTGAAGACCCTCATGCGCTCTGGAAAAAAGGTACAAAAGCTGTCACTGGGCCAGTACCCCTTCATCTTTGTACCTAAAGTATGCATCAAAGGTACATATTGGTACCAAAAGTGTACATATTAGTGCCTAAATGGTACATATTAGAACCTTTTTAAAGGGGACGGTCCCAATGACAGCTTTTGTACCCTTTTTTCTGAGAGTGGTGTGTGAAGACAATGTGCTGGACCCACTCACCCTGTCTGCACTCTGGTCCAGTCCAGCCCTCCTTACACACCTTAATTCCAAAAGGATCACAGTCAAAATGGCCGAAAAAGTCATCTCGTGCCCGACAGAGTTTGTTGCAGAGTGGGCCGTAGTAATTGGTATCACAGCGGAATCGCAGGCGGTATTCCAGAGTGAACATGCGACCGTGATGGCGGAACACCTGCCACTGCTCACCTGGGTTCAGCATCGAGGAAAGCAGCACTCGCTCTATTAATTCCTCCCGACCTGAGGGGGGCGACACACAGAGAGAGTAAAATAAAAAAAAAATTTTATGGAAAAACTTAGATGATATGGTCCAGCATGAGTGAGACAGGACTTTAAAGGACTGTTTAGAATTCTATACAATTTAGAATTTTATACAATTTTCTTCTTTTTTTTTTTTTTTTTTGGAAAAACAAAAGCAAAAACTTTTGCTACACTAAAGCACTTACAATGGAAGTACATGGCCAACCATTAAGTTAAGTAAATAAGTAAATAAAATAAATACATTGCACTACCATTCAAAAGTTTGGGGTTCAGAGCTGAAAAAACACTGGGCTAAAAAAAATGACCCAACAGGCTCAACCCAAAGTCAAAATGATTCTCTGTGGTAATAAACAAATTCTGTTTATAGAGCTTATCTTGTGTTGACAAGTCGTTATATTTGTTCATTTGTCTCTCCTTTTTGCTCCTGGTGTACCAGAGGTTTCCCAGAGAGACTGTTAGCCTGCCTCATCTCATACTGTTACATAGTGCATTATCTCTCACAAAATACTCTAGTAAGAAAGATAAAGAAAGAAAACTTGCCTAACAGATGAGATCATCTGGGCTTAAAAAAAAAAACAAAGGAATGAAAACAGGGGAGAGCGAAAGTGTTTAAACACAGATAAGTTATCCTAGCAACCCCACGCTCTTAATCAAAATAAACATCAACCGCATACACTGACCCCAAAAAATATTTGGAACCTTAAGGCATCATTTTTACACACACACGCACACACATATATACACACACACAAATCTAGACATGATAGTCTCGTCCTCCTCTGTTAATGGACTGCAGTTTAAGCACAGTCAGTAATTAGTGCTGTGGTCCATTTAAACATCATTCCACTACAACCCATTAGAGAAGTAAATGACTAGAGCAGAGCTGCACTCATGCAGAAAACCTTGTGCACAGTTTATCATTGACATGTTCAGGCACATAAATTTACATGAACATAAGTCTGATTTCTCACTCGGCAATGTAAGATAACTATCACACAACATCCATCAAATCCATTAGAGAGGAATATATTTGGATTGAGAGAGGCAATATATATGTACATATATATCTGTACAGAACCAGGATTGAGCAACATTTAGAATTTAAAAATCGGCTCCCCTTCAGTTCATCAGTAGGTTTGGATATCAAGAACAGGTTCCATTTTAGAACCGGTTCCAAATTTCCAAGAACCGTAAATTTGACAAGACGCACATTTAGATTCCACTTATCGATTACTGTGTGTGCATTTTAATTCAAGTGCAAGAAGACGTGAAAGAGAACTCAATTCGGCACTCACACGCTGTTTTCTGTGCTGCACACACATCCAAAGTGCATGCACAAAAAGCCACCTCTCATATAATGTTATCTTTTGCATTTTCTTGTGCTTGAACAGAAAAATACACACAAAATTATGTCAAAATATCCTTGTAAACAGCCTGTTTTTTCTTAAGTGAACGTAATCAGTTGAGAAAGAAAACGCATAGGTAACAGGATCCACGCATTCGGTCTTAAAGTGACAGCAGCCTAATATTCCTGCTGCTGTCTAATGATAATCAAACAACAAATGTAAAAGAAGATCACTCACTGATCTTGACTGAATAACTTCTGTAAATTTCATTCTTTCCCCGTATTGATGGAATTTTCTGTCATTTATGACACAACGCTTCCCCACACTGACGAAATTTTCCGGCAATCCATGTTTGACTGTTATACGGTAATAGACATGTGCCAATATTTGGTAATACAATACATCACGATAATGAATATACACTATATTGTTATCGTGGAAACTTCAAAATACTGTGAATAATTATTATTATGAATTATAAAAAAATGTATAATACATTTTAAGAATACTTTACCTATCAACCGTATAAAATGCACAACTCCGCTGTATGCTGCGTCAAAAGAACACGCGCACTCAGATGTAAACAAGCCCGACGTGCATGAGAAGCACATGGCGGAGCTAGTGAAGGAGACGCGCTGAATAAAAATTGCACGTTTACTTTCTGACAGCAGAGGGCGCTGATGGAACAGCAGAAGTGCAGCGGTTACCCCGGAAAACCCGGAAACAAAGCAGCTGCGCTACTGAACAGTAATTAAAATGCTACAAACAGCCATTCAGTTTTGTTGTTCATCACAGCACCAAATACTTCATACTTAATAGGCTACTTACTTTAAAACTTAAACATTTTTATATTTTAATCTAGACTACAACATGCCCTATAATGATTAAAAATGTTCTGATTATTTGTTATTGTTCAGTAACACTTGACATAAGCTGACATAAGGCTTCATTAGTTAACATGTTAATTCATTATTACCAAACTGACAATGAAAAATACTTATAAAGCAATTATTAATGTTAATTTCTTAGTTAAAGTTTAATAACATTACTAAAATCAAAAGTTGATAGTTAAAAAAAAAAAGCTTCAGCAATTATCGCAACATGAAAATTTGTTACCGTCACATGCCTATATGGTATGAGGCACTATTATGCATCTTCTGAAATAGTACAGAATCTATGAATCAAAACACAGGCGAAGAAGAAGCAGAAACAAGCTATAGAAGGATTGCTTATGCACACGTAAAATACACGTGTGAATGTATTTGATTTTTAATCCATTTCAAATATACTTTCTTAGATAAAAATACAAATTGCAATTTTCCATCATGTTTGCTCAGTGTTTAAATTCACGAATTTAAATTCGTTCTTCATTCAATTCAGAATGGTGCACCACCCACCGGACAGAAGACAATAAAATAAATGGGAAACTGAACAACATTGTATCCTTGCCTCCCCTGCTCTCATTTTCTCTCACAAAGTCTTTTTCAAAGACATAATGGGTCAGGACGGATGTTGCTGAAGACTGTTAAAGCTATATGGCACTCAGAAACCAGATATAATACGACTGCATTATAATCCAGAGCTGGCAGGAAAAAACGGCTCTATAGATCCAAACTCACGTCATTTAGACTCCTGGATCAGCACACCTAAGCCTCACCTCACCAGAGACAAGCTGTAAATCCAATGAACGAGAGAAGGGATGGGTAAAGTAAATGAACAGACATGACAGGAGCTAGAGGGCAGTGAGAATGAGAAATGGAGAGAGATTTAGAAGAGAAAAAAAAGGGGAAGAAAAGAAAATTATAATAAAAGAGAATAAGAGTGCCAGGAAAAAGACAAGAAGGAGAAAAAAGAGATGAGAGAAGTAGATGTGCATGCATGTTTGTGTAACAAATTAAGTTTAGGTATTTATGAAAATTAAGCGGTAATATCCAAATTATTAAAATGTATCTCAGCACTGTCTGAAGCATGCACATGTGTCTAATTTATTCATTAAAGGACATAATCATTGCGCCTGAGTGTGTGTGTGTGTGTGTGTGTGTGTGTGTCCAAAATCCAGCAACATATTTTCAGTCATGGAGCTTTTCTTCAATTATAAGGAGAAACAATCAGAAAGCAACACAGGAAATGAAAGAGTCATGGAGACTGACCCTGTGCATTACTCTGTTCTCTTGTAATCCCCAGAAGACAGCATGAGGGGTAAATACGGATCGGCTGTCTGATGTCCTCCTTTTCATTCTTTCTTTCTCTGTGCTGTTACATTGCTACAAATGGTTTCTGTGAGGACACATATGATCCATGGATTTTATTTTTTAAGTCTCGCACACACACGTATCATCATACCTGCCTCTGATGTTTCATTGTCATGATCCAGAGCCTCGATCACCAGAGAAAACGATTTCTAGACAAAAGAAAATAAACAAGGAAATGCATGTCAGTGTATTTTATATTGCTACATGTACACAACACATTGTGATGGAATTAGTGAGTAAAAATGCTACAAAATGCAGCACAAATGCAGTATAAATCATACATAATTCAGTGCAGAGTCTAAATTTTTAATTGCTGAAATTAATTTAATTTTAATTTAAAAAAAGTCCGATCACTTAGAAAAGTAACAGTACATCTCTCCACAATATGTCACACGATTTGAGAAGTTTGTTTAATTGTTCTGAATGTGAACTTGTACTGTGCTTTAAATCTTAAAAGCATATTTAAAAAAAACTGTACTTCTAGATAATATATTAAAGTAAATTAATATATAAAGTAAAAGGCCACAAAGTACACTTATCTAACTTTTGAATTGATGTGTATTTTAAATGTACTAAATTGCAACTTCAATATAACAAATTTGTAATTATAGTACAAATATATTTAAATACATGACATACAAGTTTTAAAAGAAATGACATTAAATTATAAGTATCTGTCTGTCTGTCTATCTATCTGTCTATCTATCTATCTATCACCATTTCAGTTGTATCCAACTCTTGGTGATTCTATGGCCATCTCTCGCCATACGCAAGAGACTGTCCATGAATTTTTTGGTAATGTTTTTTCCAGGGTAGGTTGCCAGGTCTTTTCCCAACCTTCCCCATTACATGGCTTGGGACCTACACACACGCATTCACACCTACAGCCAATTTGGCATGTCCAATCCACCTAACCTGCATTGGCTTTCAGTAAAACTTGGCTGCCTATACTGTAGAAAGGAAAAAAAAAAAAAAAGAAAAAAGTTTGACTAGAGAAAATAGAGAAAAAAGGCTGTTTTCTTCCATTTTGCCAAATAGGTAGAAAAAACTTCAACACCCATAATGCACTGGGCATGTTGCCATCCAAGGCCCCTCCCACAGTCTGCTATGGATACACTTACCAGAGTCAAATACCACCTTGTTTTAGTAGGAAATAGTTCTTAGCAAACTTTTAATGGTGCCGACTTGTATTGTTCCCGGATGCAAGAATTCAAAGAGTAAACGTTTAGCGCGAGTGAGGGAAAGATCCAGTGCGTTGTAGGCAGTGGATAAAGAATCGTAAATACGGAGAAAATGGTGCAACCAAAAATAAAAAAAACCTCCATGTTTGTAGTCAACATTTCAAACTGGATGATCACGAACACAGTGTTTCAGGCCAAACGGAGGGAAAAACTAAAAGAAACTGTCAGTTACACCCAACTGTCTGAAGCAAAATGCTGTCATGTACAGGTAAGAAAGCTGTTGCCATAGTCTTCCATATTTACCATAATTTTACCGTATTTTCTAACAAATAAACGTTAATTTCTCAATCCAGGTAACACAGAAAAAGTAGTAAACATTGTTTATGTACATATACCAACACTGTAACAATATAAAGCGGGTTAAAACTCCTTGAACTTCTTTTAAAGTATATTATTTCTGTAATAATAAAAGTATTCTAAAGGATCTTTACAAGAGTTAGGTGTTTGTTCAAAGTATAAGCAATATAAATGCTGTAGCAAGCACCACTAATACAGTACAGATGTGAAATTGTACATCATGGTTGTTTGCGATGTGTTCTTCATTTGTACTAGGCTGAAATTTGCTATTGGATCTCATGGTTTGAGCTCTTTTTTCCTAATATATCTCTAAAGTCCAGTGGGGGAACAGATGGTGACACTGAAAACAACAACAGAAAACCCTGAAAACAGAAGAATGTCACTACTGATTTGCAGTAGTAGCACTGAGACCAAGCCTTTCTGCAGTCACTCTAAATACAGTACCCATCATCCCCAGACAATGAGTACTTAAACAAATAGAGTACTTCAAACACCACTGAACAAGCGGGCAATTCATGAGGGCATCAACAAGTAGAAAAAGACAGACAGGGAGAAAGAAAAAAAGAGAAGAGGACAATTTTCTTCATCCTCTCTGTTCTTCTAAATGAATAATTCAAAGCCACACTCTCGTTCTCCAGTGAGAGGTCCAAACCCTGCCATGCAAATGACACAGCTGCAGCATTCTGGGTAACGAAACTCTAAAAGGCAGTGTGGATGTGCAGTCACGCCTGTCTCATAAGTGCCCACCAGAGGAGAGGAGTGAGGGACGGAGGAGAAGACATGATGATTGGCAGGAGTGAGGGAGCTTGATAAAAGTGGTGTTAAGGGTCGAAAGATGATGATTCAGTGATTGAATGACTGACTGAAATGAAGAAGAATGGCTGAAAAAGCATCTTGCACTGAAGCACGCACCTACAACAGAGCTTGAGCTTCACAATTGTATTCCTGTTTTAACAGCATACAATACTTAACTGCTTAAATTGCCGCAGCTCAAATGATAAAAGCTTTTCTATGTACATTTTTGTCACTAGATTGTAAGAATTAGCATTCCCATATCTATTAGCATATCCATTCATCTCAATGGCAGTTGCTTGATTGCCACTACCTTGAATATTTGAATGTTTAACATATTTAGATTTACATACTTAGATTTATATGATTTAGTCAGAAAACATTGCTACTTTAAAATGATCATCAATGTTGAAAGATGTGTTTTGTCCCCAGAATCGTGTAGTTACAGCAGCTACATTAGCCTACCAGCAGACTGCTAAATTGCTAAAGCTAACCAAACAAGCATTGTTTGATCCCCAAATGAACTAAATTTGATACTACATTTGAAAATTAGACAATAAAACACACTATTTATCGTGATTTGCCAGGACAGACAACAGGAGAATCAATACCTTTACAGTCGAAGAAACAGAAAAGGTGGACAGAAAGACAGAAAGACAAAAAAATGTGCGTATCATAGCGTAGCATACACAAGGTGGCTAATTATTGTGTAGACCACTCTCTAAAACTCACTCGTATCAGTGTGTGTGTAACAAGCATATTACCTAACGCGCCCTTTAAATAACAAAAAAAATACTGAGGCAACTGAAAATGACTGCAGTCATTCTCAGTTGCCTCAAAATAGCAACACGCCAACAATGCGCCTTAACACACCTCATTTCAGACCAGCACGCCCATGGACGAACAGATGGACACGAGCGCATTTGCTATGTAAACAACGTGGGCGCACTAGCAAAAAAATAGCAAACTAGCAAAAAAAACACTTGCATCGCGCCTGCCGTCTCATTGCGCCGAGTGTATGATAGGGCCCTTAATCTCAGATTTCCTCTTGCAATATGACAGGTATGTGTTAGCTAATGCTAAGCGTCTAATAAATGTTTCATATAATAAGCTAACAGTCATTACACAATGTAAACAGACATGTTTTACATCCTTAATGGCCCCTTCAGAGACAAAGACAGCACTGAGATGAAACCACATTTGCACTTTATAATTCCAGAGATGATTTGTGTTGTAAAAGCACACACACACTCTTGCTCACTCAGATGAGTAATAGCCTTCCACAATTGCTCTCCACAACAGCACACTCAAAAATAACAACCAGCGCTACTCTTTCTTTTCCATTCACACACACACACAGCATGCCCTCAGAGCCATAACAAGCTTGAAACATTCACAGCACCCACACCCTTAAATAAACAACCAGAACAAAGGCTAATTTCTCAGACACACAAACAAAAATGTCCACCTGCAGTGGTCCCCTCTCAAGCCCCGGAGCCCTCTCTCAGCCTCCTGCAATGAGATAACCCAGACCACTCAAACTCAGTGTTCGACACCCTCATACACACATACACGAGTCTTAGATGGATATCCAGCTCCAAATTGGCATAAACAGCCTCAAAGCCCAGACTGCCATTATCAAAAACATACTAACTCTCCCTAAGCCATCTTTGCAATAAGTCAGTTTGTGAAATTTCTTCCTTGCTAGAAATTCCAGGGTCAGCTATAAGTGGTATTATTAGAAAGTGGAAACATTTAGGAACAGATTCCATAACTGAAGATTTCCAAATTTCCACTGGCATTAATATCAGCAGAAAAAAAATGTGCGGCAGGAGCTTTGTGAAATGGGTTTCCATGACCGAGCAGCTGCATCCAGGCCTTGTGCAATGCAAAGAAAAGAAAGTGTTTGGTTTTTTTGGTTTTTTTTGGTTTTCTCCATATCTTTTTAGATAACTGGTATCAATCTCAGGCTAAACAGTTTGCCAGGTCTGCTTAGGTAAATGGAAACCCTACTTAAAGACGTTGTTCCACATTATTAAGCAAGTCACAGTTCTCATGCAATATGGGGAGGAAGACAGATCTTTCTGAGGATGAAAAGCATGAAACGTAAAAAGTGAATGTGTGTGAAAAGTGAATGTGAATTATCAAACTATCATAAGATTTGTAAGTGACTTAGAGCACAGCAGAACTTTTAAGGAAAGTTTCTGTCAAAAAAAAATGAGTTGTATTAAAAGGACAGGTATATAAAAAAAAAAGCCGGTGTTGAGCAGCAAACAGGTATTTGAAGCTGCTGGTGTCTCTGGAGTCTCCATGCTGGCTGGCAGTTGTGTGTAAAGTTGCATTTCAGCCACTTCTAACCAAACCTCACAAAGAGAAACATATACAGTGGGTGTAGAAATAAATGAAGACTTGTTTTAAAAAAAAATTGTATTCACTGACGAATGCCGTACTACAATGGATGGTCTAGATGGATGGATTTCTGGATGGTTGGTGAGTGGCCACCACGTTCCAACTACGACGTCAGCAGGGAGCTGGCGGGTGATGATTTGGGCTGGAATATTGGGAAGTGAGATAGAAGGTCCCTTTAGGGTCTCTGATGCTGTCAAAATGACTTCTGCAAGATGTATGGAGTTTATAACTGGCCATTTTCAGCTTTGGTATAAAAAGAAGGATAATGCCTTCTGAAATACAATGCACTATCCCATGCTGCAAAAAAACACCACAGCAATAAAACTGTTTAAAAATGTATTTTTTACACCCACTGTAAATGGTTTGGTTAGGGGTGGCTGAAATGCAATTTTACACATAACTGCCAGCCTGCATGGAGAGGTTTTTGAGACTCCAAAGACACCAGCAGCTTCAAATACCTGCTGCTCAACAGTGGCTTTTTTTTTTTTTTTTTACAGCTGTCCTTTTAATACAATTAACTCGTTTGACAGAAACTTTAAGCCTTTATCTGACGAATCACGCTTCTCTGTCTGGCAATCCGATGGACGAGTCTGGGTTTGGCGGATGCCAGGAGAACGATATCTGCCTGACTGCACTGTGCCAACTGTAAATGTTGGTGAAGGAGGGATAATGGCATGGGCCTGTTTTTCAGGGGTTGGGCTATAGGCTCCTTACTTCCAGTGATAGGAAAATCTTAATGCTTCAGCATACCAAGACATTTTGGACAATGCAGTGCTTCTGACACTTTTTGCCATTGAGATGACTGGGGAAAAAGTGTCTCAATCAACCTGAATTAACCCTATATATATATATATATATATATATATATATATACGAATACAGTGACGAATCAGCCATTTGAACGAATCGAATGAATGAATGAATGACTCAATGATGAATGACTCATTTAGACATTTACCGCCACCTACTGGCAGTTTCTTATTTAGAGTATCATTAAAAAAAAAATAATAATTTCATATTCCATCTTAATATATAACCCATTAAAGGTATAGTTCATCATTTACTCATTCTCATGGCCGTTGTAGCCTAAAGGTTAAGTACAATTAATTCTATGTTGAACCAAATATAGGCCTAAAGCTACTTTTTGTAATGTCTATTTGATTTTTGATGGTTTTTCTCATTTAACACAAATTAATGACTTTAAATTATCTTTTGGGGGTAATTTCTCAGCCCAATTTGATGTGCAATTAATTAAGAACTTAATATTATCTCTTAAAAATACCCTTACAAAATAGTACTAAGGTGGTGGAGTCAGTGGGATTTATTCATTAAAGACATAGGCAGAATGGACTTTTTATATAAATTGTATGTTAAACCAGGGATTTTTAAACTCTTTGATGACTGGGACTCCGAAATATGATCACCCCCCACTTGTGAAGGACCCCCTTAGTAAAATATAAAAGCAGCTATATACTTTCATTTATAAAATAAACATATATGCTGTGTGATAAAAAATATTTTATGTAATGATATAGACAACTTATACTAAATTAAATAATTGCCATTTATATTGTCATTATACTAAAGTGAATTATTAAAATATAAGTTAACCGCAATGTTTTTTGTACAAATTGTTAAAAAATGAATTGTTAAATAAAATATTTCTTCACAATGTCACAATTAAAGTCATTTGAAAGCAGAATATAAAATAATAAAATAAAAATTATTATAGAAAATTCTATCATCCTTTACTCATGACAAAACAAAACCATCAACACCAAGACATTTTTCAAAATATGTTCTTTTGTGTTTCACAGAAAAAGAGAAAAAGAAAGAAAAAGAAAACCTTACAGCTTTGGATCGACATAATTTTTTTATTAACTATCCCTTTAAATGCATGGATTTGCTATAAACATACCATCTCATATGTGAGCTCTGAATTCATATGTAATATTTTAGTCAAACCCAAAATACAGTCACATGTGCCGAGTCCTTATAACTGCACTGCTGATGGGGAAAATAAGATGCTGATAAATATCATTTGGATGTATTAAATATTTACTTAAGGTAGGCTGATTCATGTTAAGCCCATCATGTTTGTGTGTTTGTACCGCAGTGTGTGTGATGTCTGTTGTGTGTTGTGTGTATGGGTGGGTTTAGGGAGCCGCTGATATTCTCAGCTCACAGTCTGTGTTTTGGTTCTGGGACATCCTGGCGGAAGAGATGAGGCATAAGAACAGAGACGTTAGGAAGTGAAGCTCTCTAAAACAAAACCACACTAACACACACCCATTACATTCAGCGCTGGCCGGTCCCCAGACCTTTATCTCCTATTCCTCCTTTCCTCTATTCTCTCTCTCTATCAGGCTGCATCAGCACAGAGAATGCCAACAGCCCCGTGGCAGTGCCAAGGTCAGACACACAAACACATAGGTGAGTGAATCACACACGTGCAGGAAGGGTGTACGAGCGTCTCCTGTCACAGGTCAAGTTCAGAAAACTGCTAAATCACTGTTTCCCTGCTTCACCACACCTCTGGCTCCAGATCAACTACTGTCGTTTCCATTCTAGCTAATTTATCTATGATGCAAGTTTTACGTCCTCATGCTGTGATTAATGAGTCATGAATCACTAATTATCAAAACAGCCGTAAAGCGTTTTGACAAGAACTTCATGTCATCTCTTTTGAGCACTATAAAACAATGGATTATTTTGGAAAACAGTACTGAGATGGTAGAGTCATCAAAATGAACGTCATGATTTTCAATAAGACTTTAGAAAGCAGATTTAAACAAGAATAATATCAAATTCAGTAAAAAGTGCATAATTGATATCCAAATCAAAGGTACTTCAAAGATCATATAGTACCATTTTACTACCATGGCATGTCACAAAACCAAAGGTTTGTAACCTTTTTGATGCCCGAGACTCCTAAATATGATGATTCCCTTGTGAAGGACACCCTTATTAAAATATAAATGCAGCTGTGTATTTTCATGAATACAAGACATTAAAAATGTATAAGAAAAATATTTATTATGTAGTATTATAAAGACAAGCAAATTAGAGAACTAACTTTTATTTGCTAAGTCAATATTTAAAGGGGTGGTTTATTATGATTTCACTTTTTTAGCTTTAGTTAGTGTGTAATGTTGCTGTTTGAACATAAACAACATCTGCAAAGTTACGACGCTCAAAGTTCAATGCAAAGAGAGATATTTTCTTTTACAGAAATCGCTTTTTAAGGACTACAACAAACGGCTGGCAGGGACTACAACAAGCTTCTTCCCGGGTTGGTGACATCACTAACCCTAAAAATGTACATAACCCCCGCCCCTGAGAACATGCAACAAAGGAAAGGAAGAGGAGAAGAGGAAGAGTTGTTGTAGTAGAGTGTTGTTATCATGCCGTTATTTTACGCCGGACTGCTTCACAAACGAGGGTCAATTCAAAGCTGGAATTTTGCACAAAATATTAACATGACGGCACATGCTAGTCGAATCAACTCCACAGCAACTACATAAATTTATCCACTAAACATTCAGAAATGTCCAGTTGTGTTCTAAAGTTCCTGAGTCTCTCCATCAGTGTCGACTCCGGTTTGAACAATGTAAGGCTGAACACCGTTACCGACAATCCTCATTTTGGCTGCGTGAGATTCTCCAGTTTTGTTGTTGTTGAGCAACCGAAGCGCGAGCTGTTAAAGCTCCGCCCTCTTCTGGAAAGCAGGCCAGGAGCAGCAGCTAATTTGCATTTAAAGGGACACACACAAAAACAGTGTGTTTTTGCTCACACCCAAATAGGGGCAAATTTGACAAGCTATAATAAATGATCTGTGGGGTATTTTGAGCTGAAACTTCACAGACACATTCTGGGGGACACCAGAGACTTATATTACATCTTGTAAAAGGGGCATTATAGGTCTCCTTTAAAAAAAAATACATTTTGGGAAAAAAATGAAAAGGTACTTCAAAGAATACCACTATTTTAATACCATGGCATGTAAAAAAAACAAACAAACAAAAAACATGGTAGTACCATGGAATATTTGGTAATTTTTAATGTAGATCTCATCAAATATGTTCTTTAGTTTAATTTAAACATTTCTATTAAAATTAAACCATACCTTCAAGAAAAAACATGCTTTGAAAAATGGATTGCATATATTACTTATTTACATTTTTTTTCATTTAGCAGGATTAGATGTGATATTACGTTTTAATCCACTTGAGCATGTTTCTAATATACAGTGTCTGCTCATATGAACTATTGCTAACATACACAGTTATGAGTTAAGCATTATTTAATACATTATTTTAGTTAAAGCTTTTGAGGCTTTAACTATGACAGAAATCTATAATTATCTCTTTGCTCATGCAGTATTTTTGAGACCTGTGGGAACCGTCGAAACAAGACCAAAGACGGTCCCATTATAAAACACACACAAATACATCATGTCCTGTTTATCATCAGTGCTTGTTTCTCACACAATCATGCGTAATCACACACACCCAAAATACATGAAATAAACTAGTAAATTAACGAAAAGACAAACATATGCCGGAAAGTCCAGCAGTAAACAGCACAGATAAGATAAGGCTCAGAGTCACAACTCTCCAGTTTCTGTGCACAGGTGTGTGGCACTTCAGCACTGATTGTGTCTCCTCTGATACGTTAAAAGCTTTGTGTCCCAGCTCAAAAAATGACAGGCTACAGGAAAATCATTTTACAGAATGGCATAAAAAACCATCATGAACAATCACAGTCTGTGATAATGACTAGCTGCCAATCCACAGACATAAATACAGTATTTTGTAAAACCTTAATACGCAGAGCCTATCTCTCCCTCTGGAAGAACATGATCAGTATATGCATATGCTTTAATTTCATGCCTAAATGGGAGGTTGTGTTTGTTATCTCCAAAAGCCTTTAGCAACAGAGCTGTTTGACAGGCTTGGATGCCTGCATATGAAAGAGCTCTATTCACACTTAAGGGAAAAAAGAGGCACAATTGCACTGCAGTGAATACATAATGAGCTAGCACTGTATTTCACTGCATCCGGCTCCTCGAATAGCAACACTTCGAAACTTGCCGGACCTTGTAGCAACAGGCGCTTCTAATCCGGATCTCTGAATTTATATAGCAGCAGGACATCTGCAATCTATCATCCATTCGGTAGCATTTAATGAAGAGGTTTGGCTGAGATTAGAATCAGTGAATAGTGGGGGGTTAAGACAAGGATGAAGACTTGTTTTAGTCTAGTTTTAGCCAGACATAAGAAGCCTGTGTCTATTTCTAAAGTGAATTATGTAAGACATTATCAGCCGATAGATAGCTGAACAATCTTTTACACACAACATGATAATGCAGTTTCAAGTAGTGCAACTATACAGAATGAATAACTATGAGCAACAACACAAGAAAAAATAGATTTTGACATTTTAAGCAGAAAACTTTACTTGTGCAAGATATGTGCAATTGATATGCAGTTGCCAAGGCACTCTAAATGGGTTTTATTTTTTATTTTTATCATGTTGCAGTTTGATTGCTAGGGTGTTCAGTTAAAGGCACAGTATGTACGTTTAACAGCTAGAGGTCACTTTTTCAAAACAATAACAAAGGTGTAGCTTAATGATGCCGTGAATAATAATGGAATCATGGGAGTTGTTGTATTTACCTCCACAGAATATGCTAATGAATGACTTTAAGATAGTTAACTCCACATCAGCTACATAAATTAAGCAACTAACCATTTAGAAACGTCCTGTTGCATGTTGTCACTTCTTCTTGAGTCTCTCCATCGTCTGAACGTAAAAGGCTGAACAGTTTCTGACATTTTCAGTGAGTCTGCGTGAGGTAATCGGCGCTGATAACACTATGTGCTAACACAAGCTCTTGAAACTCCGCCCTCTTCTTGGGAGCAGCAGCAGCTCATTTGCATTTAAAGGGACATACAAAAACTGAGTGTTTTTGCTCACCCTGAAAAAGTGACAAATTTAACATGCTATGAAAAATTATCTGTGTGGTATTTTGAGCTGAAACTTCAGATACACTGTCTGGGGACATCAGAGACTTATTTTTACATCTTGTAAAAGTGGCATTATATGACCCCTTTAAAGTTTTATTAACGTTACTGTGGTATGAAGCAGGCCACAGCCGAGAGCCTGTGACATTTTATGATGGTGTTTTTATTATGCTTATATGACGCAGTTGTTCACTGCCGCTGCTTTCGTTTTGTTGCTTATGTTTATTTTATGATTCATTTTATGTTTAACATCCGTGCCAAGAATGAAGAAAGTATGTATTTTTGTAAAACTTATTTAGTCTTGACAAAGCAATAAATTCATAAGCAAGTCATAAACCAGTAACTCCAGTCCAGGTCTCCACCATGTTTCATACGAAATGCTTCATGATAAAATGTAACTTTCGGTTTGTGTTGGTACACATCAATAATAAAAACTAGGGATGCACCGATACCAAGCTCATGTACCTGTACTCGTACCCCCGATACCAAAGACCGATACCTCACGTGACATAACTGACACAATTGTCCGCGCACAGAGACTCCGGCGGCAGCAGCAGAAACAATGTCAGCCTTAGAGGTGTGGAAATACTTCAAAATTAATGATGACAACCCACACATTGCGAACTGCATGCTTTCAATCACAATTTGTTATCGATCAGTGAAGGCAGGATAGGCGGAATCGCGCTGAATGACAGACCAGAAGCGCGCTCTCTCGCACGCGCTCTCTCTCTTTCTTGCGCGCGATCCCAGTTCTCTCAGATAGCGCGCGATCAGTTCTCCTCGCGCCTGAATGGTCAAATGCACACATAGTTGTCAAAATGTCCATCGTGTGGAGTATCTCACGTAAATACAGTCGGTTATGGCTTAAGTGGACCTAAACATTTGGGTGAAAACAGGATATGTGTCAGTATCCATGGATTCGGTCTTAAAGGGACCGTAGCCTATATTTGTCATTAATGTTAATAAAACAACTAAATATGTTAAATAAATGTATACATGGTAAATAAACCTACTGTATCTGAAAAACAAGTTTATTTAATTTGTATCTCTATAGTATTTGTTGTATTGTTTGTAAATTTATATTGGTAATTATGCCCTTTGAAAGTTATTGGACACTGTGAAATTTTTGTTCTTTAAGTTTGTGACAAGCACATAAAATTTTTTTTTTTTTTTTCATTAGAGTAATAATAAAGAAGCTGTCCTACATTCATTATTCTCACTGTGTTGTGCTTGGAAAACTGCAACATCACCAAAAAAATGAATAAATATAGGTACTAATATATCTAGTACTCGGTGAGTACTAGAAAAAAGTATCGGTGCTCGTACTCGGTCCTTAAAAAAATGATATCGGTGCATCCCTAATAAAAAACATTCTTATGCATGGTTTAATGTATAGAAGAAATAAACATTCCTGTTCAGTAGGCTATTACAAGCTGTCATGTGACTCAAGTACTTTAAAAACAATGCCCATTATAGCTCATTTAGAGAATTATTGATATATTTTCGTATGTTTACCTAACCCTTCTTCACTGGTTGTTGGGTTGTTTCAACCTAGATTTGGGTCAAAGTAGTTGCATTAAAAATTTATTAGTAAATCCCGCATTTAGAATGCCAATTCGACAGCTAGATGGTGCCAGAACATATTAAAAAAGCATTTATTTAGCTGTCAACAAAAATTTGGTTTTAATTTCAATTGTTCTTACTGCCAATTTAACGTTTTAATGGGTTTCCCTTACATATTTATATACTTTTTTCATAACTTGCAGTGTGTTTCCTTGATGTTTTAATTCCATCCTATAGAAAAGTGCAGTGCACCTTGCATACTGAAAACCATTGTAAATATTACTTAAGTTTATGGAAATTTTGTTTTTTTTAAGAATGCCCTGGCTGGTATGAGCACACAGCTAGATCGATATTAGAATATCGTATTAATAAAAGCTGGATGACTTGTGGTGCTAAATGGCATCCAATTAATTTTCTGTCGATAAAAGCATCTAAAACGATTGCTCACCTGCGTAATAAAACGCATCATGTATTAAAGACAAGTCTCTTTGGTGTTTCCATGGTTTCTACAGAAGTAAAGCCGGATATTGAGGGTAACATGGATATGATGTCATTGACAGGCAACGCAACGACATAGGCAGTTACACTGGTTAAAATAGCTGATTTCTCAACATTGTCAGAAACATTTGGGATAATGTAAGGACACAAGTCAACAAAAATATATAACATTGTTTTGTTGGTTTTTGGATATTTTATTCCAAAAATCTTACATATTGTACCTTTAAAATAAATCCATAAAATGAAATGCCCCCTAAAATGTTCTATAGAAGACAGAACTTCAATTGAGCTTGATTTTGGTAAAATGTTAATACTATAATTGCAAATACATGCATGCCCCAATATCAACTTTTACAACACAGTGTTTAATTATTTAAAAAATACAGTGTTTTTTCCATTTCCTGAAAAGTAGCAGTTTTGGACATACAATATATAGAGCAACAGTAAGTGTGCTATTCAGAACAAGCCTTGTATTTCCATCTAACCCCTTTTGTTAAAGAGCCCTTTATGTTCTCACTCACTCAACCTCTCTCTCCCCTCTAAATATCTGTCCATCCATCCATAAACATCTATATACCAACTTGCATTCATCTTTCAACTCACTGGCCTCACACTCTCTCTTTTACTCTCACTCTCTTTGTCCGTCTTGCTCTTGAATGACTGTCAAAATAATAAATTGAGGTCCAAAAGTTTAAGACTTCTGAAAAAGGCATTTTTCTCATTTTACTTTATTAATCAGCATTACAATTTGAGTGGAAAGTTTGAAAAATGTCAGTGACAAAATGTCTTAGTATTTGATTTGAGTATTTTAATTTAATAACAGCAGCGCTCGACTGAATGAATTCAATTTTGTGTCAAACCTGATGATCATGATCTCCAGCATCACTTTTGATGATCCCAAGACCATATCAAGCTGAAATGACCATCTAAGGAGTTCATATGATTAATGTCGAAATTTACTGATTTGATTAGTGACCTAGAAATAACGCTGCATAATAAACATTTCTTATTCAATTTATGTCATGAAATTTCCAGGATTAAATCAAATTTTAATTACCATATTTTTTTGGACCCCACAGTATATTGCAAGGCTTAAGCAGCACTTCAAATGTTATGCAATACACACAGACCATATGAAATACTATAGTACATGCACAACAAAAATGAAAGAAAAAAAGTTATGAACTTATGATTTGCAAAACTCAGATGGTGTCCCACAGATGGGGGTACAGGAGGATATCCCGACCGAGACAGCCTGTACAAACACAACGCACTCCAACAGGAAGAACTCCAAGCCCTCTGAGAGGAATTTCCCTCTCTTTCTCTTTCTATCACTGACTCACTATTATACATAATGTTTTGACATAACCTTCCATCACGCTTCTCTTTCTATCACTCGTTCTTCCACAAACACGACCCCAGTAAACATATTAAAGTTACTCTCTAAGTACACTGACAATTTACAAGATTTACAATGGGCGCAAAAAGTATCCGGACAGATAAGCCACACTTAAAAATGTATAAATGTCATTGTTTTAGATATCAAATCAAGTGGCATTTTCTTTAACGGAAGACAGAACAAGCACACTTTCCATGCAAAACATTTCTATTTTTATGTTTTAAATGATGAAACAATTGATACACTAATGTTCAGAAGTTTGAGGTTAGTTCTGAAAGAAATTCATACTTTTATTTAACAATTTAAATTGATCAAAAGTGACAATAAATAATTTTACACTTTCGATTTAAAAGAAAAATGCTGTTATTTTTGTTTATTAATTATGGGCATTTTGGGATAAAATAACGCTGGATGGAAATGCCAAGATGCGCCTAAAATGTCATATTTCGTCTGCCGTTCTGATCCTGTTTTGTGCATAATTTAAATTTGCAACGTTGGATGGAAACATACTGTAGACTTGAGTAATGATGCTAAAAATTCAGCTCTGCTTCACAGGAATAAATGACATTTTAGATTTCACTATATCACTGTTTTTACAGTATTTTTAATCAAATAAATGCAGCCTGGGTGAGCAGAAGAAACTTAGTGAATAACACTCAAAATTGAAGATAGAAGAACATGTTAAAAAGCAACTTAAACACTGTATATATACTGCATTCAGTGCTAGCTTCTACTGTGAGATACAAAATCACATCACGCCCCTGCTGTAACATGGACAGAGGCCTACACATCGACCAATGAGGAAAAACAGTCTCTTAAAACATCAATATAGTAATTATGCATGTTCACACACACATTTACCCAACCCCATAATAACTACACTTATCCAGTCCTCTCTCGCTCTCGCATACCTGCAGAGAGCAGGTGTTGCCATGGAAGCTGTAGCATCCACCTGAGGTGATACAAGCAGAGGGTTTCAGAGAGGAAGAGACTAAATTAGAACAGCTACATTAATTATCGCTTTACTTTACCCCCAATGACCTCAGAGGGAGAGGGTCTGCTCTGTTGTTTGTGTGCTCTAGGAATGTAACCATGTAATTCTATACACACATGGAGTGTATGGATGCATGGATGCTGTATTTTTTCATTTTCAACTGTTTGCTTGTTTCGAAACTGTTTAAAATTCTCTGCTGCCCATCATCTTACTTCTTCTGTCTTGTTGTTTTCCTCTGAAGGATGTATATGGTTTCTGTGGAGCCTTTAGGCGGTTTGGCCGCAGTGTGCCCCACAGGCATTCATTTGAATATTCATATGCACATATACAGTGAAGGAACAGAATAATGTCTTGCATGCACAAGTATATAAATGAAAAGCTGACAAATGGATATGAACTTTTTTTTATAAAGTTAAGATTATAAACCACTGCAGTCATGCTGACTATACATTAACAATGTTTTTACTACTTTTCTGGACATTGAATGTGTAATTTCGTTGCTTTCAACAGAGGATAAAAAAACCTCTCGGATTTCATCAAAAATATCTTAATTTGTGTTCTGAAGACGAATGAAGGTCTTACGGGTGTGGAATGACATGAGGGTGAGGAATTAATGACAGACATTTCATTTTTGGGTGAACTAACCCTTTAACGCTTTTTAATTACCTTTTAGCTTTTTTCCGTTCATTTATCTATTCCTGTATTCTCGCTCATTAAAAGTACAAATTAAAGGTCTCTCAATTAATATAATGTCATAAAAACAGCATGTATGATAATTCTACATGAATTAGAAAAAAGTTGATTGCGGAAATGCCAAAATCTGTAAAAACGCTGTATTCTGCCGGCCAGGCCAGTAGATGGCGATGTCACTTTATAAATAAAATATGCGATAGACTAAACACATAATACGCATGCGCATGATGTCACCGTTTTAAAATACTACATTTTTGTAGTTTACACAGAGATGATAGTTTGCGTCTTCAGGCCCCCAAAAGGCAGCTGAAATAAAGTTTTCTGTTTTTTGTTGAAAACGGTGTTGTGTAAACGCCCCCTAAATTTGAATGTTTTTCATCCAATATTTTAATTTTATTTCAGTTTTATTTCAACTAACTCTTTCACCGCCAGCATATACTAAAAAAAAAAGTTGCCAGCCAGTGTCATCATTTTTAATCATGTTTACAAAAAATGTCATGGCCCTCAGAATATTTTGTTGTATTAATATATAAACAGTCAATATGTCAAAAGAAATAACAGAGCCTCTGCTTTAAAAAAAAACAAAAAACACTTGGATGTGGGCAAGTTTCAGAGTTTCTTACTTTAGGGTTGCCAGGTTTTCACAACAAAACCCGCCCAATTGCTCCTCAAAACTAGCCCAGTCACATTTCAGGTATAATTCGCATTCCAGGGGCTAAATATTGCGTTATTTTGGGTCGATTCAACCCGCGGACATGAAAAACGACCCGCAGCAACAGTGTAAAAGTAGCCCAATTCCGCGGGAAAACCATGGACTTGGCAACACTGGTTTACTTGCGTGTAAACAACTTTTATCTGCTCCTGGTTTACGCATATATTCTTTTTCGCTTGTTTTTGGATCCAGAGATGCTGTACTATTTCAGAAGATCTGTAACAGCGCCCTCTACCGTGAAAACAGTGAAAACATGGATTGCCAGAAAAACTCATTAATGGTGGGGAAAGAGTGAACAAAAATGATTTTTAATAGTTTTAGTTAACAATAACAACACTGGTCAAGATAATGTTTCAATAACATTTTACGTAAAAAAACCACCGGCAAATAAGTTGTACGGTCTCTGCCACCACACTGTCAGACAGTGAAGGGGGACAGGGGCTTAAAAAAGCATGTAAACACATACTACACATTATAATGCAAAACAAGATTGTGGCTATGGAGACCCTGACCTCTATCCTTTTGCCCCCTCATATCGTTCATTCTTGTGAGGTATTTTTCTCTCTCTCGCTGTTTTTCTTTCATCCCAGGCATGATTACCAGCAGCCTTATACCCTCCCTCTCTCACTTTCTCTCTCCCTTTGTCCTACCCTCTCGTAATTTCCCCTCTCTCTCAAAGTCAAATTCTTTCTGGGTTAATTGGTTTGACAAAGGTATGTGATTTCTGAGCACTAAAAACAACAGGCCCCCTCGAGTCGCTCCACAGCAGGGCCCAAGGCAGGGGCGGGCGGTACCTTTTGTCTTCCACAGGAAATTAGCCCGTCTGGCAATATTCACATAAAAAGCATGTTTAGCAAGTGTAGCTCTGTTTAAAATCCTAGTGAACTACATCTGAAGACATCATTCTAAGGTATCCTAGACAATGCCTAGCCAACTACACGACGATTTTAGCCAAATTACAAGGCAGCATCGGCTCACTCATATGACTATGAATTGGAGGCTAAATAAGTCCTACCTTTTAAAGGGGTCATGAATTGAGAAATCAAATGTAAGAGGTCATTGTACTACAAAAACATCCCATTAGTTTCAGAACTCAAAAATTCCTCATTAGTCCGAAAGCTTTTATTTAAATCAAGCTCTGAAAATACTTTTTCACATCATGACGTAATGACATCAAGACTTCCTCTGCAGAATCAGATCAACGCCCAATTCTACATCATCTTTGGCCCCGCCCACTGGCGCATTAGTGAGATGAGAAGAGAGATACAGGATCACTGGACTAAAAACAACATTACCTTCCAAAGGATCCTAATGCTAGGAAAGTGGTATTTGTTTTCAACTATGTGAATGTCTCAGTAGAGCATTATTGGTTTGTTCGATACATTTCATTGTGGATTCTTTGGTTTAATCAGTTGCAATTTTGGCGCAGGCTTTGCAAACAGACTTTTACTGTAAGATATGGATCTGACAGTAATGCCACAACATGTAAGTAACCGTGTTAATTCTAATGCCTGATCTGTGATCAGTGATTTTTGATATGTAATGATTCATGTACAGTCAGATGTTCATCGTTTATTGCTGTTTATGCATCAGTAAATCAAGCCAGCGACTAAATGGTCAACTTCACATTGTTTCTCTTAGTAGCATGAAAAAAATCTAAATTGTGATTAAATTATATACAGAAAGCGATCAAAGAACGCTCCCTTTATAATCACTGGAGCTGTCAATCAAACAGCTTGAGTTTATCAGTGACTGGACTCCTGCTGTAATCAATGACGCTGTCTACACTGCACAATGAATCTCTTATTTACATCACGTTTGCACTGTTAGTAATGATGAAAGCATTCATGAGAGTGCAGAAATCGAGTTGCAATGACGAGACCACTGCATTCATGTCTGTCATCTGCTACAATGCTCACTGCAACCTTTCATGCGACAGGAGTTGATCTAAATATAATGCTATGATCAACACTTTTCATTATTAGTTAATCTCGACAGCTGTAATAGTAAAAGTTTTCAAGAGAGTTCCACATGTAATACTTATTTCATATGCAAAGATGTTAGCCAATCACAGCAGTGGGCGTTTACATTGAAGTCTCACAGCGGACACGCCCCTTAAAACAGAGCGCTTAAATCAGAGGGCTAAAATCAGGGTAGAAAATGGCATTTTATTTCTTAATTATGACTATTTTTTTATGTAAAAATAAAAATGTTTCCTCAGGAAACATTATAAAATAATAAAACATGCAGTTCATGACCCCTTTAAATAAAAGAGCCAATCACCAATATGTAAAGTCACTGCGTCACTGCAGCTGCTATTAAAAGCTACGATTTCCACTGAAACAGTCAGCGTCTTGTACTGAGTGAATTGACTTTTTCAGAAAGGGACTTTGGATGAGTTCTATTTATGACCGTATGCATGTTGTCTCGAAGCTTTGCACTGCACTGACAGACGGCAACCAGCGCCGACAATCGGCAGATTACGGTAACTTCTCAAACATTCCACAGCCCGACAAACAGCAATTGAACATGTTCAATTAATGAAAACAAGTGCTGACCAATGTCAAAAGACACCGACAGGCGACAGGGGTAACATACTGATCCGACACTTGACCAGTGTGGCTGTTAGAAGGCAGCTGCCTATATAGGCAGCTCACTAGGTTTTGGAAAAGAGCTACTGTGTACGGTAATGAGTCTGCTAAATTCCCCCCTTTAACTTAAATGGAAGGAGCTGCATTTACAAAATATGTTTACATTACAAATATATTCATGCATGGTACACATTCTTGCCAGGCTGTGACTGATTGTGCTCATGGTTGCCGTCTGCATGCAGCATCACTCTCATTTCTCTGAAGGAGCCTTAAGCAGCGGTGAACAAATGAAACAGCCACTGAAGAGAAAAAATAGTCACACTCCTAACAATCAGAACTGCAGGACATCAGTGACCTGCATCATTTAGTGTGGAAATAACAACCCTCAGAGCGCCAGTTCAATATACAGGACACCAAACCCTGTATTTCAGGAGCCGTAGGAGTAATGGAAAACACTTCAAATTAATGAGAGAGGGAGCGGTTGAAAAGGACAAACCGAGACGAGTAATGAAATGACAAGAAGAAATGACAAGGCTTTGTTTAAAGGAGAGTAGCCAATTACAGTAACCTGCCAGTCGGAGTAAATGGAGAGTGATTCCACCAAACTCAAACCTGTGTCTGAGTCCCAGCTCTTTAATATGTAATTATCTCAGCATTAGACAGTCTGATAAAGGACAAGGAACTGTGGGTCTGGAGTAGATAAGACAAGAGAGCACAGTCCAGCTAACAAGGCAGCACCCAAGAGTGAGTAGATGAAAAGAGAGAGAGAACAAACGTGGGATGAACGATATGGATGAGTGATTTTTAGAAAAGGACAAAGTCCTGAGGCCAGGGAATAGAGTGAAAGAGCAAATAAAAGATACAGCAGAATAACAAGAACAATAGAACAGAGCATTAAATGATCCAATTATTCTAAGGCCGGGTTCACACCGAACGCCTCAGCAAAGCGGAAGCAGCGCGTAAGCAGCAGGTAGGCAGAGCAGAAGCAGCGCGCGGCTATTTTGCTTTCACACTGGCAGCGTTGTTGTCTTTGTTTTGCTGTCTTTGTTTTCCGTGCAGTACGTGTTGTTGATAGAAGGAAGGCCATCTCGCTATATTTGTTATTACGAAGACTACGAAAAAAAGACGCAGACTTTGGGTTCATTCCATGAACCGACGCAGGAGAGAATATGGTGCATATTACCATCTTGACGCTGAACTGCGTCTTGACCGTGACCGGCATCTAAAGTACTTCAGGATGACACCATGTGCTGTTGTTTATGATTGTCAGCATGATGTCAGCACAACATCCGTTCTTCTGCCAATATATAGGCCTAGTTATAAGAATACGACTACTACTACTAATAATAAATAAATAAATCTCTAAGGCTAAACTAGCAGTATAAATTATTTAAAGTTGTTTTTGTATTTTGGGCAAAAAGTACTTTGACAGATTTTGTAAAAATAAATAAATAAATAAATAAATAGTGAATTTTAAATATAATGTATTTTTAATGTCATTTGCTCAAAACACGGTAGATATTTTTTAATGCAAATTTTGGGAAAAATTACTTTTGTGAATTTTGGCCATGATCATTTAGCATTGTCACTTTATCTTCTATAAATATTTTTTAATATTAATTTTCTTTATTTACATACTCCAGTTCTTGTTAAAACACACTAGATGTGCTTATTTTGTGCATTTAGAGCACTTTTTGCGCGAAATTATTTTTTTTTGTCCATCAAAGTTGTACTTTCACTTTAATTGAGCGTTAGCAGCGCAGCAACGATCGCGGCACTGCTGCAACACGCTGCCGTGCAGCCTCTGCGTGCCGTGTGAATGCTTTCATCTGTTAACATGGGCGCCGAAAAAAATACGCTCTGCTGACGCATGCGGTGTGAACCCGGCCTAAGCATTGACTTTCAACTTGTTTTTATCCACTTAATGTGATACATTAGAAAGTTAAAGAATTAGTTCACTTCAGAATTAAAATTTCCTGATAATTTACTCACCCCCATGTCATCCAAGATGTTTATGTCTTTCTTTCTTCAGTCGAAAAGAAATGAAGGTTTTTGAGGAAAACATTCCAGGATTTTTCTCCATATAGTGGACTTCACTGGGGTTCAACGGGTTGAAGGTCCAAATGTCAGTTTCAGTGCAGTTTCAAAGAACTCGACACGATCCCAGACGAGGAATAAGGGTCTTATCTAGTGAAACAATCAGCCATTTTCTAAAAAAAATAAAAATCATATACTTTTTAACCACAAATGCTCATCTTGCACTGCTCTGTGATGCGCCACGCATTACGTAATCATGTTGGAAAGGTCACGTGTGACGTAGGCAGAAGTACAGATCCAGTGTCTACAAAGTGAACGTGCAAAGACTAAGTCAAACGGCCTTTACATTAAAAGGTAAAACAATGATGTCGGACAATTTTGAAGTTGGAGGAGAAAATGAGATTTTCACCCTACCGCGGTACTTCTGCCTATGTCACGCGTGACCTTTCCAGCGTGATTATGTAATGCATGCCGCATCGCAGAGCAGTGCAAGACGAGCATTTGTGGTTAAAAAGTATATTTTTAGTTTCGTTCATTCTTTAGCTGGGATCATGTCCTTTGAAGCTGCATTGAAACTGCAATTTGGACCAGTGAAGTCCACTATACGGAGAAAAATCCTGGAATGTTTTCCTCAAAAACCCGACTGAAGAAAGAAAGACTTGGATGACATTGTCAGGAAATTTTAATTCTGAAGTGAACTAATCCTTTAAAAGTGTGTAATCTCATTCATGACAACCACATTCTACAAACAAATTCACTTATGAAACATTCAGGTACAAATTTACCATTTTCATCCTTTTTTCTTGGTTATAGGCACAAGGCGGCAAAATGTCACTATGTTTATGACTGTGCTAGCAACTGCAATTCAGGAGTGACTCCTGCATTCCGTACATACACAAAATGATCATTTAAGGGATTCACTCCTGCATTTATGAAGGTGAGGAGAACAAGACTAGCTTCCTCTTCAATCCAATTTGCACACAAATGAGAGAACAATGTCACCCAACTCTCCTGTCCCAAAGCTAGGGTCTTATCTTCAGCACATACGCAAATGAATGTTAATGTAATTAACACAGCATGTCGATCATTTAAATCGCGTTTGTATGTAACAGTCTTTACAGGTGTTTTCAGATGCTGTGAGTTGAAGGCAGCACACGAGAGAGAGACACAATGGCCTTGAAACAATTGCACAGTATACATTAGACTATCTGCGTGACTGCACAGGTATGTGGTTGTAGCAGTCAACAGAGAGGAAGAAAGACAGAAGAATCTCTCTCTCTCTCTCTCTCTGTGGTAAATGAGTTTCTCTGGTTCCCAGGCAGCAGGAATGTCCAGGTAACTGAGTGCTGAAACTCTCCAAAATACAACATGACATAATAGAAGGGGATCAGTTTACAGCTCACCCTGGAGACACACTCTCTTATACTCTCTCACACACACATACACATAAATAAACAGAGCGCATACATCATATTACACCATACGGAAATACAAGCAGTGTATATATTTTCCCATGTCTAATTTTGTTGGCTCATGGGTGTGTTTTTTCATTAGCATGTCTGTAAACTGTGATCTATTTAAACAGAATGCAACATTAGCTTAAGTAAACACACTACAGCTATATTAATAACTGTGCCGACTATGAAACCATATCAACACAGCTTCTAAAATGCTCTCACAGCTCACAGATTTCAGGACAAACATGGTAATATTGGGTGGATTTTATTTCATTCAGATTCAATCTTCTGAATTTGCGCATTGGAATTGACGTGGAGTCATAGATAAATTGCTTTTCACATGTTTAATTGATGGATGGGACCAATAAGCCCAGGTAGGGATCATGTCTGGACATGCCCACTCCATTTAACCAGGCATATCCACTTCAGGTATATTCGATTGATCATGTTAAAGCTCAGGTTTAAATGGAGGAAGAAAAAAGGAGGGAAGAATTTAAATTGGTGGTGGTGTAGCTTTGTGGTTAAAGATCTAGACTGGCAGCTGAAAGATTGTAGGTTATAAATGAAGGTTAAGGCTGCATTTATTTAATTAAAAATACAGTAAAACAGTAATATTCTGAAATGCAATTTAAGATAACTGTTTTCTATTTTTATATACTAAAAAAATGCATTTAATCCTGTGGTGGTAAAGCTGATTTTCCAGCATCATTACTCCAGACTTTAGTGTCACATGATCCTTCAGAAATCATTCTAATATGCTGATTTGCTGCTCAACAAACATTTATTATTATCAGTGTTGAAAAAGGTTTTGCGGTTTTCAGGATTCTTTGATGAATATAAAGTTAAAAAACAGCATTTGTTTAAATATAACATGTTTGTAACATTATAAATGTCTTTACGTTAACTTTTTTTGATCATTTTAATGTGTCCTTGTTTAATAAAAGTATTAATTTCTTCTACAAAAATCTTATTGACCCCTAACTTTTGATAATACTGTATATATACTGTATATATAAATTGAAAAATCAATGTGTCCAAACACAATCAAAATCTATTGACAATCGTCATTGGTCATATTGAGAAATGTCATAAAAGATGGCTTCTTTGTCTTGCATAATATAAAATAATTTAGTTTCTTTCTCTTTTTTGGCGATTTTTGCCTTTATTTTGAAAGGATAGTATAGAGTGGACATGAAGCGAGGTGGGAGAGGCTGGACGGGACTGGGAAAGGTCCACGAGCCAGGACTCGAACTCGGGTTGCCCGTCGTGCAACAGCGCTATATGTCAGCGCTGCCCACAAGGCTATCGGCGCCAACTGTAATTTAATTTCTTATACTTTTCGTTTGATTTTATGCTGAAATTTTGACCCAGGCATGTTTTCCTGACATTCAGGGGCCATTTATAAAACACTGTTTTCAACTAAAAACAGAAAACTCATTTACACAACGGCGTTTTAGGGGCCTAAAAAAACGGGTTTCAAAGTGCAAGTTTTTCAAAGTCTCCGTTTAAACTACAAAAACACAAATTTGTGAAAACGATGACGTCATGCATATTACGTGTTCAGTCTACAGGTGCGTAGTGTTTCTTTACAAAGTGACATCGCCAACTACTGGCCTGGCAGCAGAATACAGCATTTTTATTCGTTTTCGGGGATCCGTGTGAATGGGGATTGCTTTGACAATGTTGTAGTCTGTATGCAAAAAACTAAGATGAAAAACTTTTCCGTTTTTAGTACATCATTGTCGTGTAAATGTGCCCTCAGTCATGTCCTAGACCCATTAACTTAACCCTAGGTTAACTTTCCCTGTAATAAGCAAAAGAAAAGTTTGGTTAAAACTGTCAGCTAAATGGCATACAACTAAAATTAGTATCCTACTTGATAAAGGCCGTGGGCCTCTAATCAAATCTGCTCTGAGGTTTGATCTCAGCTGTGGGTCATAAATGAGGTGGAGGATTACTAATGAACAAAGAGTGCAACCTCAGGCTTCCTATAGGACAACTGTTAGCCCAGTAACAATACTGTAATCACTTTGAATAAAAAACACACACACACACACACACACACACATATGTTCAATCAAGAAATAATGTAGAGTAACTACGACCCAACCTCAAGCTCCAAAAAGTACTGCTCATGAACACAGACCCCAGAGTATTGCTGGGACAGTGATAAATGGCTTCAAATATCTCAGAGGGTACAAATCCAATCTTCATCAGATAACCTTCAGGATTTGGTTATCACACTCACTTAAATTCAGCAACATGCAGGGAATTAAACACACACAAACTGCACTGCAAGAAAAGAACCCATAAGAAAATGGATAATATCCTGGCATAAATTACCATTACCTTTTCCGTTAAGTTTACAGACATTTCCTTCGACCCTAAAACACAATACGATAAAATGCGTAATTCAAAATATGAGTAAAACATCTTTAAAAAAATCAATGCGGAAAATTCCTTCATATTAACACAGTATATTGGCCTTTTTTACACTACATTGACATTTTTACAGACTTTTCTTGGAGTGTGCGCTCTATAACAAACTGAAAAGCCACAGAAAATGAATAAACTGCCTATTTTAGACGCTTGAAATAAGGATACACAAAACGGCTCTCCTTGCCTGATCTCAATTGAGAACAGATTTGGACAAGATGTCATAGACGTATGCACACAACATATCAATGTAAATTTATGCGATAGTGGCATGTCTCACATCTGTAAGAGTGATTTTTAACCCTTTACAATGTGAGTAAATCACTCACATATGATACCAAATTTCAGACGTTTTGTGTGCACAAACTGCACATCCGAAGCATGTGCCCTGACTAGAATGAAAACGCATGTGTAACAGTATCAGTATATTGGATCAGTGCATTAGCTCTTAAAGTGACAGCAGCCTAATTTTCCTGCTGCTGCCTGTGTTTTTAATGTTATTCAAACAAAAGTCTCACTGCAAAAGATCACTCAGTGCTCTTGACTGAATAACTTTTGTAACTTTATATTTCATCTATATTTAATTTATAAAGTGAAGACTATGCAGTGGTATTTTACATTTGATTACTTTATTTAATTTCTGTACCTAATCTGCCTAATCTGTATCTAACTACTGTTACTGTTTGTTCTATTGTTGTTTATTTTTGCTATTGCTTGTAGTTTGATTTGTTAGTTTATTACAGACTGTTTACTTGACTTTAATAGTATTTGAAATTTACATTTTTATATTTATGTAGAATTTTTTCATTTGCATTGTTCTTGCATTCCATTAAAAAAGTCTGGCGAGTAAAATAAAAATTGTACTAGCCAATGGGCAATGCCGATTTGAGCTTCAGTGTGTCCATATGAATGATCTCATCTTTTGCTTTGTGCACATTAAGTCCCAAATAAAAAAAGAAAATTATTAATCAAATTAGGGGTGGGAATCTTTTTGAATCTTACGTTTCGATCCAAATAGATTCTTGGGGGTCACAATTCAAATTTTTGGACCAAATTTTGATTCAATATATGCATAGATTTGGTAATTAAAATTAAATTAAAGTTTTGTTGAATTATTTTTTATTCTAATGTTGTTTTACTTTATCAATCAATTCATAATATCTAAATATTTTATATTGAACTATTTTATCCATAATAAATTACATTTCCTGCCTTTTAATTTTGTAAAATAAGGGTAATAATAGTTATATTGTTTATATTTGTTCGACTGGTACAGTTTTGCCATGTCTGCTTGCTTATTATATTGTGTTTTTAAGGGGTTTCTCTTGCTTTTTTTGTGATATCTGGCAGCTTCACTGGAGCTTTAATGAAGAGAGGGAAGAAATCTTCCAGAAAAGCATGAGAACTTAACAGAAGCTACTGTTAGTGCTGAATGGTCAGGTTATTTAATAAAGTAGTTTAAAATACACCTTGTAACCTTGTAACACATCATTTCACTCTATCTGGGTGGAGACTGAGACACCACCGCTTTTGCACACATGCATTATTTGCATCATGTGTCGAATCAAAGGAAGTGATTATCAGCTTGTTCTGAATCAGTTTGTGTGTGTGTGTTGTAATGGATATTTTTGGATATGAATTACAGTGATTAAAAATTATTCATACTGCCCACCCCTGCATGGTGATTATTCAAAAATCTGAGCTGTAGTCACCTATAGATCTCCAATTTACCTCCGCTCCCAGCTCATCTGACCCAGCGTTCGCAGCATTAGATAGAGGTAATGACCTCAGACGCTGAAGACATCAACAAAAAAACGATGATTCCCAAAAGTTCACACACATCAACTTCCTCTCCATTTTCATTCATCCGGATCACAGACGCCCTCCTCTTGTCTTTTCTTGTCACAACGGAAGAAAGGGAGAGTGATGATCTCATTTACTGTGCGACCACATGAAGGCCAACAGCTTCAATCACGGCTCCATTAATCAGGAAACACTAAACAATGAAGGAGCCACAATGCGTTACAGTATGACAACATAGTTAAACGGTGAAACACAGTGTGCGGGTCATTACTCAGGAACCGACACTTACAATGTGAACGGAGAGACCGGGAGGATCGGAAAGCCAGCGGAGGAGAAGAGAAGGGAAGAAAGCCAGAGAGGGTACGGCTCACCTTTCCTCATAACTGTGCTTCACCTGTTTGTCTCCTCACCTGAGGCTGTGGGATTCTGATACTAGCCCTCCCTCCCTGAACCACCACACAAAGATGGACAGATAATACGGCTCTTTCACCCCCTTGATGCCCACAGAAATCCATTCACTCCCTCTCCCTCAACCTTCAGCCCTGCCCTGAAACTGATCCAGACAGCCTTTTTCCTCCAGAATTTTCTCACACTCACAGTTGTGACTCTTTAAACAACCCGACGTATACTCATATACACTCACAATTCTGAGAAATTTATATCACGCAATTCTGACTTTATAAGACACAATTGTGAGTTTATATTTCGCAATTCTGACTTTATAACTGACAATTGCGAGTTTAAATCTCACAATTCTGAGAAAAAAGTCAATCAATCCATCAATCGGCTTGATCATCCGCATTTTTAGAATCCGACTCAGGCTCGAACTGATATGGTAAAACCGACGACATTATTATTAACTGTGTGTTCACAATTGCTTAATAAAGTCTTGGAAGCTAAAGCTCACGATTATGGTAAGGAGCGCTACATTTCCGACACACGCTTGAGGTGTTTGGCCAATCACAACGCACTGGGTCAGCTGGCCAATCAGAGCGCTCTGAGCTTTTCCAAAGAAGTGGCTTTGTAGAAATCAGCGTGTTTCAGACAGACTGGGAATAGAGGAGCTGCAATAATTTACAGTATGTGAAAAATAATGTGTTTTTTGGACATTAAAGAATATTAACCTATTCTATTACACCCAATAAACAAAAATAGCATCATCTGACCCCTTTAAGACATAAGTATTAGTAGTGTAACATGTAGTGTTAATAAAATATTATAATAATGATTAAATCAATTTTTTTTACAGTACAACTAATTTACAATAGTAATATATTTTATCTTTAATTTTTACATTTATTATTATTACTATTGTTGTTGTTATTTAATATTATTAATACTCAATTTGACACAACATCTGAGACCCATGAACACACAAATGTGTGTTACATTATTGAAATATTAAATTAAAAAGTAAATATTTTACATATAATGGGTGCAGCTGACAAACCCTGCTCTACATGAAAATGCAAATTGTGACTTTTTAAACTTCAAAACATTTCACATTGGCAAAATGCTCATCCCTAGTGTCCATCCACTGCACAGAAGTCCACTGCAGGACGCTCTCAGTCTCAGACCTGTTCCTCCAAGCCAGGACAGCTGGCCTGTATCAGATGATTTCCCCCTGCACCACCAAAGCTCCAGCTGGCTTCGACTTTATTGAAAAAATTATTGCCATACAAAATTAATGTAGTTACAAACATAATATCACTTTTCTCACCCTCATTACTTTAGTACTGTATATCCCCCACCTATATGAGCAGTCAACCAGATCCAAAAACGTCCAGGTAATAATAATAATTTTGAAGGAAGCAAAAAGAGGCTTTGTTCCAAAACCTAGTGAGCCGCTCATGGGAGCCTTTTAAGGTGTAATACAAACCATTCCAAAATACTGTCTTCTAAAATACCTCCTAAATTCTAAGGCAACATCGCATTCATTCTTTGCAGAGAAGGAAATCCCATATTGCTCAATGATAAGATGATGGATGAACCATGAGAAAAGTTGATTATAAATAAAAATCATTTAATAAAACGTTATTGATGACAAATACTTTAACTTAATAAAAAATGTTCTGTTTTACCCAATATTATTATTTGGGTGTGCTGTGTATTTGTATGCTTATTGCCATACATGTATTTCTATGGAAGAAACCAGTTCCACTTGGTTCACCTCAAAGCCATTGGCTGGCACTCTGCATTTTTCGACTCTCATTTGCAATAAGTTGTGCATTTCCTAAAGGGGACCTATTGTGCCCCTTTTCACAAGATGTAATATAAGTCTTTGGTGTCCCCAGCATGTGTCTGTGAATTTTCAGCTCAAAATACCCCACAGATAATTTATTATATCATGTCAAATTTGCCCCTATTTGGGTGTGAGCAAAAACACACCATTTTTGTGTGTCCCTTTAAATGCAAATGAGCTGCTGCTCCCCGGCCCCCTTTCCAGAAGAGGGCGGAGCTTTAACAGCTCGGGCTTCGGTTGCTTAACAAAGCTGGAGAATCTCACGCAGCCAAAATGAGGATTGTCAGTAACGGTGTTCAGCCTTACATTGTTCAAACCGGAGTCGGACACTGATGGAGAGATTCAGGAAGAATGAAACTGGACGTTTCTAGTGGATACATTTTTGTAGATGCTGTGGAGTTGATTCAACTCATCGACTAGCATGTGCCGTCATGTTAGTCTTTTGTGCAAATCCAGCGTTGAACTGACCTTCGTTTGTGAAGCAGTCCAGTGTAAAATGACGGCATGGCAACAACAACTCTTCCTCTTCTCTAAAGCAGCCCAACATGGCCTCACCCCCTTTGTTGTGTGTTCTCGGGAGCAGGGTTTATGTACATTTTGGGGTTAGTGATGTGGGAAGAACCTGGGAAGAAGCTCATTGTAGTCCCTTACCAGCTATTTGTTATAGTCCTTAAACAGTGATTTCTGTAAAAAAAAAAAAAAAAATCTCCTTTTGCATTGAACTTTGAGCATCGTAACTTTGCAGATGTTGTTTATGCTCAAACAGCAACATTACATACTAACTAAAGTTAAAAAGATGAAATCATAATCAAGGACCCCTTTAAATTTTTGATGCTCGCATTAGCTTAGCTACATGCTAACACCAGAGTGAACTCAACCAAGTCTAGTCTCTGGCTATTATTTTGATGAGCTCTAATTGAAGTTGCATTGAAGCAATGCGAAGATCATGGGTTCGATTTCCTGGGAATGCAAGAACTGATAAAAACTTACAGCTGTAGCCTTAATCGCTTTAGATATAAGCGTCTCCCAAATGCATAAATATATGATGCAAAGATTTGGTACAATAGTTGGTATGTAGAGCGTTCCACATCGGCCATTTATGAGGTTCATTTCAGGACGCTAAGACTCAGAGAACAGCACCATTCAGACAACAACAAAAGAACAAAAAACTAGCAATCCCTACTTGTACCATCCTATCAGTCTCCTACAGCTGGCAAGTTATTTTGAAGGGATTCTGAGGCCTGAAGCTGGTTGTAATGCAGCACCGCAGCAAACAGTAATTACAGCAAGAGTATATTGTAATGTTTTATATGAGAGAGATGTGGGTCATGAGACTCATCTTTCTTTTATTGGGAGTTTCTGTGACTCATCGAAGAGTTTGATATCCACAACCCCTCCCTTCAGATTCTGATCATAAGATTAGCATTATGTGTGATGACTTAGCATAGTGACTAGACTTTCATGATCTCAACCACAAGACAAACAAAAGAGTTGGTTTCCTTCTTGGGGCCTTGGGCATCTCTCTTTTATGTTTCGGTTTTCTTTGAGTTTGAGAGAAATTATACCATAAATAACACACCAGTATTAAATCACAGCGGTCTAATTAAAGATTTGGTTTTTTTTTTTTTAGTCAACGATTAATGGCCTATTTGCAGTGATATTGTCTCCTCTGTTACTGCAGACAATAAAAACTAGTGATGATGTCAATACGTCTGGAAAATAAGAGAGAATAAACATGTTTCACATAAGAAAGAGCCAGGAAATGATGAGACACTGGAGAGTAAGAAAGACAAATTTTCTAGTCAAGACAATGACCACAGAGGAAAAAACACAAATAAATAAAGAGTGGAGAAATAAACAAGCTGTAAATTATTATGTTCAGGTTTGATTTAACCAATCGAAAACCAATTTTGTGGTTCACGACACTGTAACCAAACTATTTTCATTGGCAGCAAGATTGCTTTTGTGACAGCTCAATAAATAAGACTGTAATATTGAGTAACAAAAATGTGACCAAATATGTTGTTTATTTTTGCTCAATCAATGAAAATGCTTTGGTTACAATGTTGGTATGGATCAGTATGTGGTGAACACAGACAAGCGGCGAGACACTGAAACATCCGAGTGCCATTATAAGAAATATCAGCTGCCTTATCAAATTATAGGACCAGAACAATACACATTATGTTACAAAGACACTCTTATCTCCAGCCACTACTACACCAATACATAAAATTAAAAGGAAAAGTAGTGCTGCAATCTTCCACCCTCATCTTTTTCTCTCTTTCTCTCACACGCACTCTATCTATCCGCTCTAATCAATAAGTGCGTAATCAGTTTAAAGACTAAGGCTGGAGGAAGCCAAATACTGACCGCAGAACTCACGGGTCAGTAAAGATCCCTGGCACAGCACGTCTACGATCTCGCCAGCCAACATTAGTACCTCCATATGCTCAGTGTCATGCCACTGAGGTCAGATCAAGGTTAAATTAAAACTTCCCTATCAGCAAGTTAATGAAACAGCAGACCAGCTTATATAGCGTCAAGGAAACCACTTTAAAGGTGTAATCCAAATTTGCTGTAAGTGGATAAGATGCAAAACAAATGCTTCTATGCAACGCTTCTACTTTGAATTTTTTTTTTCAAAGGGTTAGTTCACCCAAAAATGAAACTTCTGTCATCATTTACCCACCTTCATGTCATTCCAAACCCAGAAGACTTTTGTTTATCTTCGAAAACACAAATGAAGATACTTTTAATGAAACCTGAAAGATATCTGTCCCTCCACTGAAAGTCTGTTACACCAGAACTTTGACGCTGTTGCTGCTGCTGTTATTGTTGCTGCTGTTGGTTTTTGCTGCTACTGCTGTTATTGTTGCTGCTGTTATTGCTGCAGCTACTGTGGCTGTTATTGCTGCTGTTGCTGCTGCTGTTATTGCTGCTGCTGTTGGTTATTGCTGCTGTTGCTGCTGCTGTTATTGCTGCTATTGCTGCTGCTGTTATTGCTGCTGTTGGTTATTGCTGCTGCTGTTATTGCTGCTGTTGGTTATTGCTGCTGCTGTTATTGCTGCTGTTGGTTATTGCTGCTGCTGTTATTGCTGCTGCTGCTGCTGTTATTGCTGTTATTGCTGCTGTTGGTTATTGCTGCTGCTGTTATTGCTGCTGCTGCTGCTGCTGCTGTTATTGCTGTTATTGGTTATTGCTGCTGCTGCTGTTATTGCTGTTATTGCTGCTGCTGTTATTGCTGCTGCTGCTGCTGCTGTTGGTTATTGCTGCTGCTGTTATTGCTGCTATTGCTGCTGCTGCTGCTTCTGTTATTGCTGCTGCTGCTGTTATTGCTGCTGTTGGTTATTGCTGCTGCTGTTATTGCTGCTATTGCTGCTGCTGCTTCTGTTATTGCTGCTGTTGGTTATTGCTGCTGCTGTTATTGCTGCTATTGCTGCTGCTGCTTCTGTTATTGCTGCTGTTGGTTATTGCTGCTGCTGCTGTTATTGCTGCAGCTGCTGTGGCTGTTATTGCTGCTGCTGTTATTGCTGCTGTTGGTTATTGCTGCTTTTATTGCTGCAGCTGTTGTGGCTGTTATTGCTGCTGCTGTTATTGCTGCTGTTGGTTATTGCTGCTGCTGTTATTGCTGCTATTGCTGCTGCTGCTTCTGTTATTGCTGCTGTTGGTTATTGCTGCTGCTGCTGTTATTGCTGCAGCTGCTGTGGCTGTTATTGCTGCTGCTGTTATTGCTGCTGTTGGTTATTGCTGCTTTTATTGCTGCAGCTGTTGTGGCTGTTATTGCTGCTGCTGTTGGTTGTTGCTGCTGCTGTTATTGCTGCTGTGGCTGTTATTGCTCCTGCTGTTATTGCTGCTTTTGGTTATTGCTGCTACTATTGCTGATGCTGCTGTTATTGCTGCTGCTGCTGTTATTGCTGCTGCTGCTGTTGTTGCTGCTGCACCAATACATAAAATTAAAAAGGAAAGGTAGTGCTGCAATCTTTCACCCTCTTCTTTTTCTCTCTTTCTCTCACACACTCTATCTATCCGCTCTAATCAATAAGTGCATAATCAGTTTAAAGACTAAGGCTGGAGGAAGCCAAATACTGACCGCAGAACTCACGGGTCAGTAAAGATCCCTGGCACAGCACGTCTACGATCTCGCCAGCCAACATTAGTACCTCCATATGCTCAGCGTCATGCCACTGACGTCAGATCAAGGTTAAACTTCCCTATCAGCAAGTTAATGAAACAGCAGACCAGCTTATATAGCGTCAAGGAAACCACTTTAAGGGTGTAATCCAAATTTGCTGTAAGTGGATAAGATAGAGGCAAACAAATGCTTGCAACACTTCTAGTGCTTCTACTTTAAAAAAGTTTTTCTCAAAGGGTTAGTTCACCCAAAAATGAAACTTCTGTCATCATTTACCCACCTTCATGTCATTCCAAAACCAAGACTTTTGTTTATCTTCGAAAACACAAATTATGATATTTTTAATGAAACCTGAAAGATATCTGTCCCTCCAATGAAAGTCTGTTACACCAGAACTTTGACGCTGTTGCTGCTGCTGTTATTGCTGCTGCTGCTGCTGCTGCTGTTATTGCTGCTGCTTCGGCGGTCGGTTGTTGCTGCTGCTGTTATTGCTGCAGCTGCTGTGGCTGTTATTGCTGCTGCTATTATTGCTGCTGCTGCTGCTGCTGTTATTGATGTTGGTAATTGCTGCTGCTGTTACTGCAGCTGTTATTGCTGCTGCTGTTGGTTATTGCTGCTGCTGCTGTTATTGCTGCTGCTGCTGTTTTTGTTGCTGCTGCTGGTTATTGCTGCTGCTGCTGCTGCTGTTATTGATGTTGGTAATTGCTGCTGCTGTTACTGCAGCTGTTATTGCTGCTGCTGTTGGTTATTGCTGCTGCTGCTGTTATTGCTGCTGCTGTTGGTTATTGCTGCTGCTGCTGCTGCTGTTATTTCTGCTGCTGTTATTGCTGCTGCTATTGCTGCTACTGTTGGTTATTGCTGCTGCTGCTGTTATTTCTGCTGCTGTTATTGCTGCTGCTATTGCTGCTACTGTTGGTTATTGTTGCTGCTGTTGGTTATTGCTGCGTCTGCTGTAGAGCATGTATGGGACTTGCCCCTGCCAATACATACAGGACACACTGCTGTGTGCAGGCAAAACATGCTGCTACAAATAGCGTACATGAATTACCCGTAGCAGATGTTCAGGTAGAGCTGGGGAAGGTGGAGGGTTTCTAAAAGTGTGCTACAAACTGCTACAGCAGACGCTGACCAAGAATTTTAAAGTTGAGCAGCGAGCTCATTGGCTACTGATACAGCAGGAACCAATCAGCTGTACCTTACAGAGAATGATGTGACTGCAAGCAGATTGTGACCTATCAGCCTGCGCCATCTAGAGTTTCATCACAGAACTTTGTGAAAATTGATGAAAATTTTTTCATAAAAAATTGTAAAAGAAATCCATATGAATCAAGCAGTTTAATTTACTTTTTAAAGTGTAAAAGTTTTGGTGTAATGGACTTTGGTTAAGCTGGACAATGACACCATTTTCTTTAAGAGCTGGTGTGCAGCCAAAAATGATATACCAGTTATCGCTGTAAAGCTGCTTTGACACAATCTGCATTGTAAAAAGTGCTATATAAATAAAGGTAACTTGACTTGACTTTCAATAGAGGGACAGAAATCTCTCGTTTCATTAAAAAAATTTCATTTGAGTTTCGAAGATGAACAAAGGTCTTGTGGGTTTGAAATGACATTAGGATGAGTAACAACAAGGACAGAATGATATCCTTTTAACATTAAATAAAATATTAATAGGTTGATTTCAAAGTTGCCATAAGTGTCATGAGCAACATTTGTATAACCTTTATTTTGATACCCCTAAATGTTGTTTTTTTCCCCCCATTATCAGCATATTTAAAAAAGAAAACACTGGCTCAACCAATGGAGTGAGTTTTGGAGGCGGTACTATGTATTTTTCAACCAGTGGCAGATGGAGGAGTGTTCTGAAAACTTTTTTTTGTCATTTTTTATTTTTCATCTTCGTAAATTACACTGTTCACCTTCAAGAACTGACATGATAAGGGGAGCAGAGGTGATGTCTTGGTAACTGAGACAGTTTAGTGGTGGCATGACAGCTGCCCTTTAGAAAAATATCCCCCTGATATGTTCAAACACGCACAACTGTCTGTATAAAAGATCAGAAAAACCTGTACATCATCCAAGTGTCTTCAGCAATATTTGGCTTCTATAAAACCTAATGTTTGCTGTGTTTGCTGAACTGATCAATTAGTTGTACTCACTGGCCATGCATATTTAAATGGGATAACAATTCGTCCATTTCTGCTGTCGCTTCCCTCATTTCCATGGTGATGTAAGGTGTGGGAGTTGCCGCCCAGGATAGGTGTGCTGCCAGTGCCGTATGTACAGGTGCCGGTTGGTGAGACCCGAGCCTGGTACTCCTTCAGACAGGCCTTGAAGAAGGTGTCACACTGATCACCTGATGAGCAGCGCTGCCCCCCGCTGACCTGGGGGTCACAGCACTGACCACTCTGTAGAAAGCCATGAGGGTTCAGCCACTGTCGAATCTCCACCTCAAACATGCCCACCGCACACACAACCTATGGGAGTTCAAAACAGCAAGGTTAAAAAATGGGAAATAAACAGGAAATCTGAAGTGACAGAGTACATGAAGTCATTAATATGAGAAGCATCACTTTCAGCCTCCAAAGATGTTTAGAATTTAAATTCTCTCATGATACTTGTTCATATTCTCCACAGTTATTTGCTTTCTAAAAACAGATTTATCACATATGGATGTTGGCTAGTCTTCCTTCTTTGTATGCAGGTGAGAATGGCAAAAATATATCATTTTGCATTATAATGTAATTTACAAGTATATCAATTGTTAGCAGAAAAAGAAAGTACTTAAACCAGTGGTTCTGAACCTCCAAAGCCTTCGAAAACTTCCTTTTGTTCTAGACAATATTCAAAAGCTCTCCTACCTAAGTTGATATGTATCTCTGGTACTTCTGTTGTAATAAAAATGAAACTCAAAAATATGATATGAGCGACCCCCAGACCACGATTTCAACCGAGGGGAACAACCAAAGTTCGTAGAGGCTCTTTAGTGGCCTCTAGTTGAGAACCACTTACTAAACGGCATAGTTCACACAAACGCTGTGAACTACATTGTGAACGACAAAACGCTTTCGATTCACATCGTCAACACTAGCTGCGTTTACATGGACCCTAATAATCCGTTTGTAATCAGACTAGTAGCACAGTCGGGAATAAAAAAGTCACATGTAACCATTCGTTCAATAGGACACTTGAACACTTGATTGGATTGAAAACCAAAACTGGAATGTTCCGCACATGTGCAATGAAGTAGAATTGGAGTAATGACGTATGATGCACAGAACAAGCTGTTGTTGTTGTTAAATATATTCAGGAGTTCACACTGACTTACATATAATTAAATAGAGTAAAGGTAATGCGTATTTGGCGTGCTGTCCAAGGGGAGGGCTCTGAGCTCAGAATTTGGCCCGAACCCAAAGTATTCCCCCATCCCAGGTTGGGACAGGAATAGTTAGAAGTGAGGATATGGGAAGGTGGAGGGATGCTGGAAAACTGTCATAGAACAGAGGTAAGTCTGCTGTATATTTACCTCCTGATGCTAATTGAGTTGATTAACTGAACGTGCTCCTCCCGAACTTTGTTAATAAAATATCATGTGTCATAAATGACTGTCATGTCATTCTAAAATTCTCAATTCAACTTATCGTCTGTGAAGTGCTGCAAGACAGTCCTTGCTTCGGACTCTCATCCACAGACGTCTTGTGCGCACAAAGTTTTTACAGCTTGATAAATATATGCAGCACAGCACAAAGCTTTAATTAGGACCCTAAATAGATAAATATAAAGTCTGCTTTTTAAAACAAAGAAAAGAAGCAATGGTAGGAGGGTATGATGAATGACTGGTTGTAAACTGCACCTAATTAATGTCATTAACATATAAAAGAGCACCAGTCAACGTCCAAATGCTTTACATGAGAACGGCAAGCAGCCATATTGCCAGAACGATCACCACACACCAGCTTATTGGTGGAGAGGAGACAAAGTGATGAAGCCAATCAGTTTATATGGGGATGATTAGGAGGCCATGACACTCTTTTTCGAAGGACATCCTGGGATTTTTAATGACCACACAGAGTCAGGACCTCGGTTTAACGTCTCATCCGAAGGACTAACACCTCTTCAAGCAGCAACCTAGTTTTCCTAGGATGTCTCCCATCCAGGTACTGACCAGGCTCAACCCTGCTTAGCTTTAGCGGGCAACCAGTCTTGGTCTACAGGGTGATAGCTGCTGGCATTGAGACCCAATGTCCCGGATGCTATTTGCCATACCATGAAAACAGTTGACAGTTGAAAATGATTCCCTCCATTAGCTCTCAAATCTCTCTGAAGTTTACACACACTCAACTACGGCACGTCAAGATGTGAAACAGCAGGTTTGACGTCAGTGAAATCACACATTAAATTTAATGCAACACTTCTTCACTTATCATATAACATTTATGTTTAAGGTGTCATTTCTGGAGCATGACAGCACTCACTTATGATATAAAGAAGAGCATCTAGAGCATTCTGATCAAACTTAGAACAACAGAGGGTGTGAAAATTATGATTTATTTTTGGGTGAACTATCCTTTTAAGACAGGAGATTGAAAAGCACTCAACTGCATTACCACAAAACAAAACAAAAATACTGTGGTTGCATGAACACAGACAAAGCCTCCTGGTTTGGACTAAATAAAATATGTTAATTCAAAACAAAACATGATATTAAAAATCAGTTTTTTTACAGATGTATTCATACAGAATACGATGACATCCAACAACACAAACACAATCCTCACGAGACCCCATTCATCCAGACAGATAATGACTCTAGTAGTCTTTGTATCTGAAGACAGATACAGACAGATAACATTGGTTCAAAGCAAATCCCTTGTGTGTAAACGACCAGCAACAGTCCTCTTCTTCACTGTAATCACCCTCATCATCTACATGCTCACTTAACTTCATTATCTCCATCTTCTCCCCTCAGGTTATTTACTTCCTCATGTCTCGCCGCTCTCTCACGCTTTCTCTCCTTACTCCCTTGTGTTACTTATTTCCTACTCTTCAACCCCTTGCCCTCTTTCTTCCATTCTTTTATCAATACCCCTTCTTTCTTTTCTCTTCATCTCTCCCCAGGGGGAAAAAACATTCGCAGCTCCTACCTTGCCCTCTCCGGCTGCTTTTCTCTTCTTTTTCACCTGGGAACAGATCTCTCCTTTTCTCATTATTACATTCAGACTTTCCTGTCTTCCTTTATTTGGTCTTTTTGTCATAAGGAGGAGAGGACGCACACACACACACACACTGCAGAGGGGCAGAAGAAAGTCATGAACAGGCATTTTAGACCCTGGCTTCATTAGCTATTATATAGAGTAGATATTTTAGATGATGTCTTTGCCATATGCAAATACAAGAAAAAACCAGAAGCATCACACACTCTTTCCCACACAAACAAACACACACACTGATTCCCCTGTGAATATGACATTCCAAACCGGGTCAGACAGTAAGACTCGGTGGTGCCTGTCCTCTCCCCATAACCCTACGTTTGAGCAGGACCGCTGAATGGCTGTACTGTCTTCCCATTGTTCCATCATGGCATGTTGTCCCATTCCTGCTCCTAAAACATGGACACATCAAACACTCGGCAGATAGACCACCGGCCATCACTCTCCATCTTTCTTTCTTCCTCTCCCTCTATCCTCTGCCAGGGTCATTCCCAGCATACCTGTATTTCAGCAGTCTCTCTTGTGGAGCTGCATCACAGGGCTCATTACTGAGACATTAAAACCTCACAAAGACTCATGCTGATCTCCTGCTGTCCAACATCAGAGACAAAGACATGCTGCCATTCAAAATGAAAAGAATACTGCCCATTTCTGAGAGGACAACTACATTTGAAAAATTGGGTTCGCCCAGCTGTTACTGTATTATCAGTGCCTAACAATACACAAGATAATTTTAGTCTCCATTTCTGACTTAGTCGTTTAACCAGGAATCATTCTTGATTTTACTTTTAAATACTTCCCAAAATCCATGAAAGGATGTAAACGGCTATCCTCCAACTGCTAGTTCTTTATATTACTTTAAAGGTAATTTTCACCACTTATTCAAAACAAAGGCATAGGTGTTGTCGTCTTCAGCTCCATAGCCGATGGAAAGGAATCCAACGGACTTGGGCAGAAATCATGTTCTGGATGAGCGAATGTATTAAAAGTTTTATTAACGTTACTGTGGTATGAAGCAGGGGTGGGCCGAGAGCCGTGGGAGCGGAACGAGGCCGCTGGAGTGAATGCTAATGATAGACACCTGCGATATACGCCGATCTTGAGTCCAGCGGAGCTTTTATTATGTTTATGCTGCAGTCGGCCGCTTCCGCTTATTTCGTTGTGTATGTGGGGTAACTCAGTGCTGTTAAAACAATCATACTAAATATGTTTGAGTGAATTGAAAGTTATGTTATAATGTCTGTGCGTTCACTCGGTGGCTGGAATGAGACACTTGTTGTAAATCAAGAAAACAAGCGATTCAAACAATAAGAATAAACATGTTGAGCTATATAACAATGATTCGTTTTCTGTCGATGAATGTATTCAAACAGTTGCTCACCTGTCTAATAAAACACATAATATGTTTGGTGTTTCCATGGTTTCTACGGAAGTAAAACTGGAAATCGTGGGTAACGCGTATATGACATATGATATGATTTAAACATTGTTGGAAACATTTGGGATAATGTAAGCACACAGGTCAACAAAATATATAGGCTTAACTGTTCTAGTGGTTTTTGGATATTTTAATCTAAAAATCTTACATATTGTGCCTTTAACTGGTAACAAATACAATAAATGGCAACACTTGCAAGTTAGCAACATATTTATATATGCGTTTTTTATTGCGTTTTACAAAAAAAAAGTTACAATTTATAATTCATTCATTAACACACTTTTTCAGGTGTAAGAGACGACTTATAATATTCTTAATATACACTACCATTCAGAATTTTGAGGTTTATTTTAAACAAAATTAATACTTTTATTCAGCAAGGACACAACATTTTTCAAAAGTGTCATTAAAGATTTATAGTGTTACAAAAATATTGTTCTTTTGAACTTTCTATTCATCAAAGAATCCTGAAAAAATAAAATATCACGGTTTCCATATTAAGCAGCACAACTGTTTTCAACATTGATAATACAAAAAAAAAAAAAAAAATTGGTTCTGAGCACCAAATCATGTGACAAACTGGAGTAATAATGGCTACTGAAAATTCATCTTTGTCATTAAAGATGACAATACATCTTTAATGTATTAAAATCGAAGTTATTTTAAACTGTAATGACATTTCACAATACTAGGCTATAGGTGAGCATAGGAGACCTTTTTATTCTATATGTTTACATATAGATTTAATATTCTAAATGTTTACAGACCCCAAACTTTTGAACAGTAGTGTAGTGTATATACTTATTACTATCACAAGTCATTCCTGCAATTTCGACAAATCCTCATCTCTGTTAGCCAGCTATAACTAATGTAACCCTACTATATATAGGTTACATTATCTAAGGTAAACACATTTAAATTTGCAGAAATCAAAAGGTCAAATTTCAAATAGATAAAATCCAAATGTTCCAAATGTTTGCAAGACATAAAAGCACTTATTCATGATTGATGAACATAAGATGTCATGAAAGCGCAGTACTGACATTTCCGTCAACTGGCCTCAGGCCACAAGGCCATCCTTATTGTTGAGCCCTGTTATTTATAGCCCAACCAACAATACAAAGCCGTTGATTGCTTTCCCTTCTCATCTACCTTCTTTGCTCTGTAGAACTTGATGATATATAGCCTATTCTCCAAAATACTGTGTGAAAAGAGGCTTTAGATTATCCAAGAACCATCAAAGCATTCAAAAACCAAAGCTCATATTGCAAAAACTGCACAACCAAAATATTAGCGTTTTTCACACGCCCTCAGTGTCAGGACAGGTATGTTCACCCGCCAGAACACACATGCCGTTTCTGAGCTCAAAGGGTTCTCATACGCAGGATCTGCCCTCCACAGCAGGTGAGGTGTCATCTCCGCCGCAGACCAACAACCCCAGCGGAGACCTCACAGCCTGGAATAATAGGCTGCGGTGGGATATGTAGCATTGGGAATAGATTTAGAAATTATCTAGCTTGGTTTTAATGCTTATCAGGGCCGTAACCACCACAGTCATTGAGGGGGCCAAATTACCAAATTAGCTCTCCATTATGCACTGCTCAACAAAAAATTTAATAAATTACATTTTAGGCTGCCTCAACGGTCTAACAGCGCTAAACTTTTTAATGGCATTTTGCCATTTTTAATTGAAAATATGCTATCATTTACATAATCCATGTCATTCATAACTGAATGTGATGAGACAAGAAACGTTTTTGACATATTAGACACAAATAAGAGTGAATGTGTGCATATTTTTAAATAAAATATAGTTTGCAAAGACTTTAAATGGATTAATTTACAACTACACTGTAAAAAAGAATTGTTGGTTTAACTTCAAGTAAGTTACCTGGTTGCCTTAAAATTTTAAGTTCACTGAAATTAAAAATTTGAGTTATGGTTTAATCAACAGAAACTCAAAATATTATGTTATCTAAACCACATTAATTATTGAAGTTGATTTGACATAAGCAAAAATGTTGTGATAACAAATCATGACATTTTTTTTTTTTTTTTTTTTTTTTAACAGAGTAGGCTAGAATTAGACCCAGAACTTATTTTACCATTCTTATTTCTTTTAATCCTTTAATTATTTAATTTCTTTAATTAAAAATACCAATCACCCCCCACCCCCAATGTTTAAGACATGGTTACGGCTTTGATGCTAATTCATTTTAAACAGAGTAGGCTTCTTCTTCTTTTCTTTTTTTTCTTTTTTTCTTTTTTTTCAAAACATAAGAGAGATTCATATTTTGAAAAAGTGATGATATGTGTTCTCTAAATACAGCTAAGCCATTTGGGTGGTACAAATGGATCAGCATAATTAGAGTCACTGAATGTTTTCTGGGAATGCAAACAAAAGCAAAATCACATGCCCACAAAGAGACCCATTTCTCTTTATAAAAATCTCTGGCTGCTACTTTACTGCCTGATGTAAACATAATGAAATTAACAATAAGCTTCGCTCTAAACAGAAAAACACTGCAATGTCCTCATTTATACTGGAGCAAAATGATGCTTTCTTGTACAAATAAGCCAGTGCACCAGGGTACATTTCACTCATAAATATGCTGAGCCTTGTTTTTAATTTCTCTAGTTACAGAGTCAATGGTATTAAAGAAAAAGCTTTACAATAACAAATTCCCGTGTGCGTCAGATATATTGAACCATAGCTGAGCATGAGAATGAAATATCTGCATGAACAATGAGAAAACACGCCCAAAAGATCGACAAGTGCAGAGAACAACAAAGAAAGATGGAACAACAGGTGGCTGCAGACGGTAATAGCACAACATTAGGTGCAAAACAGAATTATGAGGGGTTCAACACCCCTAATTTAGGGTTAAACCTCCCAAGTTTCGGTAAAGAAAGAGGCTTGGTGTGTTTAAAGTATGTATTCGCTTTTAATATAATTTTAACAATCACCAAAGTTTAGTCAGAAATCGCTAAATGTGCCAAAAATCGCCTTTGCTTGATGAGGTAACCATAGCAACAGCTAAGCGATCGCCCGTGTGTATCGGACGGTACATCGACAAAAAAAAAAAAAATAATAATAATAATAATAATAATTACTGTCATTATTTATCACGGTATTATGGGTTCACACAACACAATTGTATCACAAAAATCGTTAGTGTTTTGTTTAAAACGTCTTTAAGGTAGTTAGCTATTTGTGCTAGACAGTGGCTGCGCGAGATGAACCTTAACCGACTGCGCCCAGAAAATGACTGACAGAAACTGTTTTAAAAAGTTGAGCTCCCTGAAAGTCACTTAATAACTGGCGTGAATCTCTTGTAAACGCCTCTAAAGTAAGACCAACACTGCACTGAAGCTCTGTGGAGAGAGAAAAAACCGTGGAAAAAAAGTCAAAGCAGGTTAAACGGCGGCTGAAAATAGCGCGTAATCGGCGGCTTACCTGCGGCTGCAGCGCGAGTGAGAGCAGGAAAATCACGGTCCAGTGCTGTCCGCGCGCTACATCCCTTATCATCGCCCTAACAGCACTCCTTCTGTCCGTACTCGACCTCTCCCAGGAGTGCCAACTCTTTCGGTCTCTATCCATTCTCATAGCAGACATTTGCGCACTTGGTCTGTGCGTACGGAACAGCATTTCCCTGTTTGGTGACGCTCTCTTTACACTGTCCACTTGTCCATTATGAAGACAGCGTGAAAACGAACAAAACAAAGGTGGCAAATGATGCACAGGTAAATGATAAGACCACTAAGGTCCTTCTACACTCCGCGCGGAGTCCAGGATGCCTCCTCCTCCTCCTCCTCGAGCTCTTCCTCCTTCCACCTGCTGCAGTTAAGAAGCTTTGAATGTTCGACCTGCTGGCCTACTGACTAGACATTTCATCCCATTTACTTTCCCAGTCACTGAAAGCAGCTCTTTACCCTCACGTCAACCGGATAGGCTGTTCCGATGCCCTTGCAGAGAGCGAGACTGCGCATCACCGTGGGAAGCACTAGCGGTTAAAGTTGCCAGTAGAGGGTGTGTCCTCCGCATGGGAATATCCATCACCTGCCTCGAACTTGAACATAATATCCCCAAATTTCTCTGTTACATACTGAATTAGTTCAGAAAAATTACTTCCACAACTTTTAACACTAATAGAAGATAGGAACATTTCGAATTCGGTGCCTGAATTATTAGAGTAGAATGGAGGAAGAATGTATGAATTACTTAATATTTGTGTCATTAATGTAAAATACTAAATAAACTATTGTATTTAAAATTTTATTTTGACAATTTAATCGATAATAATTGAATAACCAATGACAGACAAAGCAGCATATCAGTAAAAGAGATTAATCTGAAAGGTAAAATTATAATTTGTCTTGTATACAGGCATATGAATATTTGTATATTTAATTGCCCATATTTTAATTGAAGATATGTCATAATAGCAACACTATGAATGCAAATGTAATGATTTCACTCAACTAACCCATAGGTTTTAATGAAAGCAAAGATGTCTGAAATGTAGGCTACATCTAATTAATGTAAATATTAAATAGTAATTTAAAAAAACATTTTTTTAAAATAATAACACTAGTAACAACATGCCTCGGGGCCTTCTGTGCCAATTCTGGGTGGCTCATCTTACCCCAAGGGTCTACTTTTTTCTTTTAACTTTAAAACATTTAGTCCACAAATCCCTAATTAACAAATAGACACAAATAGAAATTTAACATAATGCAATGTCATAGATCACTATATTCCAAAGACACAAAATTAACCTCAAAAGTGTTTCGACTGACTAAATCTCACAAATGTTGATATTCAGATAAAATGATGAAATTAAAAATAGCATAGCCATTCATCAAAAGCACCGTTTGTGTCCCTTTAAATGCAAATGAGCTGCTGCTTCTGGCCCCCTTTCCAGAAGGGGGCAGAGCTTTAACAGCTCACGCTTCGGTCGCTCAACAACAACAAAGCTGGAGAATCTCACGCAGCCAAAATGAGGATTGTCAGTAACGGTGTTCAGCCTTACGTTGTTCAAACCGGAGTCGACACTGATGGAGAGACTCAGGAAGAAGTTACAACTTTTAGAATGAAACTGGACGTTTCTGAATGGTTAGTGGATAAATTTATGTAGTTGCTGTGGAGTTGATTCAACTCATCGACTAGCGTGTGCCGTCATGTTAATCTTTTGTGCAATTGACCCTTGTTCGTGAAGCAGTCCGGCGTAAAATCGCCCCCTTTGTTGCGTGGCAGGGTTTATGTAAATTCAGGAAGAAGCTCATTGTAGTCTCTACCAGCCGTTTGTTGTAGTCCTTAAAAAGCGATTTCTGTAAAAGAAAATATCTCCCTTTGCATTGAACTTTGAGTGTTGTAACTTTGCAGATGTTGTTCATGCTCAAACAGCAACATTACACACTAACTAAAGTTAAAAAAGTGAAATCATAAACAAGGACCCCTTTAAAAATATCTTCATTTGTGTTCCAAAGATGAACAAAAGTCTTATGGGTTTGGAAGGACATGACGGCGAGTAAATGATGGCAGAATTTTCATTTTTGGGTGAACTGTGCCTTTAAGAGCCTTTTCCAACTATAAAGAACATTCTGTGCAATGGAAAGTTCACATGGATGTTAAAGGTTCTTCGTGGAACCACTGATGCCAATGAAGAACCTTTATTTTTAAGAGTGCATTATCTATTTAAAAAAAGACTAAGAAAATTGTTTCTTTTCCGGCATGCAGTGTAAAACAGTACAATAGATCTAACAGCAAAAATGCACCTAGATAATCTCTCCAATTTTACAACTCTTTCCTGCACCTGTTATTGAAGTCTCAGTATACAGCTGTCATTTGTAATAAAATAAATTGTGAAACTGCTAAATTACTGTGAGAGTCTGACAACTACAGTAGCCAGGGATACACAGTGCATGCTATCCCATAATGCACTGGACTGGTCTGGAAATTCTCAGTAGGGTTTCTTTTCATGTGTACTCCCATGGCAGTTCAAGAATAATAGGTCTCAAGCTTCACTTAATCTCTGAGCGTGATCAAAGTGCTGCGGCACCAATTAAAAGGCCCTGTCAGAAGCCGGACAATACACAGATAGAGGCCCATCATGCACATTTACATTACCGCCCGCTTGTTATCACATCATAGGCTAAAAGTGAAAGCGGCAGGCTTTCTCTGACTTAATCATCAGGGGCCGTATTCACAAAACATCTTAAGGCTTAAAGTAGCTCCTAACTTGCCGATTTAAGAGAAACTCTTAAAAATAATGGTCCTAATTTTAGGACTCCTAAATTTTTGCTCTAGGAGTATTTCACAAAGCATTTTGGCGCTAAAACTAGCTCCTAAATCTGTGAAACGAGTAACTCCCAAGTCACTAAGACAAAATCAAAAAGAGTCCTAAAATGATTGTTGGTGCCAATCCGCCTCAGCAATCCACCCAAAGACATCATACATATTTTGATTTATAGATTTGAATCTACGATAAAATGCCAAAAATAAATCTTTAATAAGTAAATAAAAATGCCTGATTACCTGTGGCAGTTGTTTTTACTAGTTCACACTTACAAATGATCAAATAGAGTAAAAAATATATATACAGTATATAATAAGCATGTTTGGCATGCTGTCCAAGGGGATTGAGGGTTCCAAGCTTGGAATTTTGCCCAAATCCAGAGTTCTCTTCGTATATCCCCAGCCAGCCGAGAGTGAGAAACGGGTTGGTGGAGGGATGCAGAAAACTGTCGAGATAACTATATGAGTCGGCTCTCGTCTGTGTATATACACCTCCACTCAAGCTGATTAGACAGACCGTTTGAATGTGCTCCTCCAAAACTTTGCTTATAAAACATAATTTGTCACTTGAATTCTGCAATCTCTCGAGATGCAAACATGTAAGAGGCAGACAATTAGCTGAACATATACTAGTTTAATTAGTGACACTTAGCCTCCATATTAAAACCTTTAATTGAATATGGCAACACCTCATTCTTCAATATTTCTATGATTAAATCGCCGAGAGACCCCTCTCCATCAGCCAATCACTGTGGGCATAGTCCATAGCAACGAGGTCAACCCCGCCCTTACTCTTAGCTTAAGACTTCTCTCTATTCCTTAGTAAAAGTTGGTCTCAGCAGCTTTGTGAATAGGTTAAGAGAAAACTCTTAGCTAAGAACTTTTACTGCCATTTAGGAGAACTCTTAGTGGTAAGATAAAATGTTTTGTGAATACGGCCCCAGGTCATTGGGGGAGGACAAAGCAGTAAACCCAGAACAAGCTATTGTTCCCAAAATGAATTGAGCATATCACAAAGATTAAATATTTTTTTGTGTGTTTACAGTAAGATTGTGTCATTACTGAGGACCACACACATGCCTGTTGACTGTTTATAATTCCACATAGCTAAAGAAATGAGAAAAAAAGTTAATTTCAGGAGTCATTTAGAAGGCTTAGAATAGCTGTTTATTGGTTTTAGAGAAGCTTGGCCACTTTTCAGCTGGTCAGGCATAGAGATCATTTTAAAACAGCTTGGCCAGACTACATTAGCCTAAACCAGGCTTTTGATTAAATATTGCGAAAAATAAATGTATATAACCTATCGGCATCATATAGCTGCTTTCCAGATCTCCATACTGGGAATCACTGAAGTTTCCACTGTGCAGTTGTTGCTACACAAAGCATTCGCTTTATGCTGAAAATATAATGAGCCGATTTTATTGACTCGATCCTGTTTCTCTCCCACTCGCGATGGGATGGATCTGTTGCTGACGTGCACATCCCTGGAAACCGGTTATTTCCCAAAGTCGAGTGACCCGTGTTCAGAACAGAGGGCTCTTCAAGTCCGGCTGTGATTAGCATAGAGTGGCACTGACCTCGACTCAACTGAATTTTAATAGCTCTTTATTCCTACAGACTCTAAAGCTGTGCTGAGAGCTGATGTTCAGAGATAATTACATCATAGATGGATGCGGGAATTACACCTGTGCTGCTGTGTATTCGAACGTAATATTTTTCCCCCAACCTACACATTAATCGAAAGTATTTCATTATATTACTGTTGATAAATTACCAGTATACTCTTAAAGATTAAAGGCTTCCATGACGGACCTTTACCATCCATTGAACCTTTCCTTTGAACAAAAGGTTCCTTAGAGTGGAAAATGATATGATTCTTCAGGTTATTAAAGGGTTAGTTCACCTAAAAATGAAAATTCTGTCATTTATTACTCACCCTCATGTCGTTCCACACCCATAAGACCTTCGTTCATCTTCAGAACACAAATTAAGATATTTTTGATAAAATCCAATGGCTCAGTGAGGCCTGCATTGACAGCAAGATAATTAACACTTTCAGATGCCCAGAAAGCCACTAAAAACATATTTAAAACAGTTCATGTGACTACAGTGGTTCAACCTTAATGTTATGAAGTGACGAGAATTTTTTTTTTTTTTTTTTTGGCGCACAAAAAGTAAACGACTTTATTCAACAATATCTAGTGATGGGCGATTTCAATACACTGCTTCATGAAGTTTCAAAGCTTTACAAATCTTTTGTTTCGAATCAGTGGTTCGAAGCGTGAATCAAACTGTCAAAAATGATGTAACGAAGCCTTGTTTACTGAAATAATGTGACTTTAGCAGCTTTTGGGTGAACTAACCATTTAAAGTACCCTTATTATGCTTTTTTGAATATTACCTTTTTATGCAGTAAAGCTGTTCGTAAATGCAAAACAACTACAAAAAGTACACGCCAAATAAAGTTAAAACCTCCTAAAAGAAAGATTTAATTCTGAACTGCTGAAACACCACCAGCAATTCAATTCCAGTCTCACTTCCATATGTAGATTTTTTTGTAAAAAATTTGCATAATGCCAGCCTATGTTCTTCATTGGCTGCCCACGAACAACGTCTACTTTGTCTCGCCCTTCAAGACTTTAGCTGGTTCGTATTGAGTCGAAAAGACGCTGTTTTCTGCGCTGCGCTCTCTTTGTACTAAGGATGAGGATGTGAAGAGTCAGTGGTTGGAATTCTTTTTTACAGTGATACCGCAACAGTAAAACTCCAAACTTTTGTTGTGTTCCCATCATTTTACTTCTCAAATCTTGGCGAGGTCAATGTGGAAACTGCAAAACGCTTGTCCATTAAAGATGGTACAGTACCCACTTTATTTGGACCAACTTGCTCATCTGTATCAAAACTTGTGTATGATTTATTATTGATGTATAGATTTTCTACCAGGTCTTCAAAGTATGTAGTTTTGTGGTTTATATTGCGTAGGTCACTGGCTAAGCAGCTAACTCACGTTATCACTGTCCTACAGAAATAGTTCTGCTAATCAGCTATGGGCCCAGTATCACTTAAAACTGTCCATTAACACAGATTGTCTGTCGTTCTTACTACCTTGAGTAATGATAAAGGATGGAGCAAGATTTTGGTTTTATCAGTCATTTACGTTAGTGCTCGACTAACGTACGCACTGTTACGGACACAGTTAATAATACAGTTCATACATGTGCACAGTTATAAATTAAGAATCGGTTTGTTAATGCTGATGTAAAGGAATTAAAGTTGCAACATATAATGTATGACAAGCGAAGTAAAAATTTACCACTGAGAAACGTCCTGCTCAAGTCGTTGAATAACTAGTTTTTCCAATGTTCCATCATCAGACTCAAGCTCAAATTTATATGTAATAAATCGATGCCATCGTTAACGTCCTTACACTGTGTACAATCGCAGAGGATTAAGGAAGCCTCTGAAGCTGAAATTCAGTTATGGTAATGTACGTTTAGTTTCCGAGACCAGAGTAGGCTTGTGGAAAGGAGGGGTTTAGAGAGACCGAATCTTTGAACGAATTGTTTCAGACTCTTTGAGGCCCTGTTTATACCTTGTATTAAGATGCTTTTTGGTTGATCGGATCACAAGTAGATGAGGGAGACATTCCCATTTACACCAGGTGTTTTAATCCATCTTTCTTGTCCACTTTCAAGCACTTCTGTCCTGATTTCTTCGAGGGGAGGGTCTATGGGCTTTTTCAGATCTTTTGATCGAATGGACAAAATAACGAGAAGACGGAAAAACAGAGCAGCAGCTTTCGTTTCTGCTTCAGGATGCCGAACGAAGTAAGTGCATCAGGAATGGTGAGAGAACATTGTGCTTAGTACGTTTTTAGTCTTCAAACTAAACTTGACAAGTTTAAATCCCGTCTGGCTAGCACGCTTTCCATAATGTTTACGCATTAATTCAGTAGGTGGAGAGCAGGTGGTCTTTTGTGGCTGTTTGACCGTATTCGACTACATGAGCATTTTCAACCTCCCCTGGAAGTCAAAAGTGGACATGCTCAAAACGTTTTAAAAACTCTGTTTACACCTGTATTTAGCATCATCCACTTGTGATCCGATTGACCAATGCATTTTAATACCACGTGTAAGCAGGGCCTGAGAAAATAGGTGATGTGCAATGGATATGAGAATTGTTTTTGACCATTGATGCATGTAAACCTATTGTAGGAAGCCTCCAAAACAAAACTAGGAACCTTTAAAATAGCATAATGGGGCAGTTTAAAATATTCTTAACACTAAGAAAAAAAAAAAATGGCTCTTATAAGATCTAGGCCATTCACTGAAAGGTTCTTTGGGGAACTGAAAAAGGTTCTTCTATGGCATCACTGCAAGAACCCCATTTTGGCACTTATTTTTAAGAATGTAGTGACATTATTTTTGCAGGGTTAAATTTACTATTTTCCCAGTCTGCTGTGTGATGATGAGTGATCATTCACATAAAATATTTCTAGAAAAAGCAAAGATGACGGCCTGAATGTTGCTCATTTCCGGAGGCAGAGAATCAGACACTGTGATGAATGGAAATAGATAATTCTCTTCAGGTACAGACCTTACAACCAACCACTGTGCTCTGAGCAAATGTCTCCATCTGGTGGACTCATCAAACTTGGTTATTAACATGAGCCATAGATATTGACAGGGAAACAAAGCAGGCTAATAAATAATAAAGAATAAACAAAAATCCATAACAGCCCATTTTGGGAGGTCAAGGCACTGTGATAAAACAACGTACTGAAACCATACTGACATCCAACATAAAACAGGATAAAGAGGAAGCCACATGATGAAATTAAAGTGCATCACAAGTAAATACTAATATCTAGAAAGTGCACACAAATACAAATATCAAATGTCACATGGGGAATTAAATCAATTAACAGGGTTTTTTTTTTTTTTTACAGTCAAAATCGTTTTTTTTTTTACATTGTATGCAGTTTTCTCAAACCGACCAACCTGTCACTTGGTCGTATGATTAGTGTGGGGGCAGATGTGTCCCACACACTGCTGGCATAAGAAGTGTCTGTTCTGTGACTGAAAAGGGACAGTGTTGGTGGACAGCAAACTGCTAGGCATGATGCCAATTGCATGACACACACACACACACACACACACACACACACACAGTAGTTAAGGTCAGGTTTTTCTCAAGGCAAAACAGTGGAGTGTGCAAAGGCTTGGGAAAACTGCAGAAGAATGCACGTTTGTGTACTCAGAAAAAAGTTGACCTAGTCATTTAGGTCACAACACAATGTAACTCAAGGCAGCCCCTATTATACAGCTGACGGTCCAGAGGCCCTCAAACTTAATTGAAGAGTAAATTACCTCTTATACAATACACAAAAAGACTCCTAGACCATGAGAGGCTCATTTACCTTCAACAGAAATCACTCACTGCTTGAGATTAAAGACAGTGAATGTATGAGCACAAAAAGTAGGAAGAGCGGTTTATAATAGGTTTGTGAATGTACTGCCATAAAACATCCTATAACTCGAGAGTTTCACAAACTGGGATTTGCGAGCTGGTAAAAAAAAAAAAAAAAAAAAAAAAGCTAATCATGAATTAAATAAAAATGTAAAATTTTTAAATAAATTAAATTACAAATATTTAGTTAAAATGAAGACAAACTTACTTCCAGAAAAAGCATATTTTAAATATTTTATATTTATCATTAACATCAGCGAACTGTGAACATACAAATGTGTTGTTAACCCCTTAACCGCCACCACCCTTTTTGAGCATAGACTTGAAAATGCACTATCCAGACTTAAATCGGTGTAATTCAAGAACACTTTGGAATATGTATAATTTAAGTCTTAAAGAAAACAGATTGTTACAGCAGATTGTCACTGAAGTGACAGCACTTCAAAAAAAATGAAAGTATGAAAAAGTTATAGAAGTTTAAATTACTGTAAATCAAATGTAATAAATATATATATATATAAATGTGTAAAACTGATAAAATCAGCTATATGTCTAACCAAGTTGTGTTCCAAATTTGAAGTTAATATCACAAAAATTGAAGTTCCCATGAGATTTTGTTTAAGTGTTGTACCAAAAAAAGCCACCGGGTGTCACCCACTTTCCATTGAAATTTTTTTGATGCATACTCCTGTAACAAATTACACACATCACTTCCATCACAAAACAGACGCCAAATATGGAAGCTTCAGATTCAGACCTTTCCGACTATATATTTTGTCAAGATTAGAGGAGTTTTGCTTTACAGTGCGCCCACTTCACTCGCATTTGCTCCTGAAAATAACTGTGCGCGACTGTGAAAAAATATTTAGGCGCACTGGTGCGAGTAACCCGATCAATTCTCATGAATAAGAAGTACAACTCTCAAAATGCATCTAAACTGAACAACAATTATGTTTTGTACAGCATTCGGCTGCTTTTCATGCCTTAATTCAAACACTTTGCTTCAGTCAGCAGAGCAAGTGAGCTCTGGACTACACTTCAAAGATCGGGCAACCGGTGCGACGCAGCCACGTGCACTTACCATACTGTCTCATGCTGCGGTTTCTTTGCAGCCAAATTAATTGTAAATACTTCATTTGGATTATCATAATCAAGATCGGAAATTTACGGGGGCTTGGGGCAAAAATGCCTCCAAAAATTGATTTAAAAAAACAAACAAACAACATGCACAGTTATGAATGCCCGTGCGCATATTACTTTCACTTTTGAAGTAGAGGCAATTTGGAGGCGGCAATTGCTTGAATGGTGGGTGGGTTCATTATTATTCTTAACGAAAAAACACAACAACAAAACAGTACAATGACAAACTCGCTTAAATATGCGCTTTTACATTTCGCTTTTCAACCAAATCTTCATCCCTCGTCTCGTCATTCAGAAAAGTGAGGCGAAATGGGCAAAGTGAGGTGAAATCTGACTCCTGCTGCTGATCTGTGCAGCGACTCAGGGGCGTTTCCTCCGAGGAGGCAAGGGAGGCAGTGCCTCCTCAAAAAAACTGGATGAGAAAATAGTCAATATTACAAAAATAAAACAACACAAATGTTACAAAATTTGACATTAAAAAGTGTAAAAGTCACTAGTTTTTCTAAAGAAACTGTCAAACAGCGACACCCGGAGGTGAAGTTACAGCAGGGAGTCCGCATCACCGTAAAGACCCTGATGGCGTTAATGGGAAGACTAATTAAACTAAGTAAACAACGGTCACTTCCATATCACCGCTTTGTGTCATGTTAAAATCAAACTCGAAATGGCCTGAAAACATGATGACTGCAGGGGGTTTTAGTGAGCAATCAGCGTGGTGAAATTAAAGGTACATCTTTGTGTCTGTGAGTGAGTGATCAGTATGTACAAGCTTGATGACTGCTGAAAATAAATTGACTATTAAAAAGAAAAGCTGAATATTAGTTAATAATATAGTTTAAATTGTTACTGCCTTTAGTTATTACTTTGGAATAAATGTAAAAATAAGTAAAAATACTAACTTGATATACTAATTTATACTTGGTTTTAATAAACAGAACATTATATAGTGTAAAAATAAAATAGAATTGTATTTGGTCTCTCTTTTTATGTAATGTTAACTTAAAATTGTGTAACAGGGACATAAATGAGGACTTTGCCACCGTCGCACACCACTGCTGCGACTCTAGTTCGGCTCACTGAATTGATCAGACGCGTTCAGTTTTTAACCGTAGTGTCTATTTTCTAAATAAGCTAAATGACAAAACGACGGTGGGGCCGGTGCCGCGGTGATATAACCGGTGTTGCGGTGATATAACCGGTGTTGCGGCTGAACACCGTTAACAGTCGATCTCAGCAAGCCTAATATGTATAAGTTAAGTACTATCACACAAGTATACGCCAAATGTGATGCTTACTGATCTGGTTGAAGTCCAATAAACGAGCCGATATTAAGTAACAATTTTAGCCACAATACTGTGTTTTTGCTCTGTTTTGTGAAAATACTTAAAACAAAGCCACACCAGAGCTGATGCGCATCTCCAAGCAACGGTGATTCCTAAATGAATCTGCATTTTAAATGACTGAATGACTCGCACATTTACTGCCACCTACTGGCGGTTTTATTTTCATATTTACATTTATTTTCATATTTACACTTTACATAGACTTCTTTCTTAAAATATTAAACTTTTAAAGATTCGGGGGTTTTTTTGTTTTGTTTTACATATTTCTAAATTCAAAAAATTATATTTAAAAACATTCGTACAACATTATTTACCAATGAGCTGCAGTCTATGTAAAGTCTAAATAATACCACTTCAGATGGAGCTCCTGTGCCACTTCTGCAGTGCAGAGATGGATTTTTTTTTTTTGATGATTTCTTTGGATTGGTAACAGTCTGATTGGGTCTTATTGTTGTAATTGAATTTTTTGTTTAACATTTAAATTAAAATATAATTTTTTTGTTGAAGAAATTGATTAAATATGATGCATACATTAAATAAAATTCAAAAAAAAAAATTGCTCTTATAATGGTACAAATGCCCCTAGAATTTAAAAAGGGGCAAATATCACCCTGTAATGGGAAAGTTAATGTGTTATTGATCAGAATGTTATTGATCAAAAATTATTTTTGTTACCATAGAGCCCTGCTTTAGTTTTAGCTTCCTTCTAATCTCTAACCGTTTCTCTTCCTAATCCCCTCCATATCGCTTTAAAATACAGCATTCTCTGCAGAATTCAAATAGGTCCAATACGTTTGTGGTCTGTGCAGACTCGCGGATATGATCCACTCTGTGCTATCGTGTCTCTGGAACGGAGCAGACAGTGCTCTATGTAGTGCACTATGTGCCATTCACCGTATAGAAACTAGTAAATGTGTGAACAAATGACCGATTTCAGCCACAGCTTCAGCATGGGGACTTCAGATTCTAGAGAGCATTTGACTGGACATTTGAAGAGAAGCTGAAGTGTGATGTCATGAAAATCTGTGATCTATTATAGTGGAAGTGAGAGACTAAGTTTTGAATGCTTGTATCTCCTAAATGTGAATTTTGTCATTGTTTAGGAACACAAGCTTATTCATAACCTTAAGGCTAACATACTAAAAGCTAAAAAAAAAAAAAAAAGCAAGTTTTGATTTCAGGGGGACTTTAAAGTACCACTTCCATGGTAATGCAATGTCCAATTTCAAAACAGTTTTCACAGGATGAATGTGGAATTAAGCTTTCCAATGATACCTAATTTATGATGATTACGGAAATATATGATGCAAAAAAAGCCACAAAAAAACAACAACAACAAAAAAAAAAAAAAAACAGCGCCAAGTGTCCTATCAGCGGGATGGTGACAGTTAAATTATTGAAATCTATAAAAATCGCAGGAGGCACTTCAAGTAAATATTTTAACACAAAGAGGATCAACTGACAAAAACATTTGGTAATTCCTACCATAACGGATTCCTGACTGCTTTTATTTCATTAGAGAGCAAAATGTTTTTCATTCACCTTCATTATAATCTTGAGGTAATGGATTTGCAGTTTGAACAGCACAAATAAAAAAAAGAAAATTCTTAGTAAACTCTCGAGTTGAAGCCTGAAGCTCAATAAATCGCTTACATCACCTACAGAGAGTGTAACATAGACTTGCGTAGGCATGATCTGGGCTACTTACATTTTTACAAGGATTTTTGATTCTTTGATGTCAAAGGAACGATTGTCCCCTCGTCTCCCTGCCCATAAGCCAGTTTGGCTGTAGACTGTCACAGAGATGAGAAGAGAAGATAACCTCCCCTGAGCTTGCTGGCTTCTACTTCAAAAGGAGGAGTGACAGACAAGGACAACCACAAGTAACAAGGACTGGCACTGGATACCGTGCTCACACACTAAAGACAGACACAGGCTCATGCCTGACATCTTCATGAACTATGGTGATTTCAAGAGAGGAAAAAAAAAGCTGTGATTAGAAGTTGTCTAAACCTTGCATTGAATTTACACATTTAACCAGCAGGTGATGATTGATCAACTTAACATGTTCTAAATCCTGACCCCAATAGCCTACTACTCAAACAGAACAAAGCAGAAAGTATACTTTTTTTTTTAAATGCACAGCCTTGCAAAGTATACTTCACTTGAATCATTTACGCGTACACAGGCATTTGACGCATGCGCATTACACAAATTACAATACCTCTATGAGTTACAACAAAACCATGTGAACATCTTTGTATTCTTTCATGCTAGAGTTGCATAAATGTGGGTACTTTCTAACCTCCTCGCACACTCTCACCTGTGTACATCTTTATTGTTGCTGTAGCTTGCATGTGTTCCGTTCATGCAGGTTTTCTTCGACTACCTTGTGAATCGACTTCACCAGGGCACGGTTGCCACCTTGTGGGCAAAATAATTACTACAAAAAAAAGTAAATGCATGTACACATTGTAAGAAACTTTGTACAAAACTTTGTCGATTCTCGTTCAGTATGCGCGTACTATTCGAGTCGCACGCACTGTACGCGGACCCTTGTGTACGCGTACAAAGTGAAGTATACTTTGGCCTTAAAGGGATAGTTCTCCCAAAAGTGAAAATGATCCCATGATTTACTCACTCTCAAGCCACCCTTATTTCAGACACACACAATCGGAGATATGTTTAAAAATATCCTGGCTCTACAAAGCTTTATAATGGTAGTGAACGGGGGGCTGTGTTTTAAAATATGGATATTTTTCTTACAAAAACCCATTGCTTCACTTCAGAAGGCCTTTATTAACCCCCTGGAGCCGTATGGATTATATTTATGATTAACAAAATTCACTACCATTATAATGCTTGAAAAAGCCAGAATATTTTTAAATATTTCTCAGATTGTGTTAGTCTGAAAGATGATGTTCATATACACCTAGGATGGTTTGAGGGTGAGTAAATCATGTGAATTTTCATTTTTGGGTGAACTATCCCTTTTAAGAAACATATCTTGAAATAAAAAGGACAGGACAAGCAGAATGCAATAAGTAAAACATTGCCATTTAATAAAAAAACAAAGCTCCAGGTTCAATGTCTGGGGACCAGACTCTGGGTGCAATGCTTCAGAATACATAATTGGATTTAAAAAAAAACAAAAACCTGCATACTTACACACTCACCAAAGCCGACCATCTCAGAAGAGGGAATAAAAGTAAAAGGATAAAATGAAGGAGAAAGAGGAGGGAAAAAAATAAAATAACCTTTCCATTCACTCCTTACCTTGTATTGTGATGTACAAAACTAACTGGCACAGCTAGGCAAGTCACATTAAATAAAAACGTACTTTTCATATCTGGACTCTTTTCTTTGAATGGATTGTGTGGTCTTCTATTCAGCCATTAAACACCCTGAACCATTCCTAAAGGTCTCTAAACGCAGGCCTGTGTATAACTGGCATTTGTCATAGAAGTCGGATGTATGAGAGTTATTTCTTTGCAAAGGAGATTTTCATTGCATTGCTCTGTGTGATCTTAAAGCCTTGCAAAGCTTCTCTGGCTGCACCCGCCTGCACCTCATTATCAAACTCCACAAAGGCGATGTCGTGACGACCGGGGACAAGACGGACTTCTTTGAATCCAGGGAACCTAGGAGAAGAAAGCGACATTGTAATTAGCAAAAGGAGATCTTATGTTTTAAAATGACTAAACTGAACAAAGTTCAAAAGGACGGAGGGGGGGAAGCAAATAAATACTCACTGGTTGAACAGCATGGACAGCATGAGCTCGTTGGTCTCCTCTGGGAGATTGGTGAGAAACAGGATGTGGTTGGGAGGGTTTTCCGACACCTACAAACAAAATGAATGTTGTTAATAAAGTCACAAACCAAATATAGAGCCTTATTCTAATTTTAATGCATACCTGCTGTGGCATCTGGCCAGGCATTTGTCCTGGCATCATCTGACCTGGTGGCATGGCACCTGGTGGCATCTGTCCTGGTGCCATGCCAGGCGGAGGCATCATACCAGGCGGAGGCATGTAGGGAGGCTGACCGGGCATTGGCATCATGCGAGGAGCTTGACTCATTGGTGGCATTCCCTATAAATGACAAAATAAATAAACGACAGCCTTAAAATAGGCCAAAACACACCAAATTCCCGAAGATGATCCCAAATATACTAACTGGCATAGCTGCAGGTACTCCGGCCATTGCAGGTGTGGCAGCAGCACCACCCTTTTTCCCAGCACCTGGTTCAGGGGCTTTAGGCTTTTTCTTCTCTTTCTTACGGTCTCGCTCCACATATGTGCCCTTCATTTTCGCAATGATATCAGAGTCCTGCTTTGCATACTGAATACGCTGTGAATAGATTGAAGTTTAAAAGCATTTTAGTACAGACTGTAGTTTAATTAAAGACAAATTATTTCAAAATATTTAAGATTTTGGTAAAAAATTTTTAAACGTTTTTGAAAGAAGTCTCGTGTTCACCAAGGCTGCATTTATTTGATCAAAAATACAGTAAAAACTGTAATAGTAAAATATTACTACAAATTAAAGTCACTTTTTTATTTGAATACATTTAAAATGTAATTTATTCCTGTGATAATGTGATCATTACTCCAGTCTTCAGTGTCACATGATCCTTCAGAAATCATTCTAATATACTGATTTGCTGCTCAAGAAACATTTATCAATGTTGAAAACCAGACAGATTTTTTTTTTTTTTACAGGATTCTTTGATGAATAAAGTTTAAAAGAACAGCATTCATTTGAAACAAAACTTTACTCTCACTTTTGATCAATTGAATGCATCCTAGCTGAATAAAAATATGATTTTCTTTGAAAAAGAAAATCTCCCAAACTTGTAAACAGTAAGGTAACAATACCATTGAAAGGTTTGAGGTGTATATAACCATTTCACACACAAAAACACCATAAAATATATATATTAGTGCAAAAGTCTAAGGCCCCCAACAGCTTTGTTGTCTTAGCAATGTTTTAATGACCATCCATATTTATTTATTTTTGTCTTTGTGATCCAAACAGAAAATACAGGAAATATGTACACAAAATGTAAAAAACTCTAAACAAGTTTGTTTTCTTAAGCAAACATCAGTATTTAGTGTGTACTTCCATTTTCTCAAAAAAAATGAAACTTTGAGAAACTTATCAGATCATCAAGTTTTCTTGACCTTCCTTCCACTTTAGGCTATAAAAGCCATTTTTTATTAATATTTTGTTTGTTTGTTTTTGATACCGCATACAAATTCACTGTATTTTCTGGTTATATTCTAATAAAAAGACTGAGAAATAATTATATATGGTCATTAAAACAAAAAAAACAACATCTAATGGTGGCCTAAGACTTTTGCACAGTATTGAGATGAGATATATATATATATATATATATATATATATATATTATTTTTTTTAATTTATATGACACACACACACCACAGGGTTACCATACCATGGGTTTATCATAAAAAGGGAACCCTTGCATAGAGCGCAGTGCATTGGAAGCACTGTTGATCTCCTTGAAGATCACAAAGGCCTGACCCCTCATTTTCAGTGTAGGAGAAACAAGGATGTCCAGGATTTGTCCAAACTGGGAGAATATAGCATACAACGACTTTTTCAGTTCTATTAAAAACAGGAGAGAAGGAAAAGGGTTGCAACATGAACAATGTGCAAAAATCAATGCCAATGATATTTTATTAAAAACAAACAGATCAACAAAACCATACCATCTTTTTTGATCTTCTCATTCAAGTTGTTAATGTAAATAGTGTGGTTTAGCCGCATCTCCTGACCAGCCATGGTTCTGGAAAGAAACAGATGATAAACCCTATGAAAGAAACGAAACTTCAACATGTTGTGCCCACACAAAAACTACAATGTGTAGAAAGGGAGGGAAAAGGCTTATTTAGCATATGAGAAACACTGGAAGAAGTCTGCGTGTCGGTAAAAGTCCTCAAGATGCAAGAAATACCTAAGCTATTATTTATTTCTTAATGAACAATATAAAACTGTGAATGACTGACGCACCTCGTTGTTTAAACAGGAGCTAGTCAGTTAGCGTCAACTAATTTAACAAAGAATGACATATTCTACCAGTGGAAACACGTATTTTTACATAATAAACTAAACCGTTAATAAGAACAAAACAATAAGCATTGATATATATAAAAAAAATCAACTTACTCACAATTATTTGACGAGCTTCGACCGACTACAAACCTGAATGAAAATCCACACGGGGGGGGGGAAGAAAAAAAAGAGCGTGCAACTTCCGCCTGAAAAACCGCCTTCTCGAAAATGTAAGGATCCGATTGGACAGCTGGTCTCCCGGCAAACCTGAGACTTCTGAGCACATCCGACTACCAACACGCATTCTGATTGGATACTTTAGAGCGGGCGAGCCATTCTATATAAACCGATTGGTTTGTTTATCGTGTTACGCTGTTTTCTGCTCGGGTGTCACGTCGCTGAATATAATCTAAAATACTCTTCTAATATTGATTTTGTAATAATTTTGAGTTGTTTAATTAAAAAATATCGGCATTAAAAAAATATGATCAATCGGGATATTTTGTATTTTGATTGTATTCTTGACGTTCACGACCATGGGCGTATATGACCATATTTGGTATTCCCTAAGTAGAGAACACTACCCAGACCTCAGCTGCAGTTCACAGCAGATAGTGAAATAACTTCTTGGATTTTCGATTGCTTATAAGACAACTTTTACAACATTGTTTTGATGTCGGTTTATTGGAAACAACATTGTAACGTATATGTACACACCATACTCTCACAATACTCTCACATGTTGTCATTCGTTTTTCATTTACTAACTCTTCTGTTGCAGCAGAATGTCAGTGGAGAATGTTGCAGCACCTCCTCCACCTCCACTCCCACCTCCACCTCCATCCGTGTCCAGCAAGAAGAAGCTTTACCAGGCTTTAGCAGAGGGAAGGGCCCCTGTAGAGGGGGACCATGAAGAGGCGAGGATTATTATAGTACAGAGAGAAAGCAGGTGAGCACAAATCACAATACTCTCAGAAAACCTTTTCTGTCCAATCATGATTTCATCACAGCATTTCTCAATGAAGTTTTAGGAAGGATCTGCAGTGGTTGCTGTTCAATAAGTATGTGCCTTCACTCATTCAAGATGGCCCACAGTAAGTGTCCATAAAAATGCCTATTAGTTGACTGATAAGGATTTTTTTGATGGTCGATGCTGATATCTTAGAAAGTATAAGGCTAAATATTATTGTACATATTATTTATTTACTAAATTGATGTTTCTGTACTGCTGGATGAGATTTATATTGCTCTCGTCTGTGATTTCAGGTGTGGTCTTGTGGCCTTATGGATGGCGGCTCATCTGCTGCAGCCTCCTCAGATGCTGGTCTTGGAGACGCTGGTTCAAACCGCAAAAAACAACGGCTACACTGAACAAGGAGAAATGTTTTCTGGTACTAACATCTGCTTTTAAATCTAACTGTCATACATGTACTAGATGTAATGAAAAGCAGAGTAATGTTTTGATGCAATTCTTCTGTAAAGACCTCTGAATGCTATAGTTTGTTATAATGATAATATTTAATGGGGTTTTTTTTCTGTTTCAAATTAGCCTGTGACATGGCCAAGCTGGCGGAGGAAGTGTGCGGGTGCAGAGTTCAGAGGTTATCAGGAGGCATGATGGGAGAAAACGCCACTGTCATTCTTAAACACCTCGCTGGCGGACAGCCTGTTCTTATACCGTATCTTTACTGCCTATATGTTTGCTCACTGTTTTCTGAAATCATTTTATTATTTTCTTTTATCACTTTTTTGTTTTGTTTTGTTTTTATCACTGTTTTCTGAAGTAAAGTTCAGTTTCTTTATTTACCTCTAGGTTATTATTTAGTTTGTTCACTGAAATTATTTTATTTACCATTTAGGTTTTTTGTTGTTGTTGATCACAGTTTTCTGAAATATATATTTATTTATTTTACCACTAGATCATTGTTTTGTTTGAAGTGTACACTCTTGTCTGAAATTATTTTATTTTTTTATTTTATTTTTACCACAAGGCCAAATTTTTTGTTTTGCTCACTGTTTTCTGATATAATCTTTATTTTATTTCATTTTACTTTATTTACCACTAGGTTATTTTTTGTTTATCACTGAAATTATTGTGTATAAATATATACAGTGGGTACGGAAAGTATTCAGACTCCCTTAAATTTTTCACTCTTTCTTATATTGCAGCCATTTGCTAAAATCATTTAAGTTCATTTTTTTTCCTCATTAATGTACACACAGCACCCCATATTGACAGAAAAAACACAGAATTGTTGACATTTTTGCAGATTTATTCAAAAAGAAAAACTGAAATATCACATGGTCCTAAGTATTCAGAGCCTTTGCTCAGTATTTAGTAGAAGCACCGTTTTGATCTAATACAGCCATGAGTCTTTTTGGGAAAGATGCAACAAGTTTTTCACACCTGGATTTGGGGATCCTCTGCCATTCCTCCTTGCAGATCCTCTCCAGTTCTGTCAGGTTGGATGGTAAACGTTGGTGGACAGCCATTTTTAGGTCTCTCCAGAGATGCTCAATTGGGTTTAAGTCAGGGCTCTGGCTGGGCCATTCAAGAACAGTCACTGAGTTGTTGTGAAGCCACTCCTTCGTTATTTTAGCTGTGTGCTTAGGGTCATTGTCTTGTTGGAAGGTAAACCTTCGGCCCAGTCTGAGGTCCTGAGCACTCTGGAGAAGGTTTTCGTCCAGGATATCCCTGTACTTGGCCGCATTCATCTTTCCCTCGATTGCAATCAGTCATCCTGTCCCTGCAGCTGAAAAACACCCCCACAGCATGATGCTGCCACCACCATGCTTCACTGTTGGGACTGTATTGGACAAGTGATGAGCAGTGCCTGGTTTTCTCCACACATACCGCTTAGAATTAAGGCCAAAAAGTTCTATCTTGGTCTCATCAGACCAGAGAATCTTATTTCTCACCATCTTGGAGTCCTTCAGGTGTTTTTTTAGCAAACTCCATGCAGGTTTTTATGTGTCCTGCACTGAGGAGAGGCTTCCGTCGGGCCACTCTGCCATAAAACCCAGACTGGTGGAGGGCTGCAGTGATGGTTGACTTTCTACAACTTTCTCCCATCTCCCGACTACATCTCTGGAGCTCAGCCACAGTGATCTTTGGGTTCTTCTTTACCTCTCTCACCAAGGCTCTTCTCTCCCGATAGCTCAATTTGGCCGGACGGCCAGCTCTAGGAAGGGTTCTGGTCGTCCCAAACGTCTTCCATTTAAGGATTATGGAGGCCACTGTGCTCTTAGGAACCTTAAGTGCAGCAGAAATGTTTTTGTAACCTTGGCCAGATCTGTGCCTTGCCACAATTCTGTCTCTGAGCTCTTCAGGCAGTTCCTTTGACCTCATGATTCTCATTTGCTCTGACATGCACTGTGAGCTGTAAGGTCTTATATAGACAGGTGTGTGGCTTTCCTAATCAAGTCCAATCAGTATAATCAAACACAGCTGGACTCAAATGAAGGTATAGAACCATCTCAAGGATGATCAGAAGAAATGGACAGCACCTGAGTTAAATATATGAGTGTCACAGCAAAGGGTCTGAATACTTAGGACCATGTGATATTTCAGTTTTTCTTTTTTAATAAATCTGCAAAAATGTCAACAATCCTGTGTTTTTCTGTCAATATGGGGTGCTGTGTGTACATTAATGAGGGAAAAAAATTAACTTAAATGATTTTAGCAAATGGCTGCAATATAACAAAGAGTGAAAAATGTAAGGGCGTCTGAATACTTTCCGTACCCACTGTATATACATATATATATATAATTTTTTTTTTTTTTTTAAACACAGTTTTCTGAAATATATATATTTTATTTTATTTTTACCACTAGGTTATTTTAAGTGGTATTTTATTTTTAGTTTGAACACTTTAGTTGAACAATTTAATTTTATTTATTCATTAAATTTAAATTTTTATTTTATTTTACCACTAGGCTAAGTTTTTTGTTTTGCTCAGTGTTTTCTGATATAATTTTTTATTTTATTTACCACCAGATTTCTTTTTTTATCACTGTTTTCTAAAAAAAAAAAAAAATTTTTTAATTTTATTTTATTTTACTAGGCATTTGTTTTTCGATAATTGATCACAGTTGTCTGAAATATTTTTATTTTATTTACTGCTAGACTTTCTTATCACTGTTTTCTGAAATTATTCTATTTTTTATTTATTTATTTTTTATTTACCACTAGACCTGTTTTTTTCTAAGTTTTTCCGAAATAATTTATTTCATTTTACCACTAACAGCCACATTTCTGACACTGTTGACTAGTTTTCAAAATCCTCCAAACTGCCACCTAATTATGCAATTTATAACATAGTCAAATACAATGACACAAAGACACATATTCATAGTCATGTGCATATTACAAATATACTTAAAATAGACTGTATTCTGTCCCTGACTGCTCTGGCACAGATACGATGAGGATTTTAATCATGAGCCCTGTCTACGCAATGGCCACAAAGCCCACTGGGCAGTCATCTCAGGCGAGACTAAATAATTAAGAATTGATTAACAAACTCTGCAAGTAATATAAGGGAATATCTCTTCAATCTAATAATTTCTGTCATTTTTCCAGGTATATTACTAGGTTTAAGACAGGGGTGTGTGGACAGCAAACACTTCCCTCCTGACGTCACACTCCCCTGGCTGCATCTCTCCCAGAACGAGGCCTCTGTCTCCTGGCCGATGGATGGCATTGAAGAGGTGTTTGTTCTGGCTAAGCAGGGGAAGAGTCTTCGTTACCAGCTGTGGAGGTTTGAGTTGGTTACACAGAGCAACAGCCAACTCAAGGAAATGGCCCCTCAGAGAGCCAGCGACGGGACGCGTTACGTGCTTCCCGTTGGCGGCGTACAAGAAGGACTGGCAGGACAAGTGCTGCTGCTTCACACCGACACACAGATCAGCTGATCAAGAACACCAGAGACTCTTCTTCACACTGAGCTGTTTCTGGAGTTGGTTGCACACCTGTGTTTTCAGTCTTCATCCACTAGGTGTCCTTACAGTTTGAGTGTTTGTAAAGCTGCTAAAGCTAAATATGAAGTGATGAAGTTACTTTATGAAAAATTAAGAAACTGATGCAGAATAATGTCATTATATTACATGCTTATTACAGGCTGTGTGATATATACTTTGACACACACATAATCTGCACACTTTATGAATGATGGATCCTGATGATCCTGATAAAAACAAACTGTTATATAAGTGCTCATTTTAGTAGACACACCTCAGGAATCAAGATTTTAAAAAGAAGAGTGGCTACAAAAAGATTTTTAGATCTTTTTTGAGTATACTTGTATTTGTAGTTTGGTTTAAAGAGGTCACATGATGCTATTCTTAGAAGTTTGTTATTTTGATTATTGAGTGTAATAGCATAGGTTAACATGCTTTAATAAATAAATATATATATATATATAATGAGCGAGTACATCATGTATCCATTTTCCAAACCGTGAATCACTACGCTACACCTAATATCAAAGTCCCTTTAAGTCTTAAGGTGATGATACACAGGGCAACTTTTTGAGCAATGTTGCTGGGCAATTTTGCCAAGCGATGTTGTTGTGGGCACTTTCCCATTATGAATGGGCAACAAATTTATTTCTAGATATCCAGATAGAAATGTGTTGCCCATTCTCAATGGGAAAGTGCCCAAGCAACATCTTTTGGCAACATTGCTCAAAAAGTTGCCCTGTGTATAATCACCTTAAGACAAGTCATTTCACTCGGCGGCCATCTTTGAAACGACTCTCGGGCATTCAAGTGCAGCTCCTATCTCTTTGAATGGGGAAACATCAAATTCTCCAAAGCTGTTTGCCAAGCTTTCGATTAAATTTTCTATTAGAAATCACCAGTGAAGTCTGACAACAACTTTTTCATAAATTTTGTTTCTAAACGCTCGAATTATGACCAAAAAAAAAAACTAAAAAAAACTTTTTCAGGCTTGATCAAGCTAATGCTCATTTCGGAGGCAGGCGCCTTACTGTTTCTATAGGAACCGGAGCTTCTAACAGCCGCTGCAGTGACGCGGTGAATTTACCAATCAGCGATTGGCTCTTATTTAGAAATTGCGCGTTGCATTTTCTCCCATTCAAAACAATACGGGCGTCTTGTGTTATTTCCACAGCGATCTTACATGTTTATGAATGAACTGCTCGTTTTAAAATCTTCCCGGGCTACTGACAGCTGTTAAGACATCTGCTTTAAACATAACAATGCTCATGATAACTCTACAACAGGTAAATCCACTTCACCAGCTAATTATTCTTCAACAGCGATGCCATAGAAATATACAGGGTTACCGCAAAAACGGAAGTTCAAAGACAATATTCTAAAGATGGCGGCGCGCTTGTTTCTCTGGTAAATAAGGTCTATAGGCCTTATGAGCCAGAGAAACAAGCGCGCCGCCATCTTTATAATGTCTTTCAACCTCCGTTTTTGCGGTAGCTCATATTTCTGTGGCATCACTGTCAAAGAAAATTTAGCTGGTGAAGTGGATTTTAGAGTTAATGGAAGTTATCATGAGCATTGTAATGTTTAAAGCAGATGTCTTAACAAACAAACAAACAGTACCTGTGTGACAAAAACAAAAAGAAGTAGCTCTGTCTACAATGTTCTTCCACAAGACGCATGCAGTTCTGTTTAATAACCGCAAGAGCGCCAAAAGTGACGGACAGCGGTTTTACCATATCAGCTCCAGCCTGAGTCGGATTCTGAAAATGCAGATGCTGTTAAAGACTAAACTGTCTTTTCATCTTGTGGTTAAAATGCTTCTCTTTTCTAAATGTGGTATCTGCTAGAAACTTTGTGCAACAATTCGGTCGGTTTTGACTGTTGTGTTTGTTTAACCAGTGTGAGGTAATCCTCTTGACTAATCTGAACTTTAAGTTCCGTTCAGGACAAACAAACTGAGCTGAGGAGGCAAGTCAGATGTCATACTGACGACCATTAGCAGTAATAGGACAAAGTGTTATCTGTTTTGATGTCATCAGAGTTTTCAGAACACTTCTAGTCATTTGTTGTGCAACTTTAGGAAGAACTGCTCTGAACAGGAAATTATGACAGAGGAAAACATCACTTGGCAGGAATAGAACATTTACAATAGAGAGCAGTATCCTTGTAATCCAAATAACTTCCTCCTGACTCATGGGAATGTTTTATTCAATACAATGCATTTATTTTGGGGTCAGTAAGATTTTTAAAAATGTTTTTGAAAGAAGTCTCTTCTGCTCACCAAGGCTGCATTTATTTGATAAAAGTACAATAAAACATAATAGTGTGAAATATTACAATTTAAATGCACTGTTTTCTATTTTAATATACTGTGAAATGTAATTTATTCCAGTGATGCAATGATCACATGATCCTTCAGAAATCATTCTAATATTCTAATAATAATTTGTTGCTCAAGAAACATTTATTATTATTGTCTAAAACAGTTGTGCTTTTTATTTTTGTGGAAAACATGATCATTTTTCTGGGGGGAAAAAAAAAAGTAGTCTTTGATGAACGTTTTTTTCCTGTGAAAAAAAAGTCTTCATGCTTTAAAATAGCTTGTATGTAACTCTACACCCTTGATTAATTTATTATACACAGATCAATGAATATGCAAATTAGCCCCGCTTCCACTCACTCACACGAGCTCAGAGATCCACTCGGTCAACTTACTAAGGTAAATGCTGCGCAATGGTATCGCTCTTTACAACATTGGTAATTAACATAACGGTAATTATTATGATTAGCCTTTTGCTTGACTAGTTATCAAACAGCTAATAATGTGTTGCTAATGTCACACAAACCCGTTCCCGTTCGCCATGGCAGAGTCAGACAACTGCCTTTAACAATCAACATCCTTAGAAACGCTTTGAACAACTCAGAACATCGATGGAGAAAGGCATATAGTTCATCATAACATCGTAATAAACATCATACACTCGCCATATTGCTAAATCTACATGATTTTTCATATCAACAGAAAAATTTCTCGAAACTCCCCTGCTAGTTCACTATTAATGATATGCTAAAACCCCCCATACGTTGACGTTGTTGGTTACAAGGTAGTTTGTGATGTAAGAAACACCAGCGATTTCAAACCACAGGTTTGAGACCGTCTTTGGTTCACTGCAGTTTTAAGGAGAAAATACTCAGCAATGGTGTTGACTGATAAATTTGCAAATGGTTTGTCTTAAAGCATATTAAAAACACCACATAGACATATAAACAACATTAAAAACTCGATTTTCACCACAGGAGGTCTTTAAGTAATGGTGAATCAGAAAATTAACATGAGAAATACAGTATATTAAACAATAATAGTTCCAGTTTATTGTAACTGTATTAAATGGGCTGAGACAACTCAAAAAGGCAACGCACCATCCAGTTCTCTTTCCAATATAAAACATGTCATCTACAGTAGTTAGAAACCAATTTCAACAAATTGAATGATACATAATACTTTACATAATCTGTAAACAAATCAGTGGATCTCCAGAGGAACAGGTGACATGTTTACAGTCAGATGGAGAAATACTGACAGACACATTAACAGACCGTGTACAGACCCACTCAAGATGGAAAATACAATCTCTGAAGCTGTAAAATAAACACATACACACATAGTGGTAGAACATCGCGTTCTGTAAACTAACATCAACTCAAAGCGTCCAGGCGAGGTAATCACTTTAACACCATGTTTGTGATCTTGAAGCGGATATTATCTTTTTATGTCTATCTCTGAAAAGAGCAAACATGAAGTGATGATGGAAAAAGTTTGGTTTCTGTCTTTTTTTAAGCTGACCACAGCACCTAATTTGAGAACTAATGCATTCTGGCAACATGATGACATCAGTGGCCATAACTCATAATCTGCTTTTGTGCACCAAAATAAATTTCCCACCAGTTTGCAAGATCAACTATCTCAACCTGTGAGATTTGTTCTTCATGATCGCGTGATCAGTGCCTGCTATGATGTGGAAAGAGCTGAAGGTCGGAGGTCATTCTGGTATGTGAGCCAATACAAAAGTTCAAAAAATATTCTATTTGTATTTAAAGAAATAAAAAAAAAAAAAAGAATCGGGTTAATGGTTGTTGGGGCAGATAAAGGAGGTTAACTTCTCAAACGCATTTTTGGCTAACCTAGAAACAAAACCATATGACTAGCACTGCAAACAGGTCAGTTACTGATGGGTTACCTTAAAAACCAATAAGTGAACAAACAGATCATCCACACGTGTATATAAATATCTATTACACTTATGTATATTTGTAACTGTGGCTAGTTTTAAGGGGACAGTTCACCCAAAAATAAAAACTGTCATCATTTACACACCCTCAAGTTGTTCCAAACCTGTATGAATTTCTTTAAATGTTCTTTAAAATATCTTCTTTGGTGTTCAGCAGAAGAAACAAACTCATACAGGTTTGGAACAACTTGAGGGTGTGTAAACAATTTTCATTTTTGGGTGAACTATCCCTTTAACAAACACTGCATCTAATTCTGATCAGTAAATAGAAGAAACACAATCTTGGTAGAGTCTAACTATCCACGTTATGAGCGGATAGTTGAGTGCAAAATGTTTGTGTCAAACTTTACCTCTGACCGAGCCAGTCTGTTAACTGTTTTTAACTAATTAAACCTCTTCTTTATAGACTGAACGGTTTAAAACAGTGGAATCATCAAAATATCACACACCATCAAGATTAGAAGGCCACAGTGGGAGAAAAAAAGATGACACTCTGCTTGTAGTTTGGCAGTTAGATCACCTTTCAGAAATAAATGAGGTACTAATTAGATTACAGAAACAAAATCAAAGCAAAAACCTAAATTATTATTATTAAAAACAAAAAAAAGAAATTAAATACACACTATTTACATAACAGTGGAACCCCAAAGAGAAATTTACAAGGGAAAAAAAACCAAATAAACCAAGGAAAGCACATTCTAGTGTGATAGTGTTATCATCAAACCTGTAGGTAAAAAAGAGAAAAAAGACTTAGCAAATATTCTTTAAAGAATAATCATGGTTGTGTGTCCTTTAAAAAGAATGATAGTCGCTTCTCATCTGTTGCTCCTCACTGTCTGTTTGGGTTCAGTATCAGTGGAATTTGACTTCTGTGGAGCTTCTGTGTATCTGCAAGACCACATGTCCAAAAAAGGAATATCTAACGTGAGTTTGTGGAGCACCGAGTCAACAAAATGAGCTTGAGTTTTTCCACTCATGCTTTGTTGGCTTTCTATCTCTCCCTCAGCATAATTTCAGGACTGATCCTGTTGCACACCTCTTATCAGAAGGAAGGATCCCTCCATCAACGTGTCCCTACACGTGATCCTTCGAGCATGTTCGGTGCATCCATCAGGGTGAGGGAGAGGTTGAGTCCTGCAGCATGTCACCAAAGATCTGAATAAGGTTGTCCAGACCCCACAGGTACCCATCCTCCCGGTTTCCTTCGGCCCAGGGCGTTCGGTGGTCCAGGGTTTGGGGTGGCGGCAGTGGGATGGTCTTACCGAAGTCAATCATCCATACTCGGGCCAGGCCTGAAGCATCGTGCACGAACAGCAAAGAACTCCCAACCACCTAGAGAGAAACAGGGCGAAGTTTTGAGCTTATGAAACATGATTTGTTGTGTTCCAGAGATGACATTGATTTGGCCCAGGCAGGAAAGGATTTCACAACATGGAAAGAACAGATTCCTCACCTCGTGTGTTCTGAAAAACTCTGACATCTCTAGAGCACTGCGCAGCTCCCCCAGTCTCTGCAGATAACTCCTCTGAAGAAACATACAACACACAACTGTAATTAACCATTACCAGATCTCCTGGATTCTAAATTGGTTAATACAGCTTTCCAGCTGTGCAAAAATACACAATATAGCAATATTGCAGGAAACAACTATTAAAAGGAACAGTAAGCATTGAAAGTGGACAGGACCGAGCAGCACAACACATGTGTAGCCAATCAGCAGCAGGGGGCGTGTCCACTCAAGATGGGGGACGAGCGAGAGGGAGTTAAACAGCAGTAGGGGGGCGTGTCCTCATGATTGGGGAGGGGAGAGAGTGAGCCAATCAGCAGTAGGGGGCGTGTCCACTCATGATGGGGAGGAGAGTGAGTTAATCAGCATCAGGGGGCGTGTCCACTTAAGATGGTGGACGAGCGAGAGAGTTAAACAGCAGTAGGGGGCGTGCCCTCGTGATTGGGGAGGGGAGAGAGTGAGCCAATCAGCAGTAGGGGGCGTGTCCACTCATGATGGGGAGGAGAGTGAGTTAATCAGCAGCAGGGGGCGTGTCCACTTAAGATGGTGGACGAGCGAGAGTGAGTTAAACAGCAGTAGGGGGCGTGTCCTCATGATTGGGGAGGGGAGAGAGTGAGCTAATCAGTAGGGGGTGTGTCCACTCATGATGGGGGAGGAGAGACAGTGAGCAAGAGGGAGATTTGAAGAAAGACTGTAGAAAGAGAGATGGCTCAGAGACATTCCAAAAGAGAAAAGGTCAGAGGAATATCACTGGAAAAAGAAGGTGATCAGGCAAGAGATTTAGGATGTTAATATTAGAAAACTTTCCAGCACTAGACAGATCTCACTTTACTTTTCATGAAGATTTGTTTTGTTTTGCTTCTGCTATGATAAAGAGACATTCCTTCTTGCATTGCGTGGTCGTGCATTTTGGGGGCGGAGCAATGAAGGGAGGGGCGCGTTTCTTTGGGCTGGTTTCAAATATCAACCGTGTTTCTCAGAAACTTACTGCACCTTTAACTTATATAGTTTACATAATATATAATATATATATTTCCTTGTTTCAGTGTAATTATACATTAATATTACTCAGTAATTAAATGTACTTACTGTAGGATTAAGGTTAGGATTAGGGTTTACAGTTAGTTGCATGCAATTATGCATCATTTACTGTTATTATCACAGCAAGTACATGTAACGTGTTCAGACATGGTAGCACTTTATTTTACAGTCTTGTTCTGCAGATGTACTTATTTTAGTAATTATAATAACTAAGTACTAACCCTGAACCTACCCATAAACCTAACCTTAACCCATGTAGCTACCTTATTATTACCCAGTACTTTCTTAAGTACATTGTAAGTGCACATACTGTAAAATAAAGTGCAACCAAAGACACTAAAATAAAGTGTTACCAATGTATTAATGTCAGAGATATTCATAATTTTCTGCAAACATACATTTTAACAAAACCAGAGAAATTTGAATGATCATATTACTCCCAGTGATTCCCTCTTTTGTTAAACAAAAGTGAATAACATTTTGTAATCTCCTTATTTTTGTTTTATGTATGTGTTATGTACATTTACATAAAAATATGGATGCAAGTTATAATGAAAGAGAAGCACTTGTGGAAAATTATTTGAATAGACATTTCCCTAAAAAAAACAACAATAATATTAATAATGATATTAAAATGAATATTAGTTCCTATATTTGTCCAGTGGAAAGATGCTTTTATGTTAAAAAAAAAAATATATATATATATATATTATATATATATATATATATATATATATATATATATATATATATATATATATATATATATATATATATATATATATATATATATATATATACAGCAGTTCAGTAACATTGCTGTTATTATAGTTAATATAGTAACATATTGTAGTTGACAACAATATTAATGTAGAAGGGGCTCTTGTCATTTATTAAAGGTCACTGAATGTCAGAACAGAAATCTATTAGCAACCCCTGAGGGAGAAATCAAGATTACTGATTGCAGAGGGTCATGTTTTTTGGTTTTTGTTTTTTTTCACAAATATAATAAAATAAATCAGGAAAGCCATTGACTAAAGCTAATGAAATAAAACCTCCAGTGAAGTTAAAACAGTCCACTGAAACAACATACCAATAACTGTGTGTTTCCATCCACAAAGTCACCCAAGGCCTTCATCACCTGCTCCTTATGTTTGGTTTTTTTAAAGCTGGTGTTGCATGTGCCATCTGCCTTCTAAAATAAAACACAAAGTTAGTGAAAAGCTGAATTTTCAGCATCATTACTCCAGTCTTCAGTGTCACATGATCCTTCAGAAATCATTCTAATATGCAGATTTGCTGCTCAAGAAACATTTATGATTATTATCAATGTTGAAAACAGTTGCTTAATATATTTGTGGAAACTTTAATACTTTTTTTTTTTTTTTTTTTTTTTCAGGATTCAGAATGATTCAGGATTAATAGAAAGTTCATCCTGAGTGACCAGATCAAGTAATATCTCTATTTTATCAGCACCCGTTTTGAGCTCCCACCTTGATGCCCTCTATGCGGAAGCCAAGAGTGGCGGTTGAGCTCAGTGTCTCCCTCCACTGCATGTATCGAGGTTTGAGAACGGCCTGCTGGGCTCTCTCCTCCGGACTGGGGGCTCCCGGGTCCACAGCCACCATTTTCTCATACATGTCCTTCCTGAGACGAGGACGCTCACGGGCTTTTACCAGCTCTTCCTCCAGGTATGTCCTATGGTAAAACAAATTTACCTATCAATCACACCATTCACAACCCATTCATTTATGACGACCACCTCACCAAGCCACATCCTGCACCTCATCATGTGGTAATGCACATGTGTACGATACATCTAGTTTGTTTGGTTTGGGCTGGTTTGGAGTTGGGAGTTGGGAGCTTATTAACAAATAAGCTGAACTGATCTTTTGTTTCTCCTTCTCACCTGCTTCCCATCTTGCAATCCATGATTGAAGGGGAGTCGAAGTCGGTCAGCAGATCATCCATTAGGTTGTAATCCTGGTTGTTCTGCTGCACAACACCATAATAACCAGGTACAAATGGCCGGAGGTTGTCATTCATCAGCTTTTCGAGACACTGATGTTCACATTCACAATACTTCTTCAACAGTTTCCCATACTCTCCTGCCTGGAAACTACCTATGTACAAAGACGGCAAAAACAGTGTTCATCAGTCCAAAATAATGGGTCAGATGCAAGTTTTTCTCCTCCATTCAGCAATGAAATGAAACTGAGTTTTTACCTGCGTGACCTGCGAGCTGAACCCAAGGATATATTTTCTTAAAGGAAACCACAAATGGAGAACAATGCACCATGGTCTTTAACTTCCTCCACGACTTAGCCTGAAATCAAAGATTGCATATCAGATGAGACAAACATATTGCAAATAATTTTTATCTCATGCAATTGAAGGACCTATTATGTCTTATTTCATAAGATGTAATATAAGTCTCTGGTGTCCCCAGAATGTGTCTGTGAAGTTTCAGCTCAAAATACCCCACAGATCATTTATTATAGCTTGTCAAATTTGCCCCTATTTGGGTGTGAGCAAAAACACGCCTCTCCATCGGACACTGATAGAGAGACTCAGAAAGAAGTTACAACTTTTAGAATGAAACTGGACGTTTCTGAATGGTTAGTGGATACATTTATGTAGTTGCTGTGGAGTTGATTCAACTCATCGACTAGCATGTGCCGTCATGTTAATCTTTTGTGCAAATCCAGCGTTGAATTGACCCTCGTTTGTGAAGCAGTCCGGCGTAAAATGACGGCGTGGCAACAACACTCGACTACAACAACTCTTCCTCTTCTCTAAAGCAGCCCAACATGGCCTCTGTTGCTTGTTTTCAGGGGCGGGGTTTATGTAAATTTTAGGGTTGTGATGTCACCAACCTGGGAAGAAGTTTGTTGTAGTCCCTACCAGCCATTTGTTGTAGTCCTTAAAAAGTAATTTCTGTAAAAGAAAATATCTCCCTTTGCATTGAACTTTGAGCGTTGTAACTCTGTCTAGATATATAAAACCAATACTGATTTGTAAAACAAACCACATCTGTTTTCTCTAAACAAACACAGACCGAGTTTGACACTGACACCTTTCTTCTCAGGCATGGGAACTAAAGTTCCAGAGGGACGACTTTATCAGCGACACAAGGTCAACACAGCAGCCGTGACGCACGCGGACTACAGATTACAGGTTATTGATTAGAAAGCTCTGATCAATGAGGAATGTGCGAGTGTGGGAAATGAAATAACTCAGCTGTTTGTAGGAGAAAAATCTCCTCATGACGTCCTAGGATGCCTTTCTCGTTCACAACCACTGACAGCTTCCTTTCATAATTCCTTAGATGTTTTTCACTTGCTTTGACAGGAATACGGAAACAACATAATCCCTGCCTGGAACGAACAGTTTCCAGAATAATCTGTTTTTAGAATCTGACCTTACGTAACTTGAAAGTATGACAATATGGTGCTTTTTTTCTCCTCATTTAAACCTGAAAATAAACAATGTTTTAGGTGATAATTATATATGATTATATATAAGTACCACAATAACTTATAGTTGAATTTTTATTACATTAGAAAGATGCAGTATTTTTTCACTCATGGTCTCACTTTCGGGTCTCTTTTTCTCTTCTTTATTCCCTAGTATAATTCATACATTCATTCTGTTCTTCCAAACCATCCCCCCTTTTCAACATGCGCTCTGTGAAGTCGACAGCTCGCTCTCCACACTTAGATGTAATTCAGTCTGTCCTCTCTGTTCCTGACCCCCTTTGACGACACTATAGCCAGCAGGGGACAGACGACACCTCACAAAAGGCCCCTGTCTTCCTTCCTGTCTTTCTGCTTAGTTATACACACTTCTTGAAACTTCAGGAGAGAGGTATGACATTTCATTTCACTTTCAAAACAGGCACCATGTTCCCAAAACAGTACTACATATAGCCTATTTAGATTCAGACTTTCTGTCTGAAATGCTCTTATCTATTGAGAAACGTCAAACAGATGATATCCACCAACAATTACAACATTGTTTAATTCTTACAATCCCTCTTTTCTCAGTTGTGATTGCAACACATGCTACTGATTCACGACTGCCGCTCCTGTCCTGATCATTCTAAAATATGAACTGCTGTCATGGTGATAACAGCCGAGCCTTGTGGAGTGCCATAATGAGATCCACTTATGGGTCAAAGGTCACACCCACCCTGGACTAACAGAGCCGGTGTCTTAAACTTTTGGTAGTGTGTCTTACCAAAAAAAAAAAATAGAAATACATAATAAAACTGCTTCATTATTTGAAACACTTTGGGAAAAACAAAACAAAAGCCAGAAATTGTATCATATAGAGGACCCCATCATAATTTTAATTTTATCAACAAAAAAAAAAAAAGGAAAGACTGGTTCAGGTTATAAAATGTCATGTGGTGTGACTCCTTATTGATATTTATAAATTAATATGAAGTCATGATATGTGTAAGAAAAAAAATTAAATATTAATAACAGCATGAAACATGTATTCAACATATGTTATGACATTTTACTTGATGGCTACACCACATGACATTTTTAAAAAATATCCATAAAAATAATGTAAAAACATGAATACCAAGAACACATCAAAGAATAGCACAATTTTTCCTTTCCTTTCACTCCTACTTATCATTATTCATTTTGCCAAATCAACCCAACAGTGTGTGTGTGTGTGTGTGTGTGTGTGTGTGTGTGTGTGTGTGTGTATATATATATATATGCCTCCTACCTGGCAAGCAAAACAGCAGACAGTCACTAATTTAAAGGCAAAAACAAGCATGCACAACCACACACTTAAAACACACAAGTGTGCAGAGACCCACGACTCCCGCACTGCCCTGCAACCACACACGCATCCGGGAAGCAGACTGAGCCGCCACACACTTATACACTCACAGCTGAGACAACTCTCTCTCTCTGTTGATTCCAGGTCTCTCGCTCACATGGACTTCTCGCTGTCTCTGTAACTCATCAGTCTCTCTCGTCACTCAATGCTTTGTTCTGTCTCATATGACCCCCTACACACTCTTATCTCCCTCTCCCTCCCTCTCTGATCCTGATCAATATTCTTTCACTAGCTCTCATGGATCATATGCACTCATCCTGCCTCATTCACTCCCTTCTTGCTAAACACTGACAAGCTTATAAAGAAATGTGTAAAAGAACATGTAAACAACATCACGATAGAATGAGAGCACTGTAATGCGGTTGGGTGTTCTGACTTCCGACTTCGGTACTGAAATTTTAAAAATGTGACGCTGTTTCGTAAACACCTCTGATTGGCCTTTGCGTTCACACGCTCATCAGATATGTCTGCGATTGGCTAAAACGATCAACGCTTCAAAAACCTGTAAATAGACATTATTGACGCTCTTCACAAAGCGCTTACACTGGCACACACACGGGGCGCCTGCTTTCAAATGCTTCCACTCCCACTTTCAAAACTGTTTCAAATTCGAACACTTCTGTGCTTTTTTTTTTTTTTTTTTTTTAAACATTGTAGCCAATCACAGACATATCTGTTGAGGGTGTGAACACAATGGCCAATCAGAGGTGTTTACAAATCCGCTCAAAACGTCACATTTTTAGTATGGTATCACAGTCGGTACTTTTGACAGCACTAAAAGAGAGCTCGTATTTTCATGTACATTTGCTTTATTTCATATTTATTTCAATTGCAGAGAATGATTTTTAATAGTTATATTTTTTGTTTCAGTTTAACTCAAGAGAACGGATATAAACATAAAGGTTTTAAAGGTTACATGCTGCTTTAAAAGAAAATTCCCATCTGAATTCATACATTTTCTCCGGGTTCTCCTAACATGAAGATGCAACAATGCAGATCATGTAAAAAACATTTAATAAATCATTTTATTAAGAAATAATGACTTATTTTTAGTAAGTAACAACGATTAAAATTGAATTATAATGGCGCTCGCCTCGGCAAACACCACTAATGTAATAAATGTGCTTTTCTGGTCTGTTTGTGTTTGAACATGCTGTAAAAACCCCACCCACCCCATCACCCACCTCTCAGATATCCATTTTCCACTTCTCCCTCCCTCCCTCTCGATCTTTTCATCTGTCTCTCTTTCTCTCTCTCTCTCTCCTTCTCCCTCCTTTCTAAGAAGCTCTTAAAGCATTTACATAAAAGAGAAACCTGTCCAACAGCTTCACACCCTGAGAGTCAGAGAGACAAGCTAGATGTCTTGCATTCTTCCTGTAAACTGTTTTCAAGTTGGTATCTTGCATGGAGTGTTTCACTTTGTCTGAGAAGTGGTGGAGCAGGCTTATGAATGGTTTACATCGTCACAAAGTGGCGTGACATGAAATACCTCCTGCAGGTAAAGAGTCAAGAAAGTAATTTGCACACACAGCTGTAAACAAAGCAGAGAAAATAATCTGCGTCATGATCACTGAAGTAAGGCGCGACACAGATTAAGAAAGAGATGAACAAACAGAAATGAGAAGCAACACCATATATGGATTCATGGTTACTTAGCAACAAAGGAACCACCCACAACTCAGTTTTCCATGACACAGTGTGAGGCTAGTGATGGTTAAACGATGGCATCAGAGCGTGCATCTGTGTGCACCGGCCTGTGGATGTCAGCAGCTGATGGAACAGGGTCAATTTGGTTTATTCAAAGAAACTGACATAAAAATTTGAATATGCTGCTCAGATGACTTTAATGTACAGTAAACGCAAAGGAAAAAGATTTGTAATGATAACATACTGAATAAAGCCTGACAGGGGGATCAGGATCTTTTTTTAGGGATTATTACAAGGCGACTTATCAATATTTTGTTGCCATTTATTTGGAATTATTTTATTATGCAAGAAGACTGGGGAGTAATATGTATGGAAGCTTGTTTCCACCATGAAATAAAAAATAAAAAAGGTAATTGCGACATTCATTAAGACTTTTTTTCTCACAATTGTGAATTATAAAGTCAGAATTGTGTGATATAAAGTCAAAATTGTTTCTATCTTAATAGTTTATGACTTGCAATTGCAAGAAAAAAGTCAGAATTGTGACTTTTTATATCACACAATTCTAACTTTATAACTTTTTAAAAAATCAGAATTGTGCAATACAATTTGTAACTACCTTTTTTATTTTTTATTTAGTGGCGGAAACAAGCTTCCATAAATATGAAAGACTAGCACAACGTTCAAAAGATTGGAGACAGTAACTTTTTTTTAAAAAGAAATGAATACTTTTATATTGTTACAAGAAATTTCTGATACACTTTTGGTCAAATTCACACTATTAACTAGGACTTTTGCCTTAATAAACTCCTAATTACTGCTTATTAATGGTAAGGAAGTTAAGTTAAGGTATTGGGTAGGATTATGGGATGTAGAATAAGGCATTAATATGTGCTTTATAAGTATTAATATGCATGCTAATAAGCAACTAGTTAATAGTGAGAATTGGACCATAAAACTAAAGTGTTCCCGAATTTTTTATTTCAAATAAATGTTGTTCTTTTAAACTTTGTAATATCAAAGAATCCTGAAAGGATCCTGAAAAATTCAGCGCAACTGTTTTCAACATTGATAATCATAAATGTTTCTTGAGCACCAAATCAAAAAATCATTTCTGAAGGATCATGTGACCCTGAAGACTGGAGTAATGATGTTGAAAATTCAGCTTTGATCACAGGAATAAATTAAATTTTTATAAATATATTACAATAGAAAAGTTATTTTAAATCATAATTATATTTCACAATATTACTGTATTTTATTACATAGTATAATGTACTTTTGATCAAATAAATGCAGCCTTGGTGAGAATTACAAATTTCAAACATTACAAAAATCTTACACATACCAAATTTGTCAAGGGTAGTTTATAAGATCAGACGTATGAAGGCAAAAAAAAGATCCGGAAAAACAATTAGTGCAGGAAAGATGGAAAGATTATGAGGAGCCAATGAACTTCCTGACAGTCATTCTCTTTGGACTGATTCATCCTGATTCATGGATCAGACAGACATAGACAAAACTAACTAATTATGTGGATAATGGGAGATTGAGTGGGAAACTGGAGTTTAGCACAGAACTGCTGATGAAATGCCCACACATGTCTAAGTAATGTATGATATCAGGCTCTTTTTGCGGTTTCTGGTCATGGTCTTGTTCTGCAGAGACATAAAAAGCAACACCAAAACACCCTGTAGACACATATCAAGATGTAAGTCACTGCTAACACTTATTTTATTCAAACTGACTCAAGGCGTATTTAATGTAGTATACATTTTATCAGAATGTTTGTTCAAGTCCATGACCTTGGTGTTGCTACTAGCATCATGCTTTAGAAGGCATTTAGTTTTGGTTTTTCATGCCCAGCCTACTCAGTGCACTGATCACTAGATTAGGCTGTGAACGAGAATTTCTGTTCAGGTCAAGGTAAACAAATGTCTCAGAGATATGGAGTCACTCAAAGCTTTAGCCTGAAACAGAAGCAAGTAAACACCACCCAGTTTCAGACAGATTATCCATTCAGACCAAAACTGGCTGAGCACATTGTCTAACTGAGATTGAGGTGGCAGACACCCGGGATTTGGGGGATTTTTCCAGCTGGAGTCTCTGGTATTATCATTACAATGAGTTTGAGTCCTCCGTTAGTCATCTATGCATGACTACAGTGAGTGTTTTATTAAATCAAACAGTGACCTTTGGAAATAATGTCACTATTCTGTTTTTCTAGTTTCCAGAAACTAGAATAGTTTCTATTCTTCAGCGTTTCGCTCATACTTAAAAAAAAAAAAAAACATCCCCATTTACATTTGGTTTATCTTACTCACTTTTGTCTCGAACACCTAAAAGGCATATATATTGCATAGTTACCAACTTTCCACAGAAAAAAAAAAAGAAAAAAAGAAAAACAACTCTCCCAGCAGTCTCAGCAGTCAACTGTTCCAAGAGCCAACAAATACACCAGCAATATGAGTCTGAAACCAAAAGTTTGCCACACTAGAAATTCTTTGTCACTAAGAATGAAACTACAATATTTCAGTAACCTTTTTGTTAATTTCTAAAAGCCAGATGAGTTTTTTTTATTATATATATATATATATATATATATATATATATATATATATATATATATATATATATATATATATATATACCAGATATGAATAACAGATTCATTGTCAAGTTGGAAATATAGACACAAATACAGATAGATAAAAATAGCTGTAATTTCTAATAAATAGTTTCACTGTGACTCAGTGCTTAAGCATCCTCACAATCTTCATTCTTACATGCCTAATTAAGCTCAGGTATTACTTTACTGTAGATCAACAACAACTCAAACACAACAAAGCTGTAAATATAATGCTGAGAAGTTCCTTACTGGGAAGCAGAAACTCCTAATCAATGCATTTAAAGGAATATCAGTAGATAAAAGCAGCACAAGACCTCACGTCTTGCAGGTAATAAATTTGGTAATAAAGTTTTGGTGCACAAACACTTATCAAGAGCCCTTCCCCTAACCTTTGAGACATACCCTTGTGAAAAAGAAGTACAATTTAGCATACTTATTACACAGAATATATTTAAATGCAACCTGAACACTTTTTGGACACTTAATTGCATGGTATTTGGATTGCTTTTTTGACGTTCTTAAGTAGGCCTTAAGTACATCTCTATATGTAATTTTATAATTTGTTGGGGTTTTTCTCGCAGCGACCCCAAATTTTGTCTGATTCTTACCAAAATTGTCAAACAGAAACGGCTTAACAGAATTTTGATATTCCTTTTTGTCGAAAAGTTGTGATGTGAAATTAGCTCAAAATTAGATTAAATGCTATATTTTGGCAATAGTTCACAGAACGAAACTTGGTACACTTCGTTAGCAACATGATTTGGGGGTGCATGCCAAATTTGGGAATAGCGCCACCTACAGGTCATGAGATGATCTGAAAAACTTTTCGCTCATAACTTTCGAAATGTTTGCCAGAAAATCATAACGTCTACAGATTTCTTTGTGTAATGCCGAATCTGACGATACTGATTTTGCTAGTATCGGATAAATCACCTGTCCGCCATTTTGAAATTTGTTGTAAATTGCGCTATTTTTTTAAATGCTTTGGCGTATAAGCACAAACATCGGTGTACATCATCATCAGCATATCCTGAAAGCATCTGAAACGTTCAAAGACAACACCACCCAGCATTAAGATGATATATGGATTTTAACAAAAAAGGTTGTGGGTCCCCTATTGTTATTATTAGTTAGGGGCCAATCACAGAAGCTGCGGTTTTATTTTTTAGCTACTCTTTAAAATCATGGACCCCTTGGCCCCGTTATCGCTGCTTGCAGCTATATTTACTTCTATTGCCATTGAAATATGTTTAAAGTGTACTGGTAATAATATACTTTAATGTCATTTGTAGTGAAACGTGCATGCCATGAATATAAATATATTTGTAACTTACAGGTGTAATAATGGAGTTGCAATTTAGTACACTGAAAATATATTAACTTTAAATGTAATATTGGATATATATATATATATATATATATATATATATATATATATATATATACACACACATATGCAACATGTAAATCTGTATCAAAGGATCTCGAGAACTTAATAAAGACTAAAATAAAGCATTTAAATTGGGAAAACTGGACACCTACCCCTGCCAGTTCATCAGGACTGCCGAACATACTGGGGGACAGGCTGGTGGGCTCAATGTCACTGCCTGTGAAATCATCCTCAGACTCCTCAAACGACGAAGCAGAGGATAATCCAGCTGAAGAGGAGCTGGACAGTTTCCTGTGGAACAGAGAGGGCGCAGGGGAGCCTCCACAGCCGCTGTCCGAGCAGGGCGAGTCCTCATCGGGATGCAGGTCCAGCGAAAAGCCGCCCATGCTCAGCGTCAAGTCAGTGATGTGCGGACTCTCCTGACTAGGACCTAGATCGTCATGGGTGACTATTAGTTTGGGAATAATCCTAGGGAACGGGTTTGAAGTTTGTTGCTCCCCTTCTCCACTCCGCCGATCGGACAGGGAGGGTTTCAACGTACTTTTGGTCATTTTGTGTTTAGCTAACGGAGACGAACAACTGAAGTCTACTAGAAAGTCTGGCGTGTTCAAGCACTGGGTCACATTTTCCTCCGAAACTCTACCTGGAGTCACGGCACCTTCTGACACTCTTTCCATGTCCCACGGCGAGACGCAACACTCATGGTTCTCCTCCCGCCCTTCTTTCTGTCCGCCTTGGGAATCCGAAACTTGACTCTCGAAGTCCGTAGCGCGACTCAGAAATATCAAGTTTTCAGGCGCATGTTGATTACCGGAAGAACTCGCGTTTAAAATCAGCTTTTTCGGCTCACGTACTCCTACATCCACAGAAGTCTTCCCCTCTTTATAGTCGTCCCGCCAGCACTTCTGAACAGTCGGCAGCTCCTTAGTTTTCATCGGATTCTCGTCTAACCTGTCAGCAGTATGTGGCGAACAAAACACTCCTCTCACGCGCGTTCGTATGCAGCTCGCGAGTGTAGCGCTGTTACTGCAGTGTGAAGAGCTGCTGCCGCTGCTGGATGTTGATTGGCCCATCCTGCATACCGTACAGATCACTCACGCAGCCCTTTAAATGCCACGCCCACTACCGAAGGCAGCTGCTCTGGCCAAGGTCTTTAACCCTGTAAAGCCTGACATATAAAATAATAATAGTAAGAAAAATGTGTTTAATGTGACACTTCAAGCTTTTATAGCCCATATAATATATTAGAGAAAATGGAGCTCACACTCGGGGAAGAAAAAACACCTCAGTTTTATTCAAAACTGAGTAAAAATATGCAATTTGGTGTAGATGTTGTTATTTGTATAGTTAAAAAGTAAGATAAAATTTTGATAGCTTAATGTAAATTTATGATATTTTTATAACAGTATACCAGTTGTCACTCAATATCTCCTAATAACAGTCTATGTCTTAGTAAGATGGTATTTAAATGTTTTGTTTTATAATCAAAGCTCTCCATTTTTAATTGTGGGGGACAAAACATATAATACATTGCAATACAATTATGTTTGAGAAATAAATACAAATAAACATTCCTCAAAAGCATGTTGTATCACATTAAACCTACATTTTAACATGATTTTTACAACCAGTAAATGGTCATCTTGAAATATTAAAGGTGCAGTAAGCAATTTCTGAGAAACGAACTCTAGTACTCTTGTGTATTGTATGTTATCTTCGCTTTATTTTTGGCACAGCATTATTTTGCTTCGCTTCAGCTATGATAAAGTGACTCGGGCTGCGTTTAACTCCACTTTTATACATACACTTGCAAACTTCTCTAAGCACTTCCCTTCAGGGGAATCCCCGCCGGCATTTTGATGTGCGTTCAACTTCGTCAAGTGGGTGAGGGAAGTTTATTTGGACAGATTCCACACAACTGTAGTGTATGATATTAGAGTTATTTTCACATTTAACCGCTTAATAGTACTTGTAGCTACCTTAAGCTGACTGTTAAAGTTTATTGTATTGTTATCATTTTAGTTTGTGTAATTTTTTATATTTATATAAACAAATTCATAATAAAAAAAAATAAATAATCAGCTCCATAGCGGATTCCAAGTGATCAAGGGCTTAGGACTTTCCATTTAAACACAATGCAAAGGTTCCGCCAGTAGTGGGCGCTAGTGGAACATAAGCAATGACGTACATCCAAGTGACGGAGACGGAGGGAAGTTAGTGAGGGAAGGGTAAACTCAAGCCCAAAGGATACTTCACTCTTAACACGTACGTGAGGGTCAGCGTACAGTGTGCGCGTGACGCGAATTTCATCATCAGAAGAGTATGCACGTACTGTACTGGATTTTTGTAACCGTGTGTAATTTGTACGCGCAGGTTGCACATGTGCATTTAATCATTTTTGCAGCAATTAGTTTATCCACAAGGTGGCAACTGTGCCCTGGGGGCGTCGATTCACAAGGTAGTCAAAGAAAAACTGCATAAACAGAACAGACTGGAACACATGCAAGCTACAGCGACAATGGAGGCCTACATAGATGAGAGATTGTGCGAAGAGGTTAGAAAGTGCCCTCATTTATACAACTCTAGCATGAAAGAATACAAAGATATTTACATGAGTTGTAACTCATGGCGAGAGATTGCTGTGCGTGCGTCGAAGGCCTGTATACGCGTACGAGTCAAATGAAGTACTTTGCAAGGCTGTGCGTTCGACTGAGCGAACGCGAGCGTATGTGTAAAAAACAAAGTATATTTGGGCTTCAGCCATGCATTCTTGCATTTTGGGGGTGGAACAGTGAAGGGAGGGGCGTGTTTGTTTGGGTTGATTTCAGATATTAACAGTTTCTTAGAAATCACCTACTGCACCTTTAAGGACAATATAAAAGTAAGTCTTGTGTTCAAACAGGGTTTTCACCATGATCATGTTGATAATTTTCAAATCTTCCATTTATGTCTAAAATAGTAGAAAAGTTGTATCTGCTCACTTGTGCTCCTTCTTGCAAAAAAACGGTCTATGAAAAATTTCAGTCAGGATTCAGGCCTCATCATAGCACAGAAACTGCGCTCGTTAAAATTACAAATGACCTACTTCTAGCTTCTGACCAAGGCTATATCTCAATACTAGTGTTACTTGATCTCAGTGCTGCGTTCGACACTATAGATCATAAAATACTCTTAGATCGGCTACAAAATTATACTGGTATTCAGGGACAGACATTACGGTGGTTTAGGTCGTACTTATCAGATGTCACAATTTTGTCTATTTAAACGGGGAAAAATCTAAGATAACGATAGTAAATTATGGAGTGCCACAAGGATCTGTGTTAGGCCCTCTGCTATTTTCAATATACATGCTGCCACTTGGTAATATTATAAGAAGACATGGAATTAGTTTCCACTGCTATGCCGATGATAGTCAGTTATATATTTCAACACGACCAGGTGAAATCTCTAAATTATCCAATCTGACAGAGTGTGTTAAAGAAGTAAAACATTGGATGACTAGTAATTTTCTTCTACTAAATTCAGATAAGACTGAAGTATTACTTATTGGACCAAAAACTTTTAGACAGAATCTCTCGTGCTACAATCTGCATTTAGAAGGATGTACTGTTACTCCATCCTCCACAGTTAAAGACCTGGCTGTTATATTAGACAGCAATTTGTCCTTCGAAAAATCATATTTCATATGTTACAAAAACAGCCTTCTTCCACCTCAGAAACATTGCTAAGATACGGAATATGTTATCTGTTTCTGATGCAGAAATGTTAGTTCATGCTTTCATGACGTCTAGCCTAGATTACTGTAATCTATTACTAGCTGGCTGTCCTGCTTCCTCAATAAACAAGCTACAATTAGTCCAAAATGCAGCTGCCAGAGTTCTTACCAGGTCAAGAAAATATGATCATATAACACCAATTTTATCATCTCTTCACTGGTTAATTAATAAGTTCCATATCATATTATATATTATAAATTATTGCTAATGACCTATAAGGCTCTAAATGGTTTAGCTCCTGTGTACCGATCTTCTATCGCCCTACAATCCTTCACGCTCTTTAAGATCACAAAACTCTGGACTTCTGGTTGTACCTAGGATAGCTAAATCCACTAAAGGAGGGAGAGCGTTTTCACATTTGGCTCCTAAACTCTGGAATAGCCTTCCTGATATATTCGGGACTCAGACTCGCTCACCCAGTTTAAATCTAGATTAAAGACGCGTCTCTTTATATATTAGGATATATAGAAATTTGAGAATGTGCATGTTGATCCAGATGTTGCGTCATCTGAAGTCCTCGCAGGAGTTGCCGCCGTCTTTCAAAGGTGTTGGTCATCTGAGGTCTTCTTAAGAGGCTGGATCCAAACCGAAGCTGATGTACTCTCTAGTCTCTCTAGTATTGTTAATATGTAATTCATTTTTCCAGGAGCTCATTGCTTCAACCTTCAATTAAATTGCTAACAGTGGTTGTAAATTAATTGCTTAAATTATTACATTATTAGCTAACTGCATTCTCTAAATTGTAATGTTGACATGCATTCTCTGTGAAAAGCGCTATACAAATAAATGTGAATTGAATTGAATAATTAAGAGGCCTTACAAATATATTGTATCAAATATAATACAGTATAATAGGGTTAAGTGAGATTCTGTTGAGGGAATAAAAAAATTATGACCTACAGCTTCTATATAGCCTATCATGAACAAGGCAATAATTACAAGGCAAAGGAAATATCTCAGATGTGCTCATTTTGATCACCTTAAAAACACGTACACATGGACATAGCGCATACTTCTGCTGTCATTGTTGTTTTTTAAACACTTCTTAATAAAAATTATTATAGCTTAACCTAACCATAAAATAATATTATAGGCAAATGAATCCAACCCCTTGTACACACATCAATAAATCGATCATTACAAGCATGCTGTTATTAAACAAACAAGGTTATAAAGTTTAATAAGTGACTTATAAGAGATTCCATCACTTACCAAAAGTGCTCTTCTTCAATAAAAATCACATATAAATCATAGGGGAAAATGTTTAACTAACTTGATCATTTGATTCAACTAGTCTAGAGAATGACTACGTGTTACTCTATGGTAAACATTTTTGTGTCTTACCCTGTGTCTCAGTCACCTCCTTAGCTATATCGTGAAAATGAATGTGGCCGAATCCCCAGTAGGACTACTGAACTAGGGAGCTGATTAAGACGCACCCATTGTCTTAGAGCTTTTGTTCTCCCAACACATGGATTGTCTCCCTCCAGTGTTTAAAGAGGGAAAGTACAATGTCTGAACCTTGAACAAATTTCATGACAGCATTTTATGATTTTCTTCCCCCACACAGAAGAAAGGAGGTCATATAGGGTTGGAAACGACGAGTTAATAATGATGGAATTTTAATTTTTGACTGAACTATACCATTAACTAAACAGCATTTGTAAAAAGTTTTTACAAAAACACTTTCCAACAAACTGTTACAGCAAGTCTAACAATGACATGACACTATGACCACATGACACTGCTCAAGACAAGACCGCATTCACCACAGTTACGAGCTATTCGGTATAAACCACAAATAAGCAAGAATAATTGTTGCATTATTCAAGATGTTAAGTTTACTTAATATTTAACATTAACAAAATTAAATCAAATGGAGTGAAAATCAGATTGTACCAATGTAAAGAGTTCGGTAAGCACTGATATATACATGTATAAGGATGTATTATTGTGGCACAACATACAGGATACAGGAAGTGTGATCTTAAGTGATAACAGCTCTTGCTTTGAGGCTGCAAGGCAGACCACAGTGGTGATGAGCCATTTTGCATTCCTCTTTGTCTGATACTGCTAAATAAGAAGAAATAAATAAGACTACATCAATAAAGTATTTCTGGTCTGAAAATCATTGAGATTTTTTTTACCCTCTTCTTTACTTTTTCAGGAATTAGCTAATATGCCCCTTGTAATAAAAGTCTCTGGTGTCCCCAGAATGTGTCTGTGAAGTTTCAGTTGAAAAGTTCATTTATTATAGCTGGTCAAATTTGCCACTATTTGGGTGTGAGCAAAAACACGCCGTTTTTGTGTCTGTCCCTTTAAATGCAAATGAGCTGCTGCTCCCTGAAGAGGGCGGAGCTTTAACAGCTCGCGCTTCGGTTGCTCAACAACAACAAAGCTGGAGAATCTCACGCAGCCAAAATGACGACGGTCAGTAACGGTGTTCAGCCTTACATTGTTCAAACCGGAGTCGACACTGATGGAGAGACTCAGGAAAAACTTTTAGAATGAAACTGGACGTTTCTGAATGGTTTAGTGGATAAATGTATGTAGTTGCTGTGGAGTTTATTCAACTCATCGACTAGCGTGTGCCGTCATGTTAATCTTTTGTGCAAATCCAGCGTTGAATTGAACCTCGTTTGTGAAGCAGTCCGGCGAAAAATGACGGCATGATAACAACACTCTACACCAGTGGTTTTCAACCTGTGGGCCGCCGCCCACTAGGGGTCCTCAGTGATCCTCCAGGGGGGCCGCGAGATAACTTAAAATTAATTTAAATATATTAATATAATTCATTAATTTAATTATTAATATGTTACATTAAAAATATAAATTAAATTAATTAAAAATACATTTAAAAAAAAAAAAGGCACCACCTCTCTCGTACATATTGTTATTGTTTCGGATCAGCCCAGGCCGTTTTTCATCGTGCTGCTGTGAAATACAGACTCAAAATGCAAACTAACTCTCTCAGTTGGAAAAAGAAAACCAGTGTCGCTAAAAAACTTTTGATGGACGACGACTGTAATAAAGGTAAAGACAATTACAGTGGCAGACATAAGGCATGCGCGAGTTTGTTATTATGCGCAAACAAACCGCACATGCGCGCTCTCGACTCACGGATCGCTATAACGTTGTATTTCTGCATGAACACAGTTCAATATATTCGCGTAGTTGTCCAAATTGATGTAGTCTGGGTGTTTTATAACTGATGCTCGCCGAATAAGCGTGTTTTGGAGAAGTTTGAGAGGATCAGTGGTGTTGTATGTGTTTAATAATTTTGAATGGATCCACATAGTGTTTAAATTCAGTCCTTTGGTATCTCCCTGTGGTCTTGTTTGGTATGGCAGGTTGACATGTGCTTATTTGTTTAGGTTACTGTATAACTGAGCAGAGTTAGTATTTTTAAGTTGTAAAGAATGTCTGTAAAGTATGTTTGCAGAAAAGAACTCTGAAGGTGTAAATCTATCTTGAGTTTCTTCTTGAAAGAAATAATAACATGGGGTTAAAAAGTAACTTGCGGTATTGATTTGGAGAGGAGGGAGGCCTTGGCATCTCTACACTCTCTTAAAAAGCAATTACAAATTGAACTTTGAGCGTCATAACTTTGCAGATGTTGTTTATGCTCAAACAGCAACATTACACACTGACTAAAGTTTAAAAAAGTGAAATCATAATCAAGGACCACTTTAATACAAGGATGCATTAAATTTAACCACAAAAATATTAAGCAGTTTTAAAATGTCATAATAAGCAGCAAATCAGAATGATTTCTGAAGGATCATGTGACACTGAAGACTGAAGTAATGATGCTTTGATCACAGGAATAAATGACATTTTACAATATATTAAATTAGAAAACAGTCATTTTAAATTGTAATAGTATTTCACAGTATTACTGTTTTTACTGTATTTTTGTTTTAATAAAGTCTTCTACATAAAAACCATTTACAATTATGTTTTAACAGTTTAATGTTACAAGACAATCTATTAAACACTCATTTTAAACGTACCTGTTTCACCAATATCAGACACTCCTCAGTATGTTTTCCAGTTTTCCAAGTTTCTTACTCATTAGTAATGAGTCATGACTGAAACACACCCTTCTCAACCTTTGATTTAAACAGGAAAGAACTGGACACATGAATCATATTAAGGTTTATGAACATTTAGGATCTTAATAAAGTAAAAGGTTACTATAGGAGAAGAGAGAGAGAATGAAGCAGTCGCTGATGAGGTCTGCAGGCCTGCTTTAGCATGTTTGTGTAGTTTTCATTTAATTGTCGCTATTGTGTCAGGATGAGCTCATGGACAAAAGGAGAAACTATTAGGCTGAATTTTGTGTGATGATTACAAAAACAAAATGTGGAAAATCTCAAAGGTTATGATAGAGTGGATGACACCTAGATGATTAAGCAGTATTTTAGGGATTGAACAGGTGTGTAATTACAATTATCCCAAGTTGCTTAACAAATACAGTCATCAAAATAGAAATGACTAATGGAGGATGACTGTCATACAAATGTGACATGAACCTACTAAATGGTGAAACTGTACATTGTACTCATAAAAGTACTGAGTAATATTAATGGTAACACGTTAGTATAGGGAACATATATAAACTATTAACTACGACTTTTCCCTCAATAAACGACTAATTTACTGCTTATTAATAGTTAGTAAGGTAGTTGTTAAGTTTAGGTATTGGGGAAGATTATGGGATGTAGAATAAGGTTATGCAGAATAAGGCATTAATATGTGCTTAATAAGTACTTAAAAATAATATGCATGCTAATAAGCAACTAGTTAAAAGACTCTAAAATAAAGTGTTACCATATTAATTAACTACATGTACTTACTATAGAGTTAGGTACGATATTCCTGATATTAATGACAAGAATTTACAAATTTAGATAATATTAGTATTAATTTATAATATGATTTTATGAAAATTAACTGTTTGTTTCATCTTTGGGGCGTTTAGAGTGAATGTACTGTTCACATTTCAATTCAATTCACATTTATTTGTATAGCGCTTTTCACAGAGAATGCATGTCAACATTACAATTTAGAGAATGCAGTTAGCTAATAATGTAATAATTTAAGCAATTTAATTTACAGTCACTGTTAGCAGTTTAATTGAAGGTTGAAGCAATGAGCTCCTGGAAAAATGAATTACATATTAACAATAATTAGGATATATAGAAATTTGGGAATGTGCGTGTTGATCCAGATGTTGCATCTTCTGAAGTCCTCGCAGAAGTTGGCGCCGTCTCTTCACAGGTGATGGTCATCTGAGGTCTTCTTAAGAGGCTGGATCCAAACCTGGGCGTCCCGAGGTAAAACGGAAAAGCAAATGGAGAATAATAGAGAACATAGTCAAAGACAGTCATGTGCAATTGATCTGATATGAGATGCATTATGTGAATGCTTGGCTAAAGAGATGCGTCTTTAATCTAGATTTAAACTGGGTGAGCGAGTCTGAGTCCCGAATATATCAGGAAGGCTTTTCCAGAGTTTAGGAGCCAAATGTGAAAACGCTCTCCCTCCTTTAGAGGACTTAGCTATCCTAGGTACAACCAGAAGTCCAGAGTTTTGTGATCTTAAAGAGCGTGAAGGATTGTAGGGCGATAGAAGATCGGTACACAGGAGCTAAACCATTTAAAGCCTTATAGGTCATTAGCAGTACTTTATAATTGATACGGAACTTAATAGGTAAGCAGTGAAGAGATGATAAAATTGGTGTTATATGATCACATTTTCTTGACCTGGTAAGAACTCTGGCAGCTGCATTTTGGACTAATTGTAGCTTGTTTATTGAGGAAGCAGGACAACCAGCTAGTAATAGATTACAGTAATCTAGGCTAGACGTCATGAAAGCATGAACTAACATTTCTGCATCAGAAACAGATAACATATTCCGTATCTTAGCAATGTTTCTGAGGTGGAAGAAGGCTGTTTTTGTAACATATGAAATATGATTTTCGAAGGACAAATTGCTGTCTAATATAACAGCCAGGTCTTTAACTGTGGAGGATGGAGTAACAGTACATCCTTCTAAATGCAGATTGTAGCATGAGAGATTCTGTCTAAAAGTTTTTGGTCCAATAAGTAATACTTCAGTCTTATCTGAATTTAGTAGAAGAAAATTACTAGTCATCCAATGTTTTACTTCTTTAACACACTCTGTCAGATTGGATAATTTAGAGATTTCATCTGTTCATTCACAAACACCTTCACTTTCCACGGCGAAAGCAGATCTGAAAATCAAAGTGTGGAATGAAGTGGCTGGCAGTATATATAAACCAAAGCACCTGAAAGTAGAACAAGGAGCAAAACCGAAAAAGAGATGATGAATAATGTTGTTCCTCAAATGAATCACTAAATGATAATACATGCTCCGCTGAATCACTGAATTATTAATAGTTTAAAACAGGGCTTAAAAACGATTTTTTTTTTTTTTTTTTTTAATTCTATCGTTTTGCTCCGAGCAGAATCGGTATTTTAACGTTTCTGTTGCAGCGTTCCTTCTGTATTATTAACGTTCCGAAACCGGTTTGTTTAGAAAAAATAACGGTTACTAACGTATTTTTTAAAACTTTTTTGTTTAGAAAAAATAACGCTAAATAACGTCTTTTTTTCATGTAGCCTACTTAATAATAATAATAATACGTACAGCATTTTATTTATTAAAAACAGAGTATTTGCCGTCTTAGCCAATAGGCCTTAAATTATCTTTTATAACAAGATTGTGTCCAAATGTAAAACTATTAAACGAAAGGAAAAACTATCAACGGTTTATAAAGTATTTTTTCAAGATATTTTAAAATGTTTGCTGCATGGTTAAAAATATCGACGCTATTCCTGAGGAAAAAAGATACGTCGCGTATATGTTACTATTACATTCAAAAATAATGTAATTTATCGGTAAATGAAATAAAATGTTTACAAATAGCCTAGCCTATATAGCTTTGTTTATAATGTTTGTAAACATCCATTACGAACAAAACTGCCCTATTTTATTTTACCACAAAACCTCTAAAGTTAACAGTTGGAATATTCAGGCTATACGTCAAGCCAAAACGAATTAAAAAATAAAAATCTATTTTCTTTTTTAACGCCATTCCAGCTTCTATTGCTATATTCAAGGCGAGAAACAGTTTATTTATTAGAAATTAAACTAAATAAGATGCTAAACGAATTAATTTAAAGTGAATCTGAAGCCTACCTTTCTCATTCGGCACTGTTTTCATTTTCGGGACAAATGCTAAACTATTATTTATTATGTAAGCTTTGTAGCCTATACTTCACTAGCATTATGGACATCATCCTTCACATAACAGCACAGTCAGGCGGTGGTCACGGGTGGTGAACGGCAGACTGTATTACAGAACTGAATGGAGCAGTGTTTTCACTTAAATGTAGGCCTAATGCTTGACGGTTGGTGACATATATCATTGGAAAAACTAATGCCAGGGCATTGCCATTGTGACTTACCTAACTATGAAGACTTGACAGCTGAGCCTGAGCGCGTCAGCGCGGGCATTTCACTCACTGTAGAGCCTGAGCGCGGGCATTTCACACACAAATCAAAATATTAAACAGAACGATAAAATAACGTTATTAACCGGTTAATGGCCATTTAAAATGAGTGTTTCTGCTCAGAACGATTACATTTGATTTCGTTTCCGTTTCTGGTTACGTTCTGGTCAAAATTTCGTTCGTTTCCGGTATCGGTAGGTTTAAATGAATTGGTTGAGTGAATGATTTAATGACACCCTCATTAACATGGGCACTTGTTTTGTTCCCGAATGAATCAGTGTGTTTAAATGAATAGGTTGAGTGGCTTATCCAATGACTCGCTCCGAGTCACTTCCATTTGTTTCTGAATGTGTGTTTGAACGAATCGGTTGAATGAATGATTCAATGACTTGAGCATAAGGATGGTCACTTGTTTTGTTCCTAAATAAATCAGTTTGAACAAATCAGTTGAGTGAATGATTCAGTGACTCACTGATAAACACAGTCACTTGATTTGTTCCTAAATGAATCAGTGTGTTTGAACCAATAGGCTGAGTGAATGATTTAATGACTCACTCATGAAGACAGTCACTTGTCACCACCTACTGGTATATTGATACTATACTTATTCATATTCTTCTGTAAATACCTGTAGAATTGCACATTTACAATGCATACTAATTAAAGGATTAGTTCACTTCAGAATTAAAATTTCTTGATAATTTACTCACCCTCACGTCATCCAAAATGTTCTTTCTTTCTTCAGATGAAAAGAAATTAAGGTTTTTGAGGAAACTATTCCAGGATTTTTCTCCATATAGTGGACTTCACTGGGGATCAACAGGTTGAAGGTCCAAATGTCAGTTTCAGTGCAGCTTCAAAGGGCTCTACACGATCCCAGACAAGGAATAAGGGTCTTATCTAGGTCATTTTCTAAAGAAAATACAAATGTATATAGTTTTTAACCACAAATGCTTATCTTGCACTAGCTCTGTGATGCGCCACGCATACGTAATCATGTTGGAAAGATCATGCCTGACGTAGGCATGAGTATAGACCCAGTGTTTACAAAGCAAACGTACAAAGAACGTACAAGACGTTCAAACGTGCTTTACAAAAAAGGTATTTGTGGTTAAAAAGTATATATATATATATATATATATATATATATACACACACACACTACCAGTCAAAAGTTTGGAAACATTACTATTTTTATTGCTTTTGAACGAAGTCTCTTATGCTCATTAAGGCTGCATTTATTTCATAATAAATACAGAAAAAACAATAATATTGTGAAATAGTATTACAGTTTAAAATTATGGTCTTCTATTTTAATATGCTTTAAAATATAATTTATTTCTGTGATCAAAGCTGAATTTTCAGCATCATTACTCCAGTCTTCAGTGTCACATGATCCTTCAGAAATTATTCTAATATGCTGATTTGATACTCAGTTATTATCAATGTTGGAAACAGTTGTGCTGCTTAATATTATTTTATAACCTGTGATACTTTTTCAGGATTCTTTGATGAATAAAAAGTTAAAAAATATCAGCATTTATTTAAAATAGAAATCTTTTGTATCAATATACACTACCGTTCAAAAGTTTGGGGTCAGTAATTTTTTTTCTTTTTTTCTTTCTTTTTTTTTTTGAAATAAATTAATACTTTTATTCAGCACGGATGTGTTAAATTGATAAAAAGTGATAGTAAAGATTTATATTTTGAATAAATGCTGTTCTTTTTAACCTTTTATTCGTCAATGAATCCTAAAAAAAGTATCACAGGTTCCAAAAAAATATTAAGCAACACAACTGTTTCCAACATTGATAATAACTGAGTATCAAATCAGCATATTAGAATGATTTCTGAAGGATCATGTGACACTGAAGACTGGAGTAATGATGCTGAAAATTCAGCTTTGATCAGAGAAATAAATTATATTTTAAAGTATATTAAAATAGAAAACCATAAATTTTAAATTGTAATAATATTTCACAATATTATTGTTTTTTCTGTATTTATTATGAAATGAATGCAGCCTTAATGAGCATAAGAGACTTCTTTCAAAAACATAAAAAATAGTAATGTTTCCAAACTTTTGACTTTTTTTTTTTTTTTGAAAATGACTGATCATTTCACTAGATAAGACTCTTACTCCTCATCTGGGATCATGTAGAGCTCTTTGAAGCTGCACTGAAACTGACATTTGGACCTTCAACCCGTTGAACCCCAGTGAAGTCCACTATATGGAGAAAAATCCTGGAATGTTTTCCTCAAAATTTCTTTTTGACTGAAGAAAGAAAGACAGAAACATCTTGGATGACATGAGGGTGAGTAAATTATCAGGAAATTTGAATTCTGAACTGAACTGAACTAATCCTTTAATTGCACAGTAGCTGCTACAGTTATTGAAGACATGTATTATACAGTAAGGCCTACAAAAATCATAAAATATAAGAACAGATCAAGCACAAAAGACACAAAGTTAAGAGATTTCATGGTAAACAAAACAGAATTCAGACAGAAGTGCTCTTAAAATATTGGAATCTGTTTAATGTGCATCGAAACACAGGATTCAGCCTGATACACAATCAGATCCAGACAAGCTGATTTCTTCCCTCTGTGAGCTCAACAAAAGACCTCAACACACGCTCTTAATGTGCAGAACACACAAGGTGGAACATGCATGTGTGAGTTTGTCTCAGTCGCTTTAAGACATCTGATGCACAAATATCAGAGACCTACGCCTACACACTTCATCTATATTCAACAAAAATAAAGTATGAGATTTCGCCAAAAAGAAGAATAAAAATCTAAAAGGCAAAAACACGTCGTCTTTGTTACCTCTATGTTAACTTAATCTATCTCACATTCCTTTTCCACTTAAAATCTGACCTAAATCCCCTCACCAAAAAAAAAGTACATAATAAATACTCAGGTTGTGACACAATGAGTTCAGAGTATCTTAATTATTTGGAGCTCCAACAAAAATATATCATCTATGTATTTAAGTGGATAAATTAAGTTGCAGTCTTGCTATCCGAACAACACAGCATAGTTCACGTCATGGTCTTAAATGACAGAATAGCAACAACAATATTACTGTGTAATATTATTACATATAGACATGATAGTGCTTCTTTCCATAATCAGAGTGAAAGGACATCGTCTAGTAAATCTAGAGAGGACGTTTTCAATAAAACTCTCTCCACCTCTCTATATTTGTAATACAGCATTATGTAGAAGTGTGTGCTTGGCATAGATACAGCATCCCATTATAAGACTCTAGAGTGCAAAACAGGTGGTTTCACATTTTTACAAGGTTAAAAGTTCTCAGGAGACCATTTGTAATTCTCTGAAACTTGAAACAGAGGCAAGAAAGAAATCTTGATGTTCTAATACTTTCCTCTGTAGAATAAAATGGTATTAAGATATTTCGGTTGCACGCATTCTCACATTCGCTCGATATACCAGGGAAAAAGCCTGGCTTGATATTTGTCAAAATGCTCTATATATAAGTCACAGAGCAGGATGCGCCCACTCATATGGCTATATTTCTGTGTTATACGTGAATAAATAAACATAATATTAGATTTAGACAGCTACTCTACACATAAAAAGATCTATTAATAACTACACATAAAAAAACCATCAATAAAATCATACTTAAATCCTCACCATACTGTTAAGATTCAACATTAGGCACTGAGATTTTTTTTAGATTCATAGTGACACAGACAAAACAGAGAGGAAAGGAAGGCTTTGTTTAGGGGTGTTTGTTCATTTTGGCTTGATTTGATAAAAAAAAAAGTCCTTAGTGGAGAAATAAAGGCCATGTAGTGTATATATACAGTTTAAAATACTTTCAAGGTATGAACAATGTTTGCTCATTCCTCTCTCGTTTAGTCAAACACGGGGAAATGAAAGGTTTTAAGTATTATAAGCGAGTTTGTGTGATCTGTGTGATGTGTTGACTGAAGATGAGGGTCGTGAGAGTCAAATCAAGGCTACCGTCGGTCATTTATCTCTTGTTCCCATCTTTTGGCTATTTTTCACAATTTTCTCTTTGAACTTAATTCCAGAAATGATACTCATACACACAAACACACAGTTTCCAAGCTGCAGAATTAGCCAAGTTGATCCTCATACTGCTTCCTGAAACAGTCACCAGCAGGGAAGAAGTCCCAGCATCGCTCCTGATACATTTTCCATACGTATGACTCCTGGAAAGAGAGAAAAATCACATTTAATGTTGTAAATGTAAATTTAGCAAAGTATTAAAAAAAGAAAAATTACAATTTCTATATGTACACACCATCCAAAAGATATGTTAGTAAAAAAAGAAATTAATAATTTTATTCAGCAAGAAGGGATGCATTAAGTTGATCAAAAGTGACATTTAAATATTACAAAAGATTTCTATTTCAAATAAACGCTGTTCTTTTGAACTTTCTATTTAATTTTGAAATTCATAGTTTTCGCCAAAAATATTAAGCAAAACAAATGTTTTCATCACAGATAATAATAAGAAATGTTTCTTAAAAAATAGGAATTATATATAGAAATAATATTTTAACTGGTAGTAATATTTCACAATATTACTGTTTTTACTGTAGCTTTGGTGAGTTTTTTGGTAAGAAACTTTCAAAATCATTAAAAAAAAATCTTAACGACCTCAAACTTTTAAATGGTAGTGTAATATATATTTATAATGTATGCCCTTTTAGATAATAACTGAATTCTGTTGTTGTTACAGTTTTTTATTTGGATAAGAAAGACAATTTTTGAGGGAAATAAGAATAAAAGACACTGACCTGTCCTGTGTGCTCCGTTTCATCTTTATTGATTAAATACATCAGGAAGAACCTGCATGACGGAAAAGACACGGTTTCAAAATAAGAAAACAAAATATAAGCTTGCACTGTTTCTAAATATACAAAAGTATTTACAATACACTTACATGTAGTTGGCTAAATTGTGCTCCTCCATCGTATGCGTTTCGAAGCCATGCGGAGTCGAGTCAAAGTAGTCACTTCCAATTCCACAGATGAAACACTTAGTCTTTGGAAAAACAACAAAGAGATCATATCGTGTCGGACTGTAACCCATAACACAAGTACACATTGCATTCTCAGGATTGTCACAAGGGGCGCTGTGGCACAAAAACTTCTTCACCAGTCGGTTTTCTCTTTGAGGTCAATCACTGTCATGGTGAAGAAACAGTTTGAGGAGGATCTAGTTGAGAAGTTGATCCCAGTGTTGCCAGATTGGGCGGCTTCTTTTCATTGGGTTGGACCGAAGAAAAAGTCATTGAGTGTGTACACAAAATTTGGGCTGTTTTTTTTTTTTTTTTTAAATAACACTTTTTTCCCCCTTTGCTTTTATGTTCAGTCATGTTATTTTAATATGTTAGAAACACGTGTATAATAAGGAAAGTATCACATAAAAATAAAAGTATCACAGAATGACGCATTTTTGGCTGTCATGGTGTGTGCACGAACGTGTGTGAAATGCCTGCTCATTACTGTGGCTTTTTTTCTGTGGCAATCACTTATATTGGCCACTTTTTGTACTTAAATTGACTTATTCTTACTGCTGACATTAAAAAGATGCATAAGTTTTTCCGAGGGTTAAAGTCATCTGTTAATTCCTTGCCGTTTTAACATAGTTTCAACCTGGACATTTTAGTCATATTTGCTAATTCTCTTTAATGTATTTGCCCTGTTTTGATCCATTTTCCTGGCAAATTGATTTATTTTAGGGATTGTCATAATTTTTTTTTTTTTAAGAGATAAAAATGGCCCTTATCAACCTTGATTGACATTGTAATAATGCAATTCTATCACATTATTTTGGCTGTTAATGTTGTAGGCGGGGTTTTTCTTGGAGTTTGCGGGTTTTGGTGAGCTTTTGGGCTAGAAATCGTCAACCCAATCTGGCAACATGAGTCTGAATATGCTACTTCTCTACTACACAGTAGGCAAAAAACTGTGTGAAATTAGTAGTATCCATAAAACAATAGGTACAAAAGTATCTGGATGACCTACGACTTCTGCTGAGTTTCCAAAGTGCACATTTAATGGACACTTTACTATCCCATGAGGCCACAGGGGAGAATTTGTGAAGCGACGCAACTGAACAATGGACGAATCTGTCCAAAAAGTCCCCATTTAGCAACAAAGAGACTTGATTTACACATAAAGAGACCAGTCATAGTTTGTTTTGCTTCTATGTTCCATTTAGGGGTGGGCTTATGTGAAAAAGACTATACCAAAAAACAACAAACAAACAGGTTGGTTACTGCCAGTGCAATAGATCTGAATGACATTTTGCATACTTGAGTGAAGTATGACAATATATAAAGAGCAGTTGTACCTCCATGTCCTCTCGGACCTGCTCCTGCTGATCTCTCAGCTCACCAAAGGCATCAATGATCAGACCTGCACACAACACAAACATCACTTCATCATGACAAATAATATGTCAAAACCTTTCAAATATTACATTTACAGAGCACTAAATTGCCCACAGCATCTAAAAACACGTTCCTCACCTTGAATGATGGCCAGCAGGATTACAATGACAAAAAAGAAGAAGGTGATGTCAAAGACCACACGATAAAGTTCATACTCGTCTCCAGCCGGATCCTCAATCTCATCTCCTATACCGCCACCGGCTCGCACACCCACGTACATGTGGAACAGATAACACTGAGAGAGAAGACGTGATCACGGTCAGGTGTGAAATGAGATTAGAGTTTAATTCAACCAAATGAAACACTTACAGTCATCATGTCGTCACACTTCATGTCCGGTTCGTCTTCATCCTCACTCATGTTGTAGAACTTTCGGAAGAAGTTAAAGGCCAACACGGTGTAGAGGTAGACCACCACAGCCAGCAGACCCACCGTCATCAACAGCTAAACCACAGTCAACATCAAGATTAATATCTGGAACAGATCTCTATGAAATCTCAGTCAAATATGATGATCTCTGAGAGCTGTACCTGTTTTCCATTGTGGGTTACAGAAGACAGGATGGTGCGCAGGGTTTTGACGCCCATGGCGATGTCCAGCAGATGACAGGCGAAGAAGAAGTTGTTGTAGTGGCCAAGCAGAGACATGACCAGATACCAAACCAAATACAGGAACGTCTGAGAGGAAAACGAAAATGATCGTTGTTACGAATGTGATGAAATATATATATGGAAAAGGTCAGTTTTGTCTTTACTGAAACTCACATTATCAGTGAACACCACTCCAAATTTCCAGATCTGGTATTTGATGTCGATAGATGTCAACCTGTAGATTTTATAATGCAAAACAGAATCTCCATTTTATTATAGCATCATGTATATGAGTAGTTTGATTCTCAAACAAATGACTCGTATGAACAGGTTAATTTTAGTGAATCAAAAACATTCAGCATGACCAGAGTAGTTCAGTTCCCAAACGAATGACTCTTTTGAGCCACTAGTGATTCAGTGATTTAAAAATAAAGAGTAGTATAGTCCAACCGATTCCCAAATGAATAACTTTAAAGGGTTAGTTCACCCAAAATTGAAAATAATGTAATTTATTACTCACCCTCATGTCGTTCCACACCCGTAAGAAGCAAAAGATTCGTTAAGCTTCAAAGCTTCATGAAGCAGCGTTTTGAAATTGATCACTAGATATTGTTGAAAAGTCGTTATTTTGTTTTTTTGGCACACAAAAAGTATTCTCGTAAATTAAGCTTTCTGGGTAAATTAACTTACTGTCAATGAAGGCCTCACTGAGCCATCGGATTTCATCAAAAATATCTTAATTTGTGTTCTGAAGATGAACGAAGGTCTTACGGGTGTGGAACGACATGAGGGTGAGTAATTAATGACATTGTTTTGGGTGAACTAACCCTTTAACAGTATTCAGGTACAGAAATGTAATAATCAAATGTAAAATAACACTGCATAGTCTTCACTGTATTAATTAACTATAATTAATCTGTGTTAAAACTACAAAAATAATTTTTCTCTCTGTCTTTTGTTGTTTGCTTAACATTTGTGATGCAAAAAGCAGCAGGAACATTAGGCTGCCGTCACTTTAAGACCGAATGCCATAAGCAACTGTTTATGAGGATACTTAATGTTTTATGTGCATTTTGACAATTTTTTTTTGCTTGTATGTGTTCGTTCTTTGTGGCTCTGTGTATGTGTGTGTGTGCACAGAAAACAGCCACACTTTTAGAATTGAGTTCTCTCTTGCGTCTTTGTACCTAAAACACATTCAAATGATAAACTTTCATTGTATGATGGTCAAACTTTGCAATTAATCGGAGAATTACGTGCGCTTTGAACCGTGATGTCTGGTTCATACGTATTAATGATCCCTATACTAGACATCTCACATCCTGCCATGTGACTATCACGATTTCCATGCTTAAACGATATATCGTGCAGCCCTAGTACCGAATTAATTCTTGTTACTTGTATTGAAATTTTGGTGACTTATGAGTGTGTCTTGCATCTTTCTGTACCATGTGAACATTGAGGGATCAGGCTGAGGCTTCTTCTCGTGTGTCATAGCGCTGACATCAAGAGACGCTAGATCCATGCCCAGCAGCTCAGCGATTCTTTCTCTACCGTAGATATCACCATACTTCTCTAGCACCTGCAACACAGACACACCATAAACACGCTCAGATGTCAACATCTCTCAATAGATGAAGAGAAACATCTGCACACACAAGTATAGCACACCCCTGACCTTTCTCTTCACAAATTTATCCCAGTAGTTGTTCGGGAAGCTCCTGAGTGTAAAATAAAAGGGAATGCCATTTCAGATCACAGGGATACATCTTTATACATTTATAAATAATAATAATAATAACACAGCAGTATTACGGTGTATTGAGGACGAGTCTGTCCCACTGGCCCTTGATGTCGTCATCTTCTGGTTGTTCAGTTACATACAGACCGTCAAACTCCAGTTTACGGGCCAGCTCCTTCTCTCTCTTAAAGATGACCAAAGGAACCTGGACATGCACAAACAGTGTTAGCAGCTCACACTAGCTCAAATACCTCTAAAAAGGAATATTTCACAACAAAATTACATTTCTGTCATCATTTATTCAATATATGGCTGAAGGGAAGGATTTCAATGAAAAAGAATTACAATTTTGATCTGTTCCTCACACAAAGCTATCACATGGCTTCAGAAGACTTATGGACCACATTTATGACACTTTTATTGTGCTTTTTGGTCTTTTTTTTCATGCTTTCACTGGAAGTGCAGCGTCAACGTTCTACTAAATATCTCACACAGGTTTGAAATGACATGAGAGTAAGTAAATGAGCCCCTAACCTTCAGGCAGTTGTAGCCGATGATACAGAGGAAGGAAATGATGGTGTGTAAGATGGAAAAGAAGGTCATAGCAGGCTCCATATATCCAGTGCTCTCCTCCAGGAAGTAGTAGACGAATCCTTCTTCCTCCTCTTCCTCTCCAGCAGACCCTTCAAACACGCCAGAGCCCTCGAACACACCAGAGCCTTCAAACACACCAGAACCCTCAAACACACCAGATCCCTCAAACATGGCTGAACCCTCAAACTCCTCCTCCTCCTCTCCAGGCAGGCTGTCGGACACCTAAAGGCGGAAACAGCTAACTTGAATCAAATTTGTTCTTGAAACAAGTTATTACAGCGAATCACATGGCTGTCAAGCCTCCACTTGATTCTGGATAAATTGAGAATCACATTTTTTTGTGTTTAAAATAGAGATCCTGATTATCCCACGATTCTGAACAGACAAACAAAATAACTACATTTATAACATGTCATAATTGCTGCAGTCAATTTAAAAATATTTCATTAATTGAATTATTTAAAAAAAGGTCTGAATGAATGATTCAATGACTCACTCATAAAGACATTACTTATTCCATTACTGTATGAATCAGCATTTTTGAACAAATCTCTTGAATGAATGATTCAACGATGAATACATTTTTTGTCACTTGTCGCCACCTACTGGTGGAATGATGTAATTGATACCATTTTTATTTGAAGCGTCAAGTTATTTTCAAAAGGTGATAAACTTTTACCCCAGTACTTCTGTGATGATTTGAATTATTGTATGTGAAGCTGTTTTATATCTATATATGACAACAGCTCTCTAAAATAGAATCTGAATGTTCACTGTGATCGTACTTGTCAATAGACATAGTCGAATGGTTGTCATTTAAGAATAAGATCGTGTGAGCATTTGAATCGAGATTGCAGTCTATTAACGATTAATCATGCAGATCTACTGTCAAGTATTGTATTGCAGGGGTTTTCGACATATTAATGCCAAGGACCCCCAAATATTATGACCCCCTTGCGAGGGACCTATTTCCTAAAATACAAAGACAGTTTTATATTTTCATGTATATAAAATGTGTGAAAAAATAAGTGTGACATTACAAAAACAATCAAAATAATAATAATAGTTTCCAAAATGAAATAACTGTCATTGTACTCAAGCATGTTTTTTAAATTATTTGGAAAATATTTTGTTTTTATTCTGTTGACAGCACATATGAGATTAACACAAAATACTATTGCTGTCAATAGAATTTTAAAAAATCTCACAATTAATCCCATGATTAAACAGTCCTTACAAAGCAAAATAAAAAAGTAATATCAAATTTGGTGAATGTTACTGGGGGGAAAAAATGAAATACGTTACATTTATTTCAATAACACCTAAAGTGCACACATTGACTAAAAGCACATTTTGTAAAATGTTTTTTTTATATATTTTCACAGACCACCCTTGTGGCCCTGTGGGGGTCCCCAGACCCCAGTTTAAAAACCCCTGTTTTAAAATTATACTGGCCTTGTAGAAGAGCAGAATGAAGTTGAGTGCAAAGGAGACAAAGAGAGCCAGGAAGCGCAGGTTGTAGAAATTACGAGACAGATAGTTCTACAAGAAGAGAAAAGTAGTTTTAGATGCAGTTAAAATGAATTAATAATATAATATAATATAATTTCTACACAACTGTGAATGAACAGAAACAGTGTACCATGAATTTGATTCTTTGGATTTCAAGCTCATTCCAGAGTTCAAAGCCTCCTTCCTCTTCCTTCTTGCCTTTCTTTGCTTTAGCCTTTGCTTTTTTCTCTTCTAGCTCTTCTTCTTGTTTTCCCTCAGGCTCAGGTTCTGCTTCCTTCTCTGCCTTCTCTCCGTTTTCAACACTTTGATAGACAGAAGGATAATCAAAGAAACAAAAGCATGATGTTTATATTGTGATGAATATGACTTTACAGTTGTTCTCGAATTAAAAACTTTTGATCACTTGTTCTCCATTACTCACTCAGCTTTTTCGGGTTCTGGGGCTGCTTCTTCCTCTGCTTTTTCCTCTACTACTGCTTCTCCCTCTCCTTCTTCACTCAGCTGAAATACCCGGCAAAACAATGAGGGAAAACAAGAATATGTAGATAAAGAGATTTAGATTATGAGTCTACAAAGCAATGGTGAGAAGTACCTGTAGTTTGTATTTGACAAACTGAAGGAGAATGATGTGGTTTACACAAAAAACATGGAAAGGAACAATCCACATGGATGTTCACTCTTAAGGCCCGTTCACACCAAGAACGATAACTATAAAGATAACTATATTAGCGTCCACACCAGCGGACGATATTGTTCTGTTTATTCTAAGCGCATACTTGTCTGTCACTTTAAATGCTCAAGCTGATTGCAGTAATATGGATTCTGATTGGCTGTTAATGTTTTTATCATTCATCAGCTGGAGCAAAATTCCCAATTGCATGGATTCATATTGAAATGATTGGACTTTGCCTGTAAAAATTTGCCAAACAACGATTAACAAAGAATTAATAAGCATTAAACTCTTTTACTCACCAGCTTCCTCTTCAGCAGTGGGCTGCCTTCTGGAGTTGGAGGTTCCTCTGGCTCAGTTTCTCCCATGTCTCCAAGACCACCATGAGGACCAAAACCAGGCCTTCCACCATCATCCTCTTCTCCCTCTTCTGCTTCCTCCTCTCCTCCTCCTGCTCCCTCCTCTCCCTCACCAGCTCCACCGGATTCTTGTACTTTTCTTGCTCCTGGCTCTGGAGGAAGGTCACCGTGCACCTCGTCTTGAGTTGGGTCAGGCATGCTAGTCAGAATCTCTGTCAACGTCATCTTCTTTGCTCCCTCCACCAGACCTCCTCCAAAGAGTGTGTTCCAGATGAGCATGAAGAAACCTCTGCAGACGCTGTAGATGAAGTGCAGGATGCCAAAGAGAACAGTATAAAGGAACATCACCAAACCGACAATCATGTCCTTTATGGTCATTTTCCTGATTTTGCGGTAACGGCGTCTGAGATTGCGGAAAGTGAAGAGGCTTATGAAGTTCACTATGCTCTTGATGAAGTCAGCAAAAGCTGAGCTGGACTCAGGTGGTGCTTCTTCTCCATTCCCTTCCTCTCCTTCTCCCTCTCCATTTCCTCCACCACCGCTCTCTTCCTCATTTTCTTCATCCTCATCTTCAATCACCTCCTCTTCCTGCTCTGAGATCTGTGAGGCGATGTTCATCTCAAAGATGGTGTCCTCGCAGAAGTTCACAAAGAGCTCCATCTTCTCAGATTCACCGCCCTCATTGACGACATCAAAGATGAACTGCCGCTTTGACTCTCTGACCTGGGGCATCTCCCACTGGTTGCGGTTGGCTTCGCTGATTTCAAAGTATATGCGCTCGATCCTCTTGCTGGCACCCATGATCTCGATACGGCCCAGGAAGGGGCGGAAGTAGTTCAGCACGCTCTCAGCTTGCTCCAAGAAGTTCTGCAAGCGGGTGTCATGTGGAACATGCTCCGAGAGGTTGGTGAGTAGCACGGCAATGTTGAAGCCGATGTCTTTAGCTGGCTCTTGGAAGCGATCGGCAAACTCCTCAAAATTGATCATCTCGTTCTCATCGGCCTCAGAGCAAGACAGCAGGAACTGGATTTCAGATGGCGTGTACTGTTTCTGACTGTCCATAGCCTTGGAGAAGTCTTTCTTGGAGATGAGGCCACGAGGGTCCGTCACATAGTCACGGAAGGCATCCGATGCCACAATATCCTTCAGTTTGAGGAACATGTCAAAGAACTTGAGAATCATCTCTACATTGCTGGATGACTCAACCAGCATGTCAACCATCTGGCGAGCAATTGTGCCATTTACAACATTACCTGTAAAGGAACAATAAAACAAGCCATACATCATGACTTGAGTGTCTTTACATGTTTGTAGGTCGCCTGTGAAAGTTAAAATTGATGGACAAATATCTCTTACCCTCCAGAAGAGAGAGAAGCATCACCACCATGTCCTTCTGCAGATCAAGAAGCTCCTTCAACAGACCAATTTGACTGGAGTCCTGTGTTTACACAACCAAAATCAGACACACAACAAAATAATAAAGCGTTATCCACAAAATGTCTTAAACTCTCACTTTTATATAGTAATAAAGAACTTCGGATTCACATATATTAGACCTAGTTCTATGGCAGTGTTGCCAAAGTCTGCGGTTTTCCCGTGCAATCGGGCTACTTTAACACTGTTGCTGAGGGTTGTTTTTCATGTCCAAGGGTTGAAGCGACACCAAATAACATGATATTTTGCGAAATAATGCGAAATTTACCAGGGAAACCCTGCCAAAAAAAAACACAGCTTTTACCCCCTGGAACGCGGGGTACCACAGGGTTTTTACCAGGGGATCCCCTTGAAATGTGATTCAATAAACTAGTTTTGGGTGGGGTTTTGTTGTGAAAACCTGGCAACTGTGATCTCCGGGTTTTTATATGATATGTACCGTGAGACCAAGAAAGAAGTATCCTGATCAGCCATAACTGATGTCAGTGGCATAATTAGCATCTCTGGCATTGTATTTTTGGGGGGACATGGGAAACATCACTACTGAGACAAAGTCCACCTACTCTCAGCTTACCTCAGAATGTGTTCTACTCCAGAAATGATCCTGGGTTTGCGTTTATAAACAGACACAAACATAGCATCACATACTGTAACCTATCATCTAACACAGGGACAGTACAGACGGATATGTAGATTAAAAAGCCAGACAAAGATGTCAGATATTGGCATAGTCTTTGGCATTTGCAAAATAAAAATAATTTTATCATTCTATTTCTAGGTTCTTAGATGATGGTCTAATGCATACTGTGAAGGAATGACAGCAGACACATAAACAATCTTTCATAGTCTTTCAATATCACACACAGTACACTTACTAACATAAATAAAGACAAAAGAGCACAAAGGCCTGCACATATACATTAAGAAATATTGGATGAATCTCACAAAACCTTTTTGTTATTTCACTCCAAAACCAAAAGAAAGAAATAAAAAATGGATCACTGCTTCAAAGAAAATGTTAATATATATATATAATATATATATATATATATTCCAGCCTTCAACCATGCAATATTCTACTAATATCACACATAAACCATTTCACAATTTGTATCACAAATACTATATATAGAATGTAGTTTTAGGAGTTTTAGGCTAGAATGTAGTTCTGAGATGCGAGATCCAGGCTGTCAGCAAACAAAAATATATAACAAAATAATTTCTTACTTTTTGTAAATATGTCCCAGATGTGATCTTGACAGGTTTTGTGAGATTTGCACAGTATTGTACAGATTTTCTTGAGAATGTATGTGTGTAAGAAAAGCATAATATGGTGCAGGTCGAGGGAAATAAATTTCCTCTAAAAGTGAGCAACAGCAGGAACAAGGCATAGTGACACCTCCCTTAGCTCCAATATATCAAAATGAACTCAACAAAGTTAAGAATGCTTTCAGAAATTCAACACTGATACAGTGGGAACTTAGGGGATGTCTATAACAAAAAAAAAGCAATAAGAATCTAATAAGAATCTCAGTAATCTGACTAAATAACTTGATTATAATTAATTATCCCTGCTAGAAAGCATTATATTGAGAAAATGTAAGCAATATGGCGGAAACAGGAAGCAGAAAAGAGACAGTACAGTAAGAGACAGTAAGTGTATGGAAAGCAGTGCAAAAGTTCTAAGACTGAAGCAAAAACAAAAATGCTTACGCCATTTCGGAGTCCTTGGTCAGGGTGCATCTGGCAGGGTTACACATCAGAATAAAAATGTTACCCACCAACATTTTTAATACATTTTTGTATTGATCTCATCTCCCACTCTGTTGGACACATCCAGTCATTCCGTGTTTTATTTGAATTTACAAGTCTCTCACTTCTGCCTATGCACACAACCAGGAGCAAAAATTTTTATATTCAAATTAAGTAAGTTTAGTTTCAAAACTTATTGCAGTTAAGTTGGCCTATTTTAGCCCTCACCTATATAGTAAAACCAAACTATGTTACTTTGATGGTTACGAACCAACTTTGACAGATGGGCACTGATTTTTCAACAAAATGGAGACTGGTAAATGTTTCACTATAAGCACATTCTCTGATTTTTGAGGCCTGAGAGTGGGAGCGATTCTCAATATTGAAAAATACAAAAATGCAGTACACAGGTACCAGATGTGTAACAAATATTAGAACAAAATCAAACCCCACGGCAGAGAGGTTAAGAGAAACAACACATGATTAGAGATTACTAGTGCATCAACATTCACATCACACTACGAACATGTTCCATATTCCTGGATTAGTGGCAATACTGGACTAAACATTTATTTAACAGAATGACTACAGAGTGAAATAAAATCAATTTGGCTTTGGAAGGAACCAATTACTTGAATATTACACTATAAAGAGTGTTGTAAATACTAACATACCACCACAATCAGACAATTCAATTTACAATTCTTAATTATAATTAAGAAAAGCTTACCATATAATATATAAGACTTCCAAAGAAATTTAACAACCATGTTTTAATAACTCTAATAAGGTTTCTTCTATAATTCATAATATGAAGAGGCAGAAACTGAATCAGGGGGTTAATAACACAGTCAACACCATATTAGAACATGATCAGTAATTTCTACAAAAAATAAATAAATACAAAAAAAAAATATATATATATATAAATAGGTTAAGCATATTTACAACTAAGCATTAGTTATGGGGGGGGAATGCAAACTCCAAGAGAAAATATTCTACTGTGATCATACTTATATAGAGTATACAAGTATGTACATGTCTGACATGCGTTTGAATTCTATTCTGTTGCAGAAATTATATAATCAATGCAGATGAAACATTATAAAAATGAAAATTTGGCACATCAATAAACTGATTTAACATCCTATATACCTGATCTTACATGTCTTTCACAGCAATGCTTAATGACAACCACAATTTTCTTTTTGAAATTTTTTCTCTGATTTTCTCTGAAGTTTGTGAAATTATGTTTTGCTTTTAGATTAGGAAAACTAAATGGCAAGTATTTTAATGTTGAAATAAAACAACATACAGATGATAGAGTTTCAGTGCTGTTGGAACCTTTCCTGGAAAAATCCGGGGTCTTCTAGATGCAATAAAATCGATCAACATGGTAAGATTTATCGGTCATGTTAAGGGTTTGTGTGCATTCAACGTGTGAGTTCCTACCTGTGCTAGCTTCATCATCATGTGTGCAAACACATGCAAGAAGCCCACCACAGCATCCCACAATCTGCTGTGAGCCAAAGACTGTTGATTACCGGTGCAAGGGCCCTATGGTGGAGAAACAAAAAACCATGATGGAGACAGAAATTTGCAAGTCTGAAAGAGCTTGACTTCACATAGCGGTGACATCAGTACCTGGATATACTCTGTCAGGCTGTTGAAAACCTGTTTAGCAACCGTCATGGCCTTAGAGAAGTTCCTCTTGCCTGGTTCATCAATGATATCCTTCCCAGAGTAATACCAGTAGAAGTCACTGATAGACTCCTGAGACCAAAAAGACAGAGTGAGGACGACAATGAAAAGGAGAGACCACAAAGTGCTCTTAGAGTCAGTATTAGGGATACACCGATACCGGTATCGGCCCTGATACTGCGCTTGAGTACTCGTCCTCATTAAAATGCTCTGATCCCAAGCAGTGTTTGTGTCAAAGAAACACAGATAATAGAGCAAACAGAGCAGAATGAAGATATCAGAGATTAAGGATGTCTATGAAGTAAATGTATATCTAATTAATAGAATAATAAACATGAATTAAATAGTCACGCATATATAGCTGCTGTGGGTGAGCTGAGAAGCTTAAGTGGATTGTGCATCCTTTTCTCACAGACATCGCTGAAAAGTTTGTTTGAAGGGATAATACAATAGCAAAGAAAGTAAAATGAGGCACATACTACTAATGTTAAGTGATGGTAAGGTAGAGAGTACGTGTAGCTGTACCTGCAGTCTGAGCAGATAGTCAACAGTGCAGATGATGATGTTGATCGTGGTTGTGCTGCCTGTCTGTGTGCGCAGATAGTTCTGGAAATCTGAAAAGAGATGGTCTCTCAAAGCAGGCTGTTCTTTTAAATAATTAGATATTTTACAGGTTTACACTACTGTTCAAAAGTGAGGTCGGAAGAAGGCTCTCATGCCAATAATTAAGACAAAAGGTTGTACATAGTCTCCATCCGCTGCATTTATTTGATCAAAAATACAGTAAAACAGTAATATTTTGAAATATTATTACAATTTCTAACATATATATATATATATATATATGGGAATTTTATATAATATACAATAAATATATATTTAATAATGTAACTTATTTTTGTGGAAACCATGATTTTTTTCAGGGTTCTTTAATGATTGTAAAGTTTAAAAATTCTACATTTATTTGAAAATTATTGTATTTAAAAATTGAAACAGAAATCTTTGCTGTCACTTTTGATCAATTTAATGTGTCCTTGCTTATTGAAGTTTATTTCTTAAAATAAATAAATAAATAAAATTTTGATAACCCCAAACTTTTGCTTTGATTTTAGCTGAGATGTTCTTGTTTTTGCAGCATATCTTTTTATTATTCTCTGCCATCTTGTGTTGTCCAGACACTACAGAGAGTAAACAGAAGTGGTGGTAGAAGTATTGAAAAGCATTTATGCAGGAAGCTCACCATTGTTGTGGCCTTCACAGAGAAGCTGCAGGAAGCGGAAGAGGTCGCAAGTGAATTCATCATCCGCCATCACTTTCTCTTCTAAACAGGGACACACACAAAAACAGCATAAATGTGGGGAAAGAAATCCTGTACAGCGCTTTACTGCGTGTGAGTGTGAACTACATTAGAGTTCTAAATACAAAGTTAATTATTAGACATAAATCGTTTCTTAATTATTTTTAAGATTAAAATGGTTAATGTGTAAAAAACAAAGATTAAAAATAGCTTGTTTTACTCACCCCAAACTTTTAAACAGTAATGTACATTTATCAAAACGTACACTACAGCATATACAGGTTTGGCACGACACAAGGGTGACTGAATAACACCATTTTGAATGAACTGTCCCTTCAGTATTCAGGGTGATTAGGGTGTGTTCTTACTCTCAACTCGTCACATATAACTGTTTGATCAGAACCCCTTGGCATCACTTTTTAATGCACCGAGTAACTCTTTAGTGTAATTTTTCGACAAGCAGGGTACTCCATTGCTTTCAATGAGAAACCTTTGGCATCATACACTTAAAAAAAATGCTGGGTTAAAAACAACCCAATTTGGGTTGAAAATGGACAAACCCAGTGATTGGCTTGTTTTAACCCAGCGGTTGGGTTAAATGTTTGCCCAACCTGCTGGGTAGTTTTATTTAACTAATGTTTACTGTATTGCTTGCTTAAAATGAACACAAAATATGCTGAAAATTAATGTTTATTAATATGTTTAATAAATGAACTTTTATTAATAAGTTTAATGAATAATAATTAAACAATAAACATTATTAAATCACTTATTAATAAATGCTCACCTTTTGATTATTATTGTTGCCTCTGGTAATTATGTGTCTTATTTTTAATTTCCAACCTATTTTTGGTTTATTTTTGGCCAGCCATATAGTCATTTTTAAACAATAGTTGAGTTAAATAAAACTGCCCAGCACGTTGGGCAAACATTTAACTCAACCACTGGGTTAAAACAACCCAATCGCTGGGTTTGTCCATTGTCAACCCAATTCTTTTTTTTTTTTTTTTATATTTTTATATTGTTTGGGAAATGGTGAGATTTAGGGTAGGACTGGGCGTAGGTACTTCAAAATATCTATGAAAGTATAAATATTTATAAAATCATTTCTACTTTTACAAATGCATGCAGAGAATTAAATGTGTCTTGATCTGTTGTAGCGATAGCCTCGTGGGCAGCACCGACATATAGCTCCATTGTGCTTTGGGTCACCCGAGTTCGAGTCCCGGCTCGCGGACCTTTCCCGATCCTGTCCCCATCTCTCTCTCTCTCCCTCCTCTCTTCCTGTTTGCTTACTGACCTATCATAATAAAGGCAAAAACGCCAAAAAATAAGTCTTGATCTGACACACAAGGCAAACAATTGAAAGCAAGAGAACCCTGCATTTCGAAAAATGACGCTAAAGGTGTACCAAGCATCAATATGTGATGAGTTGTGAGTGAGAACCTGTTTGTTCTGCGAGTTTAATCACTTCATAGCACTTCAGCTCCCATTAGCATGTTAGTAGAGCCACAAAGACCAGCTGTGGCACATCCGTTTAGCTGTTTACTGCAGAGCAGACCAGCAAACGTGGAAAGGGGAGGCAGTGACCTGACGTCCACACTGAATCCACAGATTAAAGGGTAACACTTTATTTTTATGGTACATTCTGTTGACTACAAGTAACGTTGCACCTATGCCCCTGTTTACACCTGATATTAAGATGCATTTTGGTCGATCAGATCACAAGTGGACGATGGTAAATACAGGTGTAAACGGGGTCTAAAACGTTTTAAGCTTGTCCACTTTTGACCACTTCCAGAGGTAGTCAAAAACGCATTCGACTGGATAGCTTTCATATTATAAACGCTCATGTGGTCGTATGCGTTCGAACAGCGCAAAAGATCGCCTGCTCTCCACCTACTGACCTGATGCATAAACATTACGGGAAGCGCACTAGCCAGACGGGATTTAAACTTTGTCGGCTGAAGACCCTGAAGTTTGGATTGAAGATGAAAAATGTACCAAGCACAATGTTCTCTCACCATTCCTGATTTCTAACACACACTCACAGCGATTGGTGTGGTCTTGTGGCAGAAAAAAAAGCTGCCGCTCTCCGTATGTTTTTCTGTCGTCTCCGGGCACGTTCATATGTAATTTACGTGAGCATATTTCGTCCATTAGATCCAAAGATTTGAAAAAGCCCATACATTTACCCACCCATAGACCCTCCCCTCGAATAATCAGGACAGAAGTGGTCGAAAGTGGACGGATTAAAACACCAGATGAAAAAGCGAATGTGTCTCCCTCGTCTACTTGTGATCCGACTGACCAAAACACATCTCAATACCAGTTGTAAACAGGGCCTAAATGTTGACTACCAGTCATTAGTAGACTGTCTGCTTGATATCTGCTAACACTTTACTTTGATGGTCCCCAACAGACATTCTACTGACTATAAGTAACTTTGCAAGTACGTCAACTTATTCTACTAACCCTAACTGTACCAGTCTACTAATGCTCTACTAATACTCTAATGAGGGTTAGTTGACATGTGGGTGCAACGTTACTTATAGTCAACAGAATATTTAAAGGGGACCATCAAAATAAAGTGTAACCAATTAAAGCCCTCCCCTCTCCCAGAATGGCAACACTAGTAGACACACAAAAACACACACATAGATAGATAGATCACACATTGATGGTACAACCACTATGAAGGGACAAACATTAATACACTGACTGAAAGAAAAACATCAATGTGTACAGAAATGTTCAAGGAACACAGACATGAAACATTGATAAATAACACAACTGACATTGAAATGACACGCTTCACTGTGAGATCTTCATGGATGACACACATGGAGAAGAGTTTTGGTCTTCTCAGACAAGACCTTAACAAAAAACAGCACAAAGACACACAATCATGCATAACAGATCTACTGCACTCCTAGAGACATGGAAGAGGAGGGGAGAGATGAGCCAGAAGAAGTTGGGGCCTTGGTGGATTATGGGTAATGTGCTATGAAGTATTTGTAATGGAATAAGATGCTATTTGACAAGAGGAGAGCTAAGAAAAGAAAAAAAAGGAAAAATATCATTGTGAGGAGAAAAAAAAGGTAAAATCTTATATAAATAAATCTGCTTTTTCAGAATAAAACACATACAAAGATATTAAGAAATGGGAAGAAATACATATCACACAAGTTTAGAGCACAATATATATCAGTCTAATAGTAAGTATCTGGAAATGAGGTTAGCTAAAAACTATTAAACAATTAAAATAAAAATATGAAGTGCACTGCTGTGTCATTAAAACACAATACAAATTATTACCATATCCAAATGTATAATTTCTAACATTATATACAATCATTTAATTAATTTATCACGACTTATATTAATAAAAATATTGTTTTGTCACAGAAATCATGCATTACTTTTTGGCCATCTAGTTTTAGGATGCACTGAAGTAGGATATAAGCACTGTGACAAAATAAAGCATGAATGAATGTTTAATTAGTAAGTTGTTATTTTAAGCTTACTTCCATTTACTTGTAGGGCTGTTTAAAGGGGGGGCTGTATGTAGAATTCAGAAATCCTTGCTATTACTGACACCGGTGGCCGTTAGGTGAACTGCAGTCAGCAAATTATTGCTCGTACTCGCACTCGCACTCGTGCACACGTAATGTATAAGAGACTGAACGTGATTCAAAGCCTCGATACTCACGGCAAAAAGTTTGAAATACATATACAGCGATATACTGTTAATGAACATCCGGACGCCATCCATGCTGCTGAGAGCAACATTTAGATGAATATCTAAACAGCAGTTAAAAAAGCATCTGATCATAGCGGTGTGAATTTGTTTGCACCAACTCTGCAATTCACCAGCATCATGTCGACAGATGAGGTTATTAAAATTACACTGTAATGATAGTTTGATTATAGAGTATATTTGAGACTACAGACTGTATAGATCTGGCTAAGTGAGACTATAATTTGAATGAATCCCTGTACTTTGCATGACACATTGATATTACAGTACAGAATGGCTGCATTCATTTCATGTGTCATTGAACGAAAGAGAGGCTTTCGAGAGCGTGAATAAATGTCACATGCCTTAGATTTTCTCAGCAAAAATGAGTTCTTCACATAAAAATCCATATACAGGCTTTCATAGACAACCTAGGAAGTCAGGGAAGGTCTCATTTTTAAGATATGTTACAAACTGTTCACACATTGGCAATATAAAGTGATTAATACATGAAAATTCTTACATATAGCCCCTTTTACCCTTCAAGGTGTTCACCTAGAAATGCTCTCCATTTCAAAACTAAAAGAATTTTTTTAAAAATGTGCCTAAGTGCAATTCCTGAAAAGTCCTTTAGAAGTTCTCAAAAATGTTCTTACGAACATTTTATTATTTTTTTCTTAAGAAGAAATAATAATAATAATAATCATAATTTTTTCCATTGCAATGTAGTTCAGCGCTCTGCATCACATTTTTTATTGTGTCGTATATTTTAAATAGTTATTTTTAAAGAGCCTATTTCAAGATGGAGCTGTCAGTTGCATGCATTGGTGCTACTTCTTTCTTGTGTGATTGAGTGAATGCATCCTGTGTACGGGCGCCCTCAGATTTGCTGAAACACAGAGGTTTTTCAGATTTTCCGTCACAGCGTTCTCTCCATATTTGCGATTCTTTGCAGCCTTTATCCACTGCCTACAACTTTAATGGAAACCGAAAGTAACTCACTCACGCTAAACGTTTACTCTTTGAATTCTTGCACCCGGGAACAATACAAGTCAACACCATTATGACTAAAAGTTTGCTAAGTAGTACTTCCTACTGATGCATTCCTTCTGACTCTGGTAAGAATATCCATAGCAAACTGGTGGGACGGCAACATGCCCAGTGCATTATGGGTGTTGAAGTTTTCCTACCTGTTTGGCAAAACGGAAGACAACAGCCTTTTTTAATGCATAGGCAAACAAGTTTTATTAAAAGCCCATTTTGCCAGTGGTGAAGTACATTTTTAAGAATGTTTCATGAATCTGGCCCCTGGAAGGTTTTTAGTAAGTTGCAAGATAGTTTCTAGGGTATTTTGGGTGGTTGCTATGTGGCTCAGGTGAAAACAGATTTAATGTCCAGCAGGCAAAAGTCTGTCCAATTCACAAGTCTGATTACCTAATTACCTCTACTCGAAAAGAAACATGATTTAAAGTATAATTTTCAAATATCATGTCTAATAGTAACAGTGATGTTTGCCTTAGCAACCAACACTAAAATGGAGAGCAAATCTGGGCAAATGTCATAAAAATGAAATGGAAGATGGGTTTTGTTGATGTTATTGATGACCACTAATGAAGGTTAAAAACTACTCTACAAACTAGAAACTAGATCATTTCTATAGTGTACTATAGTATGCCATGTCATACACTTTTGTCCTTCTAAACATGGCAGCTCATTATTTGAGGGAGTGGTTCAAATAATGCTAGATGGCTCATTTCAGTGGATAAAAGACTTCGGGGAATTTCCTGAATCTGCAAATCATTTCATGTTTTTGGTGACAGTGGTCACCACAGTTCTCTGTGATCTCCTCAGAGAAAACTGATCAGAAAAGAAAGGACAAATGTCTTTCCTTGCTCTCAATCAGTCAATGAATGTTGGAGTTACAGTAGATCTGTGACAGAGCACTCAAGGGTAAAGTGCAAAGAAACTTTACAGCCATTGCTGACATAACAGGACAAACTGTATCAAGAAAACAGAATTCAGTAAGAGTATCATAAAAACGTTTCATAATGTGGAATCAGTCTATTGTTTTTAAAGAACCGTAAAGGAGTGGGCTGCCCCAAAACCTTTGCAATGACTGAAGAGTTAACTTTTAATTTCCCTTGAGTGCGAAATGAACTGCAGGTAAACTACACGCCAACGAAAGGAGAACTTCACAATGTAAGAGGTGGAAAAAGGAGGAAGACAGCAGGAGATGGGACAGAAGGAAAGAGAGAATGACGATGATAAATATATAGAGGCAAGATTATTTACCACGTTCTAGCTTCATGTCTGAAAAACAAGAAGGAGGAAAGAAGGAGAGGAGAGGCATATACAGGGAGGTTGGGGATGGAGTGATGGTGGTGGGGAGAAAGAGAGAGAGGCAGTGAGTTGGACACCGTAGGATTGTAGGTTTCCGGCATGGGAAACATAACAGACTAACATGAACAGATAAACTTTGACAGTTCTGTAAGAAACAAAGATAATGCACATTAAACACTCTTACACATACAGAGTGGAAACATCCCCTGTGGGACCAAAAAAAATTGTTATGCATTCGCATGATAGAGTACAAAACTGCAAAAAAAAAAAAAAAAAAAAAAGTCTTAATCAGAATTTTGTATTAATTTCTAGTAAAAAATCTGAATAAGATCTTAAAATAAGATTTAGAAGCAAAACTGAAATAGTAGCACTTGTTTTCAAGCAATTTATATTGAATGAAATTTATTTTTCTTACAGCAACGGCAAATTGTTTTTAAGAATAAACCTCACTACATTTTGTTAAATTTGCTTAAAATAAGTTTTAAAAAACTGTTTTGCAGTGGGGTAAGAAAAGTAAAATATATTTTCAGAAAACAAGTCTTATTAACAATTTTTCTTCTCAAGTTAGATTTTTACTAGAAATAAAGACTGATTAAGAAATTGATATATTGTGGCCATATGATAAACCAACAATCTTTAACTGTGAAAACATTTTACTGAATTTATGAAAATAAGAACATTTAACACACACTCACACACACGCACATACACACACACACGCACATACATACACACACACACACATACATACACGCACATACACACTCGCACATACACATACATACGTACACACACACACACACACATACATGCACATACACACTCGCACATACACATACATACGTACACACACACACACACACACACACACACACACACACACACATACATGCACATACACACTCGCACATACACATACATACGTACACACACACACACACACACACACAATCATACACATACATACACACAAACACAAAATAATGTAGCTTAAGAATAAAAAAAACCCGTAGTATGTTTCCATCCACCTTTTTTTATGGCCATTTTGGGATATCGCATAAAAAAACACTGCATGGAAATGGCAAGATGAGCATAAATACTAAAAATGTGCATAAAACACGTATGCAGTCAATTATCCAATAAGAATACATGTGCATAAACTACGATGGAAACACATTTACCAAATAAATCCCTCGATGCGCAACAAAACACTCATAAGACTGTGCCTAAACAGAGGATGTTGTTGATTGGATTACTGGACTAACCAGTGGACCAATCACATCACAGCATCTCAAATGTTGGTTTGATCATTCTGAAATGCCTGAGCCAAAGTCTGTCATCAGAATGAGTTTGTTCTCTTGAACAGAAGGGATGGATACGTTGCTTTATTCGCAAATGTTTTATGCGACATTCCAATTTTGCGCATAAGTTAAATGTGCAACTTTGGATGGAAACATAGCTATTGTGAAGGAGTTTATATAATTGTTTGAATTTGCTGAAAAGGCTTGGTGTGAACAGGTCTTAAACATTTCTAAAACATGTCAAGAGACACGAGGACGCAAAGGGGACGTGATTTTCTGGTGTGTTAATGGTGACTCACTTGAGCCTTCCTCTGACACCATCCCAAGACCCTCAGCCTTATTCTGCCTCTCAAATGCATTCAGGTCCAGAACACTGTCAACAAACAAAACACCATAGGTACGTCATATTGTAGATCTATAGGCATATAGGCAGCACTGTAGAAGACCCTCTTTGTTACAAATACTGCAATAGTTCAACATAATTGTGAAAGAAATAATATATATATTTCTCAATTTAAAAAAATAAAAGAAAGTGATGGCCATGTACCTGCAGGTTTGCATGAGAGCCTGCAAGCTCAGGAAGAAGCCTACATCTTTCTTGTCCTTCAAGTAGTCCAACATCCTCTGTCACAAAGACATCAACAGAGTGTTGCCAATGTTGCTTTGAGTTAAATTACCTGTTCATGCAATAAATTGTAGCCTGGCAACATTATTTATGTAATTAAACAGGTACATTATTTGTCAACTGACCTGTTGAACATCACTGTTGCCACCGTTGAGGATGGAGATGCCAAGTTTGAGAGTAGAGGACACCATGACTCCTGTCTCACCTAAGACAACACATTACGAAGGACAATTATATTTGATAAAACTTGTGTGATCGTTAGTCAAACTGGTAAAGATATCTGCTAGAATCATTTACACTACTGTTCAAAACGTTTGGTGTAAGATATTTTTAATGTTTTTGAAAGAAGTCTCTTCTGCTCACCATGTCTGCATTTGCTTGATTAAAAACAGATTATTCTGAAATATTCTTACAATTTAAAATAACTGTTTTCTATTTCAATATATTTTAAAATGTAATTTATTTCTGTGATCAAAGTTGAATTTTCAGCATCATTACTCCAGTCTTCAGTGTCACATGATCCTTCAGAAATCATTCTAATATGATGATTTGCTGCTCAAGAGACATTTCATATTGACATACTGTATATTAACATTTAGTTGTGCTGCTTAATATTATTGTGGAAACCGTGATATAATTTCTTTCAGGATTCTTTGATGAACAGAAGGTTCAAAAGAAAAGCATTTGTCTGAAATAGAAATCTTTTGTAACACTATAAATGCCTTTACTGTTGTTACATCCACCAGCTGGAGTGCCCATGATCACCACCAGAGGGCACTCCTCCTGTCTCTTTTGTTATCTCATCATGAACTACATTTCCCATAACCCCTTGTCTGGACTCATTATTGTCTGATTACTTCCACCTGTGAGTCATTTTCTCATTTATGAATGCCTGTATAAGCCCTGTGTGTTCACTCACTCTTTGCGAAGTCTTGTATGTGATACACTGCATTTCTGAGCTCTATTTTTGGTTTTGATCTTCTGCCTTTCTTCCTGGATTTGCCTGTGTCTTGGACTCACCTTTGCAGGCACTGATCATCTGCAGCACCATCTCAGCTGCTCCGCGGTCATGCAGGCGGGACTGCTGGTACAGAAGCCTCTGCTTTTCCATCTCCTTCTCCTGTTAGACAGAAATAAACATCATTCACAATGATGTTCAGCTCTAAATACCCCTGCCCCACAATCATCCAACACACACACATTCATACACCAAGCACTATACTATACCTGATAAGGAGGACCATGAAAATCTTATCTAGTAAAGATGCTGTTTAACATTTCTATTTAGAGTTTGGTTTCTCGTCCTGAGAAAATGTCTTAATTTTTAATGAAAAAAGTACTGCTGTTTATACAAGTTCTTACTTGTTTTTCTTCATTCATCTACATACACACATCTTGCATACTATTTTCATCCACAACATAAGTGCTATTAGTCATGTGTCCGTTATTTGAGCCGTTCACGTTTGCTGACTGGCACAAACGTTAGACTACAGCAAGCAGACCTGCTCTCCCTGAACGGTGAGACACATCTGTATGATTACACTGGCTCTTCCCTCTGTTTTAACCAAATTACACAGCTGGGTGCCGCACTTTCTTACAAACCCTCACACCACGACTGCTGTATCAGCTGTCGGCAGCAGAGAGGCATTTTCAAATTTTGAAAAATACACTACCATTCAAAAGTCTTCAGGCTGCAATTATTTGATCAAAAAATAGAAAAACAGTAATGCTGTGAAATATTATTATACATTTAAATAACTGATTATTTAATAGTCATTATTCCAGTCTTCAATATCACATGGTCCTTCAGAAATCATTCAAATATGCCATATTCTTATTATTATCAATGAAAAATAAATAGAACATTAAAAAAAACAGCATTTATTTGAAATCTTTTGTATTATAATAAATGTTTTTACTGTCTCTTTTGATCAATTGAATAAAAAAAATCTTGCTGACCCCATAACTTTTGAATGGTACTAGTCTATAAAAGATTTATTAACATAAAATTATATAAACATGATATAATCATCCCAGTGCAAACCTGAGGTCCAAAAATAAAAGCATATGAGAATACTGCAGTATTGGCTACTTTTTAGAAGTTACTGTATTGCGAATTCTTGTCTGAGATTGTTATTATTGTCAATGTCTTAGGGACTATTTAGGATATTGCATTAATGTAGCACATTGTTACGGCAACAGCATATTCACAATAATAATATATCTCACAATAAACTGAAGAAATTGTTCTCTGTAGTGTTGAACATTTATCGAAGTAAGCCAATTGAAAATTGGTGGTGATGATACCCTGTTGACAAAAAGGATTATACAAGTACATACAATGCATGAAGCGCGCTGATTTTTAAGCTGAACCCACCCCTAAAAGCACCCAAGCGTCCCGCCCCCAAACCCCAGCAAGAAGCCCCACCCACTCCCACCCCGCCCTGAGAGCCAGGCCATGTCCTACAACATATGTGACTTAATAGTGTATTGAAAATCTTTGTAATGAATCACGTTTTTTCCTGTTTTCTTTCATTTTAAATGGAAAATGTCAAGTGTGTTCTTTCTGTAATGTGAAGTTCTGAATGTGTTTGTGTGTGTCTGTGCAGGCTTTTACTGTAGTCTTAAGTGAGTACAGAGAAAAAGACACCAATTCGAAACAAAGACATGGAGACACTTTTGGAGACATACAAGGTTATCACATACTGGCCTGATCTAAATCCAGAAATTTATAAAACCTTCACCATACACATATTCTGTAAGAAATCTGGCATAATTTAACTGCTTTGTTTTATTGAGCTCTCTTCCAAAACCTACTGAGCCTTTAGAATTTAGAATCGTGTTTCTATGAACACTATTATAGGGGTCATGACATGAGAAATTAAAGTCACATGGGCAAATACGTTTGCATATGACCACCTCCAGAGCAAGACATCAACAAATAGTTATACATCATCGCATCATAGGCCCTGCCCACTGGCATTCAGTCACTTAACGGCTGACATTTGCCTACACTGGATGTGAAAGTCGTGTCATTATAATCAGTGGATGGTTTATTTTAATGGTGTCCTGGATTACGTTGGAGGATTATATGTTTGTTCAGAGCATTTTGTTTTGTAAACGAGGCTCAATGTAATGGAGAGTTCGCAAAGAAACTTTCGTTGAAAGATGAATCCATTAATAATAGTTAGTTAATTATAGGGTTTATTAAACAGAAATATTACAAAATAACTGCTTACATTTTACAACTGAAGCCAACGTTGAACGTTTCCAGCCTGATCTCACAGGAAAACATAAATATTTTATTAGGTGGTGATTTTGTATAAACGTGAATTGTATGAAAACTAAGAATTTTTAGAAAAAAAATCCACCATTGCAATGTATTCTGGGTTTTCAAAACACTGTTTCGAAGCTTTAAAAATCTTTTGTTTCGAATCAGTGGTTCGAATTGCGTTTCAAACTGCCAAAGTCACTTGAACTATTTAAATTTCGGAACAATTGTGATGTAACAAAGCCTCGTTTACTGAAATCACGTGACTTCGGCACTCCGAACCACTGATTCGAAACAAAAGATTCATAACAAAAGATTCGTAAAGCTTCATGAAGCAGTGCTTTGAAATCGACCATCACTAGATATTGTTAAAAAGTCATTAATTTTTTTGTTTTGCGCACAAAAAGTATTCTCGTCACTTGATAATATTACGGTTGAACCACTGTAGTCACATGAACTGTTTTAAATATGTCTTTAGTAGCTTTCTGGGCATTTGGAAGTGTTAATTATCTTGCTGTCAATGAAGGCCTCACTGAGCCATTGGATTTGATCAAAAATATCTTAATTTGTGTTCTGAAGAGAAATGAAGGTCTTACGGGTTTGGAACAACATGAGGGTGAGTAATTAATGACATAATTTTCATTTTTGGGTGAACTAACTCTTTAAATATTGGACCTCAGCACTACCTCCGCACAATTAAAGTGCATTAAGTACAAAATTAGCTGTTCCAATTTAGCAGACTTAAAGTATACCAGTTTAGTGTACTAAGAGGACAATTGCAGGGTATTTTTATTTAGCACATAAATATGTAAATGTATTGTAGTATACTTGACACAAAATACATGTAATACATTTTAGTATATTTTTTTCACTAGGGTATTAAGAGCACCCCTTAATGATGCCTTAAAATGCTGTATAGTTAGCTCATGGAATGGAGCAACTGAAACTCCCTCAACTTGAATCTTGAGAAGGTGAAGATACATTTTCTGAATTTAAATCATAACAGGAAGTCAAAAAGTCCTTAGGGTTAGTAGGTCAGTAAAGCTGTGAGATACAAAAGATGCAGACGGAATGTGAAACTACAGGCGACTGCCTACAAACTCAGAGAAGAAAGGGTTCTGGAGAGGTGGGATTGGTAATGTATTAGGAGACCAGTTAAGGGTGTTCGTTGAGTGTGTGTATGAGTGCGTACTTGAGTCTCACACACAAACACACACTCCAGATATCATCAACAGCACTAATAATACACTATTCTAAGTAGCCAGAGAGAGAACAACAATGCAGTTTTGAGGCCTGAGTCAGCAAATATTTCACATTATTGGTCTCCCAGCCTGGTGGAAGTGCTAGAAAACTTTTCACACCTCTATTAGCTTCCTTTTTAATTATCATGGGTATACAAAAGAAGCCAAATTGGTCAAAACTGATGTGTTCAGCATGTCTTGTTCTGTTTTTTGTTTTTTTTTCATCTGTTTTGTGTGCAGCCATCTCTCTGCACTCTCTCAAGTCATGCAATAAACAAGAAAATAAACTCTTAAAAAGACAAAGACTCAGATCCAGCAAAGGAGTGCACAGATCAGTCCACAGCAGGTATAGAACAAAGAGAGAAGGAGAAATAGAGACAGAGAAGAGGATAAGAGACACAGCGAGAGTCATCGAGTGTGCGGGGTGCAGTGGTTCTGGACGTGTTCACTCAGTGCGTGGCAGGAGCTGTAGCTGTAGCTGTTGGCTCCGCTGACTCCCATGGCCCCAGCCCCAGGCCCCCCCATACCATCTCTGTCTGTCGCACCTCAAAGGATGGCTCCTCGCCCCCCTCCTCTCCCCCTTCGTCCTCCTCACCAATGTGGCAGCTCTGCATGGAGAGATATGTAAGGTTAGCTTGCACTACAAACGTAGTATAGCGTATACAAACAAAGACATAAGATCTTAAAAGTTACATTTACGACTTACTTTTGCCATAATATCAGCATATGACATGTACAGATGATCCACTTCAAGCTTACTGCAGTGGGGATGAAACAAATGTGAGACTTAATTGTGAGATTTAATTGCACTGAAAACTATTGGATGAGAACAAAACTTGAAATTAATTGAGCTGGATAATAAAAATGACTGTCTGCAGTAGTGCTGCTATTGAAGTTGTTTCGGAAATTGATGAACTTTGCAACATCGACACTGTCATTGACTATGTTTGCATGTGCACAGGGCCTAAAATTAACACTCACCAAGCGCCAAATGCGAGTAAAAATCAATGTCGGCGAGTATATGAAACTGTCTCAGTCGCCATATGGGTGGTAACATTTTTATGAATTCTAGCAATGCAATGTTATAAGAACATGAAAGTGAACAAACGTGAACGACGCTCTGTACAGTTAATGGGTCAGTGCTGCATCATCACGAAAATTTAAGCCTTTCTAATGTAAATATTCAAGCGCCAGAACGCGCGAAAGAGCGCTCTATGTGGGAAGTTCAACATTTGAATCATCTGAAGCGCGAGCCCTAAAAACAGCGTCTCAGACAGTAAGCAAATACTACGTTGAGATTGCTTTCATGCCTTCCTGTGCTTAAATGGACAAATTCACACAAAATTCTGTCAAAAAATGCCCGTCTCGATGAGTATTCTAGTAAACATAGTCAGTTATGTCTTCAGTTGAGAAAGAAAACGCATAATCTGTGCGTGCTATATATACAGTCAAACTAAAAATAATTCCGACACTAGATATAATTTTTTTACTAGTGGGTGCAGGACACTATAGTTCATTTATGTAAGTGAAGATAGCAAAATAAAGTAAACTGTGACATATTATACCCAAAAATTCGTCATACAGCAGACTACTAGTAAAATTGATAAAAATTTGGGACCAAAAATTATTCAGACACTTTGACCTGACCATGTTTTGCTTAAGTGTTATCTGACATAATTAAGATTAATTTTTTTCTGACATCTTCTGAGATCTTGTCATATTTCATTACCATTTTTTTTAAACTATAGTGAATAAACTGTATTAATGAATGAAATGTTCAAGGTGTCTAAATAAATTTTGGTTTGACTGTATATATAAACGTGAGTTGACTTGACAACAAATACTGTGTTAAGACCAAACGACACAGAGACGTGCTTACATTTTTTCGGTGAGAGCAGTGCGGCTGAAGTGAAGGATGAGCTGATGAAGGGGGTCTGGTTTTGTTTCGGTTTCTTCCTCTTCTTCCTCTTCCTGCTCCAGTGCTTTCTGCAAAAACCAACGCTATGAACAAACTGCGCTCAACAGGATGTAAACACGGAGCAAATATACAAACTTACGGATAAGTCATCTATCATCTTGTCTTCAAACGAATAGCCTTCTTTTTCAATCCAGTTGCGCTTGTAACCGTCAAGGAACAAGTTAGAGGCCCGGTGCCTGGAGTGAAATGAAAATCACATTTGTGCAGCTCAATTTACTCCTAATAATTAAACTAAGGTTATGTGTGTCTTTATACCTGGGGAGGTTGTACAGTGGTGTCATTCTGAAGCAGGCCACCACTGCCTTGCGACGCTGTTTGGACAGAAGCTTGTGCCAAACTGTCTTCTTGCACTTGAATGCATGCTCAATCTGATGGAAGATGAAGAGCATGAAGAAATGGTTTAACACTAAGGAAAAAGAGTGTGGAACTGTATGTTTATGTGTGAACAGGCCTCACCAGCTCAATGTAGTAGAGAACAGCCGAAACTTCCTGAACTCTCTTCACAACCTTCTCTGGTGCATCAGCGTCTTCCGCTTGACCTGAGGTCTCTTTATATAGAGCCATCTGCCAGCGCATGGATGGGTCATCAACCTACAGACAGACAGAGGTGTATACATGCACACACTTATATTATACCAAAGACAGTGCAGTCACATTACTATGAATGGGAGAAAGTGCAACACGCAATATGAAGGTATAAGTCCCGCCTTCTAAATAAAAGAGCCAATCGGCAATTGGTAAAGTCATTGCGTCACTGCCGCTGACGCTAGCTTGTTATAGAAACAGTCGGTGTTCTGAGTCGCACTTATGACTGCACATGCACATTGGCTGGTCTAGCCTGAAAAATGCATGTTTTTTGTCATGATTTAAGCGTTTAGAAACAAAATTTATGAAACAGTTAATGTCAGATTTCATTGTTCATTTCAAATATTAAATGTAATCGTACGCTTGGTGAACAGATTTGGAGAATTTGATGTTTTCCCATTCAAAGATATAGGAGCTGTACTTGCATTAATGAAACAGCGTTTCAAAGATGGCCACCGCATGAAATGCTTTGCCTTAAAGGGACTTTGATTGTACTGAAAACGTTTTCTTCACTTGACAGAGTCTGTACTTACCTTGCCCTGTAGATGCAGGTTATTCTGCAGAAACTCCCTCACTTCCTCATCTGTGTCTTTCTGTAATATTCAAATCACCAAAAAGTCAGAAAAATTGATACTATTTAACAGTGTTGGGTGTAATGCATTACTAAGAAATTACTGTAATTTCATTATTTTTCCCTTGAAAAAGTAAAGTAAGAGATTAATCTTAGTTGTTCTGTAATTTATTTACAGTTACTTCTACTACTTATATTATTTATTTGAAAGAATGAAAAGGGCAGTTTCTATCCTTGTATTGTTCAACTGGTCGAGGTTGATATGGTTGATATGATTTAGAAAGTAATTTGTAATAAGCAACAATAATTTTTAATTTTTAATTACACTGTTAAAGATGTAATACGGCTAATAATTAATTACATTTTCAACTTACCCCACACTGCTATTTAATATACACTACCGTTCAAAAGTTTGGGGTCAGTATGATTTTTAAAAAAGAAATTAAGACTTTATTCAGCAAGGATGCATTAAAATGATCAAAAGTGACAATAAAGAAATGTATAATGTTAAAAAAAAAAAAAAAAAAAGATTTTTATTTAAAATAAATGCTGTTCTTTTGAACTTTTAATTCCTCAAAGAATCCTAGAAAAAACAATTTCCACAAATATATTAAGCAGCACAACTGTTTTCAACATTGATAATAATGAGAAATGTTTCTTGAGCAGCAAATCAGCATATTAGAATGATTTCTGAAGGATCATGTGACACTGAAGACTGGAGTAATGATGCTGAAAATTCAGTTTTGATCACAGAAATAAATTACATTTCAAAATTTATTCAAACAGAAAACAATTATTTTAAATTATGATTTTACTTTTTTTAAGGCTAAACACCATTACTGACAATCGTTTAAAAAACATTTTTTTGGCTGCATGAGATTCTCCAGCTTTGCTGTTGTTGAGCAACCAAAGCGTGAGCTGTTAAAGCTCCGCCCTCTTCTTCACCAGCTCATTTGCATTTAAAGGGACATACACAAAAACTGTGTGTTTTTGCTCACACCCAAATAGGGGGAAATTTGACAAGCTATAATAAATGATCTGTGGGGTATTTTGAGCTGAAACTTCACAGACACATTCTGGGGACAGCAGAGACTTATATTACATCTTGTGAAAAGGGGCATAACAGGTCCCCTTTAAAATGTGATCATTTTTCACTATTTTTACAGTGTTTTTGATTGAACAAATGCAGCCTTGGTGAGCAGAAGAGACTTCTTTCAAAAACATCATACACACTTACTGACCCCAAACTTTTATAGTATAGGAGAAAAACAAAATGTTTTGCTACATGTTGTTGTATGGCAGTAAATCAACAATCCTAAGCATTCTTATATGGCTTTAACATATGGCTAAGTACCAGAGAGTAGCGGATCTTGGCCAGATTTATGAGCTCTTGGTCTGCAGGGGAGCACATGTTGAGGCCGATGGGGAGCAGTTTCTTCAGAGCCGCTACGATCAGCGAGGTCTGCACGGAATAACGGTCCCCACGGCGCTTCTTCTTGGTCCGCTCAACATCTGAGCCTCCACCCTAGAAAAATCCTGCCCAGTTAGACTGATACAACGATGCTCTTACCTAAAAAGTCGACCATAAGCAGGCTGTTTTGGGAAATGAATATGGGTTTGTTTTAAAAAAGTGCTTTGAGATGTAACTTTTAAAGGCGCTATATAAAATAAAGATTATTATTATTATTTATAAAAAAGGTGGGTTTTATTAACAAAATCCATCTTCAAAAGGAGTGAATAATGTGAATATAGAAACAATTCTCTGTAAACATCTCCCTTCTGTAAGTGTCTTGTTTTTGTGAATAGATTACAATTAGCTTTTACATTGTTAAATAATGTGTTAATGGTGGCTATTTTCTATGTATTGGGGAAATTTACCAAACTAGCGTTGAGGGAAAATAACATCATGATTCAAAGGCATGTTATATCAGTCAGTTTATTAGGAAATGTTAGTGCTAAACATACAGCAGTCTCGTTGTTAGTAGTGTAAGGTTGCCCGCCCTCCAGCACAGCACACTTAAAAACATCACTAGGCTTTGGGGCCGCTCCATCCCTCACACACACTCTCTGAATCTGTGCCTGTAAGACGCCATTAATGACTGTTGCCTTCTACAACACAAGCTCCCTCTGGCCTTTCAGCATGAGATTGAGACGCAAGAAGAGGAAAAATAAAGATGAGAAAAGATTAGACTAGAGACAAGAGAAGAGACTAGACTAAAGGAGAAGATAGATGATACTAGGGCTGTGCGATTTAAAAAACAAACAAACTGTGATTCGAATTTAAAGGTGCAGTATGACACTTTTAAATATATTTTTTAAAGAGTTCCAGGTTTGCTTTTATTATTATTATTATTTTATAGTCATATTGATATATAATCACAACATTTTGGACTAATAATAATTATTATTATATTATCATTTTGCAACAAAAATATTAAACAAAGAAATTATAATATTGTAATAGGATATTATATTATCTATTATAGGATTATAATATTATTAATTAATAATGATGATGATTATTATTATTTAATAGTCATATTGATATATAATCACAACTTTTTGGACTAATAACAATAATTATTATTATTTGTATCATTTTGAAACAAAAATATTAAACAAAATAAGAAATATTACTATTGTAATAGGGATACTTTACTTTAAAGTTTAAAAATAAGTATTTAAGAAAAATATTATAATAATAATTACAACTGTAAAATTAAATTACAGTAGTAATATTTGTCTTTTTCTTCATTTTTCAACTTTTATTTTTGGAGGAAAACGTAGGATAACATAGGGAAAAGCTTGCCTTTGGCAACAGGTTTGTAAACGCTTCCGATAAAAAAATCTGGTAAAATGTTTGTCACATGTTGCGTGTTGTTTAAAATGCATGTTACAAGCAACGCAAACTCGTTTATTTAATGTTTAATAAATAGCAGCCTTTGTGATTGATAATTGCACTAATACATATCGCGATTTTCGATTATATTCTTATTAATCACCCAGCCCTAGATGAGACAAGCCAAGAGAAGAAAACAAGAGAGGAGGCATGAGAATAGATGAGAGGGAAGAGACATGAGAAAATAAGAGACATGAGGGCACAAGAGACAAGAGGAGGGATCAGTAGAGATGATGAGTGTATTAGGCAGAGGGGGAACCCATGGTGAGGAGATAACAGATGGTGCTACAGTAATGGCCGTCTCACAGCACAGAGGAGGAGGTGCTATCCTGAAAAGTCAATAATATCATTGTGCTAGCTAACACCTTACAGAGACAAACTTTTAGGGAAGTGAGCAAGTGAGTTGGGTTTGGGTAACGTCAACAGAATGGACATATTAATCAAATAAAAGGAGCAGAAAGTACAGAAAGTACTGGATACAGTGAATTAAACAAAGGGAGGGAAATATTAGATGAGAGATGTAATGAGAACTGTTCCCTAAAAGGAAAAGCCATGTTCCCTCCCTACATTACCAATGTGCTCATACAATTCCCTGAAATCTGTGATGGGTAATGGTTTAATTATGGAGTATTTTTGCTCCTAGTGAGGGAGCATCACCACCAGAGCTTGTGGGGGGAAAAAGATCAAACATTAACATCAAACCGGACAACAGAAGAAAAAGAAAGGGAAACAGACAAGTCTGCAAGAACTTCCATCAGAGGCACATCAATCAAAATCACTGTCAGGACTATGGAACTCCGATCCAGCGGGAGTTAAAGATCCAGCTGAAGAGGGTGCCATAATCCTGAAACTAAAGTCTATGGCTGAGGGCAAACACACCTCACACACACTGGCAGCGAATGAGGGTTTGGACTTCTGATTGGTGTTTTTATGTGTGTGTGTGAGTATTTGCCAATGTGTGTGGGAGATCGCCATGCGATCAGCATAGCTCTTTTTTTCGTGCAGAAACACGGTCTGACCTCTCCGTCTCCGGCCTACAGACCCCGAATCCACAGCGAGACAGGACACAGAGAGAGACAGCACTGTTAAAACTTAAACTCTCACAAACAGGAAAAAACGTCAATGGATCTATAAACCCACTGTGAGAGCAACAACAGTGTCTGTCCTCAACAGGACACGAGGTCAGCAGTCGTCTGAAGAAATTAGTTTTAACAAATCTAACAATTTTCATTTCACTTTAAACAAAATCAATCATTAAACAAAAACAATTTTATATGTTGGGGATGGTAAATAAAAGAACACAACATTTAGATTTAGACCCAAATGTCTGTTTTGTGGCAGTAAGTGGACAAACTCACCTTGCTCATCTTGCTTTTGCTGTCAGCAGTGAGGAAGGACATGTTGTTGATCTCATTCATCACCACAAAGTTCTGTTCCTCACGCTTGAAATTCTGCAGAGTAAAATAAAATAGTTATTAAGAGAGAATTATGATAAATATCAAAAGAAAAAAGTTAAAAGAAACCAGAGGCAAAAGGAGATTAGAGCCATTAGAAGAGACAAAACAAACAATAAGACATGAGATGAAAAGAGATTAGAAGATATGAGAAGAGATGAGATGAGACAAGAAGACATATTGGAGGAGACAATATGAAAGGAGACTAAGGCCGTGTGTCCACCAAAGCATTTTTTCCAGCGGCTAGCATACTTTTCCAGTTGTTTTCAATGGGAGCACCGTGTTTTTTAAGTGCCAGGAGCGTGACAAGGCGCTGAGCATCTTTTTCACGCTGAAGCGTTGAACGCTCGGCATTTTTTCCCTGTCGCCTTGAGTTGAAGAATGTTCAACTTTGAGTAAAACACTGCACTCATCACTGTCACTTTTTAGTCAGCAGTCCAATCAGAGTGGAGGAGGGGCGGGACAAATACAACACCGACCAACTGTCACAACATTCTTGCTGTACATCAACAAGCAGAGAACAGAACAAAATGGATGAGAAAGTAATATTGTTGGCCGCTTAACATTCATAGCAAGTACTGAAACAAATTATCTGTGAAATCAGCCACAGATATTCCGTATCATAGAAACAAAGCATCTCAACTGAAAAAAAAAAAACGCTGCGATGCCGAAGCGCTCTCAACTGGCTAAAAACGCTTTGGTGGACACACGGCCTAAGGGTACGTTTGACAACGATGCACTAAAAATCACATACAGATGACAACATGGTCAAAACGATCCCCGTCACATGGATCCGCAAAAACAACTAAAAATGCTGTATTATGCATGCCAGGCCAGTAGTTGGCAATGTCACATTGTAAAGAAACACTACACACGTGCGCACATACGCATTCTTCTACAACGCTGTGAATACAAACAATGTTAAACACGTAACACACATGCGCATGGCGTCACTGTTTTCACAAATTGGAGTTTTTGTAGTTTACACCGAGACGATAACGATATTGTTTTCAAAAACTTGCACTTTGAAACCCGTTTTCAAAGGTTTGCGTTTTCAGACCCCCAAAACGGCATTTTCATGTAAATGAATGGCCAAAACACAATTTTTTTTCTTCCATTTTTAGTTGAAAACAGTGTTATGTAAATGCCCCCCAAGAGACAAGAAAGAAACAGACTTACATGAGATTTGGACCAGAAGATAAAGACTTCTCCAACCATCCTGAAGAGGTCCTCAGCATCAGGGTCAGGACAGGTCAACCACCTCGCCCTTTAAACGACACAAAGAACCAAATCAGAGAAGACAATCTTACTCCTGACGATCTTCTAATAAAAATGAAGGATGCGGATGAGCGATACCTGTTGTTGTCCACGTATCGGATGAGTAGCGGGTAAAGAGCATACAGATCCCTGCAGAGCACAGCAAACTCATCGCGAATGGTTCCCTCTTCACTGTCCACCTCTGTCTTTCCCTCCATACGCAGCTGCTCTTCCTCGGCCACCACCTTTCCACTGCGTTTCTTCAGCTTCTCCATGGTGGGGATAAAATGGGACTTGAGCATCTCCGGCTTCGCTCTGCTCACAATGGGCTGAGCAAACACTGTGGAGAAACAACTCTGTAAGTAAATCATCAGTATTGACTACTAAGGCTGGGTTGAAAATAGCATTTTCTCGATTTCAACTGATTCTCATTTTGATGAACCGATATTGATTCTTAAATCCCAAGAATAGATCCAGGGGGCCATTGTCAGCTCGGGATTTCATGCCCAAGACCCAACAGGAATATAGATCAATAAAAAAATAACTTTTTAAGCAAACATTCAAATGAAATTGATAGTAACTAGTGGTGCTGAAATGAACCATTTCTACGATGCATCACGATGCGGACGTGGACCCTTCTGCATCGATGCAGTAATAATTAATTATAGCCTACTGGCGTTTCTCTGACGTCATTCGTTGCATACAAGCTCCTCAAGCTAGCATAAAATGGTGGAGGGAGGCAAAACACAAAAGCGAGTAATAAAAAATGCACCCACTATTTTAATATTTACAGCATGACGATGGCCTGACGTTGCCTTACGGCCCGACCGTTGGCTTGGCGTGTCAAGGCCTTAAAATGTCATGTACATCCAAAATGAATCGATATATCGAATCGAGATCGGATCAAATTGCAAGCTTGTGAATCAAAATCGGATCGAAACGTGAAATTTGTGTCAATGTCTAGCCCTAATGACTGCCATTCACTGCCGACTCCAGGTTTAGTTTTTTCTCACCTGCCAATCTCTTCATCCAGGAAGCTTCGTCAATGCCCAGGTTGTTGACAACAATCTTCATGATGCTACCCAAGAGCTGATTGAGATGTTCGGAGGTGACGTCAGTGCACAGACAGCCCTCCTGCTCTGGGAAGTTCTCCGGGCCCCTCTCCCACCAGCGAGGAAGGTAGTTGCACAGCATGGGCAGGGCGATCTCAATCATGTGGGGCATCTCTGTGTAACGGGCCCCAGACTCTGCCAGATCCCCGATCTCTTTCATCAACACGTCCAGCTCAGGAATGTCCAGACACAGTTCCTGCACTTGACTGGGCAGACCCAGAACTAAAACATGGATGATAAGGGAGTTAAGGAAGCGCTAGTTGATCGCAACAACCATTGATGTTCAGAGCGAGCTACTGACTTGTTCTCTCTCGTGGGGTTTTGGTGGTGTACACAGAGTATGCGTTGAACTCGTTGAGGTTAGGCTCCAGGAAGGCAACAGGCATGGCAGCAGCCAGATGAGCCAGGCACTCTCCTAGAGCTGGTCTTTGGCTGTGTGGTATCACACCATAACATTCATTAACACATGCCATCCTGTAAAACGGTTCATATAGAAACAAACACGAATTTATAAAGCCGTTTCCTTACTTCTCAACATGAGGGGTCTTTACAGTGCCCAGGGAATAGATACTGCACATGATACGGTAACAGGATATCTGCAAGTCATCCACTGAGTGATGAAGGAAAAGAGAAAAAAATGAGGGACAGTGTGTGATTTTCCTTATGTCTCAGTGGCTAAAAATGGGAAAATTTGTATGCGATTTGGCCGTTCTTTACACGACAATGGGGGGGTCTTTTGAAAATGGGTTTCAAAGTGCACGTTTTTGAAAATGATACCGTTATCCCCTGCAACTACTAAAACGCGAATTTGTGGAAACGGTGACTTCATGCGCATGTATATTACGTGTTCAGTCTATAGATGAGCAGTGTTTCTTTACAGAGTGACATCGCCAGTTACTGGCCTGGCATGAATAATAATTGTTTTCACAGATCCGTGTGAAAAGGGATCATTTTGACAACATTGTCATCTGTATGTGAGAGAAAACTTGACAGTTTTTAGTACATCGTTGCCTTGTAACTTACAACTACAATATCACAACTATTACCATATTTATTCCTATTTTGCATTTTCTAACTCTTGATTAATTGTTATTTATAATGTTATAATTTGTTGAAGAGTTGTCAGAACAAATTAAATTAAATAATACTATTTATTTACACACTTTTCTCTATTTGCATTCATTTATATTTTATTAATTTACACTATTAAATTAAATTAAATACTTATTTACAACATTTTAACTATTTTTAAGTTACATTAATTAGTACTACTTGCTACTTAGTACTACCATCCTAGGTGTATATGACTATCCTCTTTCAGACGAACACAATCGGAGATATATTTAAAAATATCCTTAGTCCTCCACAGTTTATAATGGTTGTGAATGGCTGCCCAAATTTTGAAGACAAAAAAAAAGCATCCATCCATAAAAAAATGAAACATAAACGCATTCATTCACTTCAGAAGGCCTTTATTAAATCCCCTGGAGTCGTATGGATTAATTTTCTTATGGATGGGTGCATTTTTTCACAACCATTCATTTTTAAGTGAACTATCCCTTTAACGCCAGATACACACTGTACGATTTTAGCCCTGATTTCACTCGCCGAAAGTGTTGAGGAAATCGTAGATAAATGGACAAAATCTGAGGCAAATCAGTGTTCGTAAATGCGATCGCCGATTCCTGTGAAATATTTAGCATGCTAAATATCTGGACCTTGACTAACTCAAGAGTCATGCAGTGTGAACATTTTTTTCCCTGGAAATTACATCGGAAATTGACATGGAAATTACACAATAGCAACTAAAAGGTACCCCAGACAGTAATCTAGTGTGAGAAGACCAGCGATCCAATGTTTTTGAATATCGTGCAGTGTGTATCCGGCATTAATTGAAATGTAACTGATAGATAGACCAAAATACAGCCTTTTCAATTTAATTCCTGCCACCAATTCATTATTTATTTCCTTCATTAATCTATTTATATATTAATTAAATGTACTCTGCTATGTAGGTTAAATTCAGTCACTTTAAATGACTCATAAAAATCTATGAAAATATCTCACAGATGACATCATCTCCAAACTGGTGCTGGGCGATGTGGTCGAACAGAGAAGTGAGCACTGGCAGAAGAGCAGTGGTGGTGTAGCTTATGTTCTGAGATACACCTTTCACCTGTTACAGAGAGAGGGGAGAGACAGGTTCAATTTAGAAACTTTGACAAAGAACAAATGAACATCTCAGAGAACAGGACTATATTTACATCTGACCTGGTTTTTGGTAGACACCTTCCCCAATTTGAGGTTCTCAACCATTTTTTCAATATCATCAGCAGCACTCTCAAAGAAAGAGCGCAGACCAGCCTTCACAATCTCAGGCCCAGATTTCATCACAGTCCTGGAAGAGAAACAAAAGACAAGCAAGACATTTAATACATAAATGTTAATTAAAGGGATAGATTACTCAAAAATGAATTCTGTCATCAGTTAGTCACGCTCATGTCATTCCAAACCCATAAGACTTTCATTCATGTTTCGTTCACAGATTTAATTTAGGCTTTTATTCACATTTAAACACTGATCTGTGCTCTGTAAAATGGAAGCTCAACCATACTTGCTTGATGCACGAGAATGAACCTCTTTGGATCTTTTTTTTTCTTGTTTGGTTATTAAAGTTTATATGTGAATAAAAGCCTAAAGAAATGTGTTCATCATATAAAGTGATTGTGTCTTTTCAGATGACTTGGATTAAACTGCTCGATTCATCTGGATTTGTTTTATGATCTCTTTATTTGAAGCGTCAAGAGTTTTGGGTGAATATACTTTCAGTGTCAACAGACATACCTGGCGTCCAGTGAGCGGGAAAGAATATGAAGGCAGTTTACCACTGCGGTTGCATCAGTGCCTGCACACACAAACATTTAGAGAATGACATAGGCCTTAAACTATCACCTACAATTAGCCTACAACATATGGACTGAGGCTACTATGCTACGATATATGACACTGATATAGAATGAAGAGGTATAATAAAAGCCAAAGCAGATATTCTTCTGAAATACTGAGCCAACACTGCAAATGATGCACCAACTTAAGCAAAGCACTGCAAATCATTAGAGAACCACTCAGAGAGAGAGAGAGAGAGAGAGAGAGAGAGAGAGAGAGAGAGAGAGAGAGAAAGAAAGAAAGAAAGAAAGAAAGAAAGAAAGAAAGAAAGAAAGAAAGAAAGAAAGTGAGGAGGGAGATAAAACCAACGAGAACTCTTGAGCAAATAAATGGAACTATTAGGAACGGATGTACCGATGGTGTGAAACATTAAAGAAAAAGGGGAAGACAATGGAAAAATTAAATGTGCAATCGGGCCATCATGCAGGATTCTTACCAAAGAGGGAAACCCTGTGTCTCACCAGACCAGCCAACTTACAGAAGATACTGAGATAGAAGATACATAGATAGAAAAAGAAGAAAAAAAGAAGGGTGGAGGGTTGGGAAAGAGAGAATGGCATGAAAAGGAATAAAATGGTGAGGTTAAGATGATGGAAAAGTAGGAGCAAAATAATGTGATCCATAGAAGATAAATGTAACAAAAGGATGAGGGGACCCGTGGGAAAATACTCCAGGAGGGGGCAGAGAGAAAACCACAGGCAAGAAGAAGTGTGAGGAACAGAGAGGACGTGACAGGTCAAAACTAACATCATTTAAAAAATGTTTTGTAAACATTCATGTCATCAAATTAAAATCTTTAACTCTCTGGTGCTGTTCTGTCATTTTTTACCGTACATTTTACGTTTTTACATTTAATTTTGTACTTCATCAGAATGGTACAAAGCTTGGTAAAGGTTTTGGCACTTGCTATGTGAAAAAAAAAAAATCATGGACATGATTTGAAAAGGTTAAATGGTTCTGAAAAAAATAGCCAGTCACACTTGTATTGTTCGGGTCAAAAAAGACCGCATTGTAAATGAATAGGAGACGAATTTCATCTAGAGGAAACTTTTGGTACTGTGCCCAAACAAAATCTTAGTGAAAGCAAATTATTTGAGATATCAAGCTCACATTTGGAAAACAACTTATTTAGATTTATGGCTTTGATTTTAGAGTAACATATGTTTTAGAAAATACATATTTCATGTCAAATTTAAAAATAGTATTTTTGTGCATTTTTCATAATAATAAACTTCTATAATTTTTTTTTGTTTGTTTCACTTTTTTACTTTTTTTACTTAAGCAATAATCTGCCATGTGTCTTCTTTAAAGGGAATCTATAATGCCCGTTTTCACAAGATATAATATATATGATATATATATATATATATATATATATATATATATATATATATATATATATAAAAAATAAGTCTCTGGTGTCCCCAGAATGTGTCTGTGAAGTTTCAGCTCAAAATACCCCACAGATAATTTATTATAGTGTGTCAAATTTGCCCCTATTTGGGTGTGGGCAAAAACATTTCTGAATGGTTAGTAGATAAATTTATGTAGTTTCTGTGGAGTTGATTCAACTCACCGACTAGCATGTGTTGTCATGTTAATCTGATATGCAAATCCAGCGTTGAATTGACCCTCGTTTGTGAAGCAGTCACAAAAAACTCAACAGCACCACGCGAGCAGCACCAGAGGGTTAAAGTACATAAAAATATGACTAGGCTAGTGATTCCCAACCCTGGTCCTGGAGTACCCCCAACACTGCACATTTTCGATGTCTCTCATATCTGACACACCCATCTGAGGTCTTGGAGTCTTTGGGTGCTTCTCAATCGGAAAGATGCATCCCAGTGAGGCTGCATTTGTTTTGCATAGTTCATTCAGCTCAGTTAACTGAAGTATATCCTTCCCGTCCTTCAATCACCCACAATCCTTTGCACACATTCCTTTTCACAAGAAAGAACTGCAGGTACGTGTGAAGAAGCTATGCGCACTTACTAGACCGTCTCATTCTAGTGTGCTGAGGAGGGCTCTAGCCTACACTCCTCCAAAGGCCTCACTAGGATGCAGCTTTCCATTTAAGAAGCACCCTTTACTAATGAGCTGATGAGTTGAATCAGGTTTGTTTGATTAGGTAAGCATAAATAAAATATGCAGTGTTGGGTACTCCAGGGCCAGGGTTGGGAACCACTGGACTAGGGTACCACAGAAAAATGAAGATCTGTAGCATTAGTTACCTAGCAATCATCTCCTTCTCCTTGTTGGAGGCATGACCTCCACTGCCCAGGACTTTTGCAGGTGTGGACAGGAAATACAGGCAGTGATTCTTAAAGTACTGGTTTACCAATGGAAGCAGAATCTACATGAAAAGAATATAAAGAGGAAGAGGAGAGTGTGAGAGGCTGTAATCCGTAGGATGGAAAGTCTGTATCTTTTCCAACTAATTCCCACTGAGCTCTGTTTCATTAAGCATGCACTCATTGCCAGTCAAAGGTGTCTCACCTTGGCAAAGAATTTAATCTCCTGTTCATGAGGAGATTTCTCCACTCTTCCACTGCTCACAACGGCCTCTGGAGTAACAAACATGCAGAAAATTAATAAAAAACACCTACATCAAGAATTCTTTGGATTTAAGACTGCTATGAATGTATACCAAGATGAGCAATAAACTCCTGCGCGATCTCCATCCACTTCAACAGCTTCTGCAGGAAACCATAAGCAAAACGCTTCTCAATGGAGGAAATCTCCTGCTCCATGTCCTTTAAACCCCTAAAGAAGAAAAATACAACATGAAATGAGTGTATTTTTCCACCTCATTACATTTTTAACAGCAAATTCAACTTGCCATAAAATATGCATGAGGGAAGAACAAAACACTAAACTTGGTTAAGGTATTTATCTGACAAAATTATTTGGGGAAAAAAAGGCAAACTACAACTATACGTTTTATTTTACAATGCAAAAAGAAATGCATAGAATATCAGGCCCACAGGAAAAAGCATACACTGACAACAACATAATCGTTAGTTCTCCCTTGTTTTGCAAAACAACTTCTTTGTATGGCAGCCTGGCAAAAAATTATATCCACACAATTTGGCATGTTTCATTGCGTTATCACAAATAAAACAATTGACTCCAAAGCACAACTACGCAATATGCTTAAAGTTTTTAAAGTTTTTGGTGGATTCTTGTATATTTGTGGGCAAAATGATTGTTTTTCTTGTTTACAGACTTTCGGCATAATGCTTAATGACACCTCTGGACCTTATCACAATAACACTGAAGGACAGCAACATTTCATTTGTGTTTTAAGCCATTTTTGTTGTACCTGGTGACAGCATATCCATTGAGCTGGAGGAATTTGAGCAGGTCTTGGGCTTTCTCTCTGTCTCTTGCCTTCTCTTTTGCCGTCAACGTATCATATGGTACCAGCAAAGGATGGGTACCACCACCTATGGACACAAAAAAACACAAAAACTAGGCGATAATTCATGGGCTGGCATGGTTTATATTATAAACATTATTTTGTGCAGTCTTTTGTGCAGGTAAACAAAACAAACAGTCTTACCCTTGGATTGTAGCTCCATCTTCTTCTTGCGGCCCCAGGTGTTATGGTAATTTTCAGCAAGCTGTTCTGCCATAGACTGAACAGATGGAAACATGAGGAATGAAGCAATCACAAGTGTTTCTGAATGTCTTATACTGAATTAATATAAATAATATATACCTGTAGCTCTCTGGACAAGGCCATGCCTGTCAGTTCCACTGGCTGGGGAGAGTATCCCTGGCTGGGATCATAGGTGGCCTGCAGGAGAAGTATATATAGGTAAGAATATTGGGTTTCTTCAAACATAAAATTTCCATCTTCTTTGTTCCATCTCTTTGTTACCTGAGCAGTCTGGGAGATCTTCCTGGTGGTCTTCACCTCGGTTTTTTCAGTCTCTCCATCTCTGGCTTTCTCCAGAGTCCATTCCCACGCCAGCATGGCCTTGATGGACTCTTTAATGGGCCAGCGATAGATCTCCTTATCCTAGAGAGAGAATAAGAAAGGGAGGCTGACCTTGATTTTGGACAACCAACTATCAAAACAAAGCCGAACAATGGGTTTTAATAAAGAAATGTTTAAAAGAAGATCCATTCAGACCTTCTCAGAGAAAGTCTTGTACGGCCGCAGCATAGGGTGAGTTTTGCCGTTCTCATCCAGGACCTCTCCATATGTCCAGTTGTTTTGGATCTGAAAGATGGAAACAAAAAGGATAAAAGCCTATTCTCAATCGTACAATGTATTTGGCTTTAACAAATAAGCACAAGTGCTGATACTGACCTTCTCAAAAGCCCATTTATCATGCGTGTGCTCAGCATATTTGTTAATGAAGGCATCAAGTCTCTCAGGAATGATGGTGCTGCAAAAAAACAAAAAGGAAACAGAATCGTCTGTTACTGTTGTTCATTTGAATACAAATCTTTTAATGACTCCCTCAAAAGAATTCTTTGTGTTGATCAGCTAAGGAGAAAAAAAGAGAAAATCTGTTTCTTCCATTCAATAGGACTATACAATATTGATAATACATTTCTATGATTATTATTTAAATGTCAAAAATTAAACAAATCCATAAATAAATATATTACTAATGCAATAATGCTATTGTACTGTAAAATTAAATTATTTAATATTTATTTTAATATTAATATTATTTATATTAATAATATTTAAGTATTAAGTAATAGTAATACTTAAGTAATTCAAAATCATATTTTATTTTTATTATTATTAAACTATAAAAATTAAATAAATCAACAAATATATTACTATTGCAATAATAACTTTGTATACTGTAAAATAAAAATAAAACAAGTATTTAATAGTAATAATAACAATAATAATAATTTTAGAGAACAACAGTAAAATTACATTAATTACAATTCTAATATTTATGGCTGTCTTAATTTCTTTGGTTTCAAATGTTAAACAATAGAGCTTTTATTTTGGCAGAAAAAAACACTGGGAGACCTTAAAGCTTCTATTGTGCTGCCATATTTACAAATCATTCTCAAATGATCAAATTTGGGAAGATGGTTGGTGCATTTTGTTTCAAATGAATAGAGATACCCTGTATCTGTATAAATACAGAAAAAACACATACCTGAAATATACACATGTGCACATACTGTATATTAACCCAAAGATGTGGAAATAATACTACAAGTGAACTATAGCTGATCTTTTTCTCACTTGGTTGTCTCCACTGGTTTGGGGTCAAAGTTGCCCTCAGCGTCGACAGATGCTTTCTTCTCAGTCACAGATGAATAGCTAGCATCCACGTAGTCAGGAGGGATGGCACCCGCTATGGCGCAGATGCAGGGCATGGCGATCTTAAACAGCTCTGCATCAAATTTCTACAGAGATGAGATGGCAAGAACTGTAAGTGTTCTTTTTTTCAATAAGAATTCATCTGTTGAGACATGTTTGTGTTCGTCAAACCTTGTGCGCGAGGGACTCAAAGATGCCCCAGAAAAGTTTGCGAGAGAGATGCAACTCCTCCTCTGATGAGACTCCAAAGTTTGCCCATCCATTCGGCAAGCAATAATACTTCCAGCAGCGCTCATAGTGGTTGGTCAACAACTAAAAAGAAACAGGATCAGCTTAATTACACTTGCACAAAAATATGATGATAAGCAACAAAACAAAAATCGTTCTAACTAATTAAAATAACTATACTTGCATACCTTTAGGGGCATCTTGGCGTACTCGTTTAAGATTGGCACATCAAACACCAGCCTTCTCAACAGATGCTGCAACATAGATGGCCGCAGATACCTAAAATTCACAAATATTACTTTATTATCTCCAGTATTTTAAGTTAGCATTTCTAGTATTGCTGTCAGTCCAGAGTGGATAACTAACTTGACAAGAGACATAAGGCAGTCCTCGATGACGTCTCTCTGGGCTTTGGTAAGTGCACGGCCACGGGACAGTCTGTAGATGGTGTGCAGCATAGAGTCGATCATGATAGCACGGTGGTCAGTGCCAGCAAACAGTGGGGCACACTTAGTGAGCAGAGGCAGCACAGCTGAGCACAGGTAACGGTTCAAAGCCAGAGCCATCTCTGTGGTGCTAAACGCCACCTGGAAGAACATTACAATTGAGATCACAATGTTATGATGTATATGATACAATATGAGATATATGATATGACATATGATATTGTGACCATCACAGTGGGGCAGAAACCTTGTATGTCCAAAAACGCTACTTTTCAGGAAATGGAAAAAACATTGCATTTTTTAAATAATTAAACACTAAATTATGTCATTAATTATTCACCCTCATGTTGTTCCAAACCAGTAAGACTCTCATCATCTTCGGAACACAAATGAAGATCTTTTTGATGAAATCTGAGAGCTTTTTTGTCCCTCCATTGACAGCTACGCAAATGATAATTTAAAAAAATGCTTCTGCAAAAACCAATGAGGTTCATTCTTGTGTTACGCAGCATGTTTGAGCTTCCACATGAGGTTTGTTTTTGCGTGTCAAGCAGGCTCAGTTGAGCTTCTGTTTTTCTGATCAATGTTTATATGTGAATAAAAGATTTAATTATAAATTAAATCTGTTCATCATATAAAGCGATTGAGTCCCTTCAGAAACTTTGGACTAAACCACTCAACTCATATGGATTAGTTTTACGATCTCTTTATGAATTTTTTGAAGTGTCTAATGTAATTGCGTAGTCTGTCAATGGAGGGACAGAAATGTCTCAGATTTAATTAAAATATATCTTCATTTGTGTTCTGAAGATGAACAAAAGTCATGAGAGTGAGTAATTATTGACAATTATTGATTATCCCTTTAAAATTTTAACAAAATCAAGCTCAAATGAAGTTACAAGGTATTTGACCAGAGAATGTCAGACATATGCATTTTGTCCATCATTAGAACAGCCGCATCTGAAGCAGTAAGTGCATCGCATTACGTCTTCATCAAATTACAGGTTATAAGGTTTATTGTAGCTATGTGGATGCTCAGTTTTTTTCTGTCATTTGGGCAAAAGCTTAAGTTATAAAAGATGAAGTGCTATTCATCATGGACATTTTATGATCGTGCGCATGTGGTGGTCATTGTAAGTCCACAAGGCCATAAGTGCATATGAAGTGTGCCATTTGGGACAGGGCCTAAGACACTCTTCTCTGGCATGGGTGGAGTTATGAGGTTTCCACAATATATTATATTAATTCAAATAAATTATGAAAGGTAAAGAAGTGATGATAAAATATGAATGACAATATTAAGAGCTCACCGTATCTAGAGAGGCTGCAGCTCTCATATCGGGCAGGAAGCCCACCTCTAGCACATGCAACAGGAAGTCCTGGTTATCAATGCCATACACTCTGTCCAGGAAAAGCACCATGGAGGCTTTGTGGTCTGGCACAAAACTCGCTGACATTTTTGGCTCAACGATCTGACCATCTATGAAAAGTATCGCAGACAAAACAAGAGTTAATTGCAGAAGTGAGTTTTATGAAAGCCCGTTTTCACCTCAGAGTAAAAAAGACTGAAAAATAAAGATTAAAATAAGAAAGATGTGCTCTGTTGTGTACCTTTGCCTAAGGTGGGGATCTGAACAGGAAGGCTGATGACTCCCACCAGGTCTTCAATGGGTACGAGAGACCTCAAAATGGCTCTGATTCTCAAAGCTTCACCTTTACCTGCTTGGATCAACTGTGGGTAAAGAACAGGTTGAAAATCAAAGTCCACAGGAAATCTGTTGAAATGTGACCTAAATATTATACACTACGACTCAAAAGCTTGGGGTCAGTAAAATTAAAAAAAAAAAAAAAGAAATTAATACTTTTATTCAGCAATGATTAAATAAATTGATCAAAAGTGAAAGTAAGGATTTTTATAATGCTACAAAAGATTTCTATTTCAAATAAATGCTGTTTTTGAAACATTTTAATTCATCAAAGAATCCTGTGTATCACAGTTTCCATAACTATATTAAGCAGCACAAACTTTTTTAAACATTGATAATAATCGGAAATGTTATTTGAGCAGCAAATCAACATACTGGAATGATTTCTGAAGGATCAACATTAAAAAATCTTACCAACCCCAAACATTTGATAGAGTACATACATTACGTTTGTCATGGACTTCACAGGTAAATCATTAAGTTGTTATACTTACATGCATCTCAGGAGCGCAGCGACCCAGCAAGTCAATAAGGGCACAGTAAAATGACATGATAGCATTTCCAAGATGCACTCTGTTCTCCTCAGGCTGCTCCTCCCCTCCAAACCTGTGAACCAATCACAAGGGGTAAAAAATGTTATATATAAATAGCACTCACTATTGATATATAAAATATATAGTATTCATATTTAAGCATTCACTTTCACTGAAGCATCTTACATAAAGCGTCTGTCCTTTTTAGGAGTTGGCCCATCTCGGGCAGGGTCCTCAGAGATCTTAATGGCCTCCTCGATGGCAGCTAACAAACCCGCACCACCCTCTCCTCTCAGTGCGGGGCCAAAGCACTCAGGCCGACGAATCAACAGACGAACAACCACGTTAGCGTTCTCCTCTACGCTCTCACCTGCAGGGGGAGACAAAAAACACAAAGTTTAATTATGAATGCCTTCAAACACAGGAGTCAGAGACAGAAGTACACTAAACATGCTCACCATTTACAAACACTGCAAAGCGCAGGAAGTCTAGATATCTCTCTCCTCCACTTGGATTCCATCCTATGTCAGGGTAGCCTTTAGACAACAGCATGGGGCACATCCGAAGGCCACAGCCAGCCAGATACGTCACCACCTGAATAGCACAATGAACCAATTAATTTTTATGTAGTGGTAAATTATACATTTGTCCAGGGTGCCTTCCCCTGCCTCTAGCCTAGAAAACTGGGATAGGCTCCAGCCCTGTGACTTAGAAAGTCATAAAAAGGAATAGAAAGAGAGAGAGGTTCAGACTTCTAAGCATTACCATCTCAAGGTCTTGCTCTTGCAGAGCCAGGGCCAGTTCATTGTTGTCAATACAGGACGCAGCAGCAACATCCAGAGGAGTAGATCCACGCACCCCTAAAAAGACACACAAAGATTAAAAATCATAAAAAATTTTTTTTTAAAAGATACCAAGATCTAAATTGTATTATTTTAATATTATTTATATTTTTTTTTAACTAACTAGGTGTTAAGTGGTTAATTGGAAAAATCAAATGATTGTCGGCGTAGTCTAATGGTGTATTTTTATATGGTTATCAAATATCACATTCCCTGTTTGTTCTTTGAAAAGCTTGTATATGTGGGTTTAGACATGACTATAAAACACATCAAGTGTGTAAGGCTTAACTTTTTTTACCCTGTCCACACACAAATTTGATGAAAAAGACAGGACCTGTTTTATCGAGGTCCTTCTGCTTGGAATATGGTTCCCATAAACATGAGAAACAACAACAACATTTATTTATAAAGCACATTAAACACAATATAAATTGATAGGCCAAAGGAAGCGTATAAAGGAAAAAGGTCCCAAAATGGATCCCTGGGGCACACCACATGAAAGAGGAGCAGATGATGAGGACAAATTCCCAAATTTACAGGGAAAAGTCCTATTCTCGAGGTAAGAAGCAACCACTGTAGTGCATTGCCCTGGATACCTACCATACATTTAAGACGCTCAAGAAGAATTATTATGTATTATGTCAGTGGTATCAAATGCTATGCTTAAATCCAACGAAACTAGCACAACACAAGAGCCTGAATCCAGAGCAAGCAAAATATAATTTGTAAAGATATGCTTACAAATATTTAGGTCTATGTTTGATGTGCTGATAATTTAAATGATTGAATTATATATTTCTGTCATATGTTTTGTATGTGCTGTTACTTATTCAGATTAACAGAAACACCAAAAGTGGAAGTAGTACAGTTTGGTGATTTGATCTGAGTAATTGTATTCTCATAAGGAAGTCCACATCACAGCTATAACGATAATGACATATAGGTATGATATAATTGAAATCACTGTCAGAACGATTTTTTTTCCAGCTAATTAACAATAAAAACATTGACAGCCAATCAGAATCCACCCTATCCATTGTGCATTGGTGTGGACGCTAATATAGTTTGTTTTAATTTTCATACTTGGTGTGAATGGACCTTAACAATAATAAAAATATGCCATCTGCGTCAGGTAAGTTTTACAAAGTAACCGACCCAGTCCAATGCCACTGTTCTGAAGCAGGTATGAGAGGTGGTCGAACATGGAGCGCTGGTTCTGACGGCTGATCCTGCAGAAGTAGCACAGGAAGCGACAGCAATTGGTCACCATTTGCGGGAATCGAATTTCCTACAGAACAACAACAAAAAAAAAAAATGTTTGTTTCCCTTTACATCAGTTTCAATTGCAGAGTCGGATCCTTGTCCAGGAATAACAGCTTTAAATGTTCAGTATACGAATAACAAAAACAGGAAAGCACCTTAGAGTCTCCTCCGCCTCCTAGCACGTTGACCATAACCTCCATGACTGTCTCATGCATGCCCAGCGCACGCATCAGGTTAGGGTGCTGGTAGAACAACTTGTTGTTCATGATGTTCCTACGAGACAGGAGACAAAATGTATTTGAAATACTACAAATGATGCAAAAGATATGATTTTCAGCTAAACATAAATTACTCTTGAGAAGTTCAGAACAAAGAGAACAAAGGGTTTTTTTTTTTTTTTAAATGAAAATTAATAGAAAGAAATTAATACTTTCAGGAAAGACATTAAATTGATCAAAAGTGACAGAAAGACATTTATAATGCTACAAAATATGTATATTTCAAATAAATGCTGTTCTTTTGAACTTTCTATTCATTAAAGAATTCCCAAAAAATGTATCATGGTTTCCACAAAAATAAGCAGCACAACTGTTTTCAACATTGATAATATATGTTCCATGAGCAGCAAATCAGCATATTAGAATGATTTCTGAAGGATCATGTGACACTGAAGACTGGAGTAATGATGCTGGAAATTCTGCTTTGCCATAATAAATTACATTTTAAATTATATTAAATTAGAGAAAAGTTATTTTAAATTGAAATAACATTTACAATATTACTGATTTTGCTGTATGTTTTATCAAATAAATGCACCCTTGGTGAGCATAAGAGACTTCTTTTAATAACATTAATAAATCTTACCAACCCCAAACTCCAGTGTACATCAAATATGGATTTAGATGTCAAGCACTTTATGTACAGTATCATGTCCTGTAGTCATTTGAAGTACCCACCCAATGCTCTGGATCATAAGCCTCTCCTCTTCCGGGCCCATCTGGACGATGAGCAGGGAGCGGATCTGACCCAGGCACTCCAGAAGGTCCATTGTGTCCTGTATGGACACAGCGTTGATGGCATAGGCTTTTGGCAGGGCGCGGGTCAGCTCTCCCAGTGCATCATACTGCCGGTGGAGAAGACTGAACATGAGCCGCACCAGCTCAGGGTTCTGAATAAAGGACTCCTGAGCCCAGTGGATCATTGTGTGGGATATCAGCTCCTGTAAGCTACCTGAGGAATAGAATGACATCCAGAAACATTAGACAAACACACAGTAAAAAAACCCAAAAAAAAACATAGTACCATTTTGAACTATAGTTGAGGAAAGCGGTGTAACCATGAGATGAGGTGAATCTGAACAACCTTCTCAAGATGTTTTACTACATTTACATTTTACTCACCAGGTTTGGGCTCTTCCTCTGGTTCTGGCTCCTCTTCTTCCTTTTTCTTCCTAAGGTTCTTGACCTTCTCCACCAAACTGAGAAGTTTCCCTTTCAGAGACGCTTCTACCTCTTCCTCCTCCGCTTCTTCTTCAATGTGGACACCTGAGGTACAAAAACAAATATGGGTAAGAACCACATAGTCCAGATTTTTTTTGTCCAGACTTGGTCAGTCATTAAGGTTATGTTCACATCCGATTATTTGTTTATCCAATTGGAATCTGATCTAAATGACTGACTGTCCACAATGTGCATCACAACTTTTCAGATCTGATTTGTGTCCCCTGTGGTGCTCTTTCATTTTCCGGAAAATCTGCAAAATTCGATTAAAGCATTCACACTGAAACAGATTACCAAAAATGCAATATTTTGCCATTTATACTTGCTAAATATGATCATATTTGCACAAAAATCTGATTTGGACTGATAGTCCAACAAGGCTTAGGTCTTCTTCATCATTTTTGTGTGTCATAATTTGTTTGTTTAAATCCTCAAGAAGAAGAACTGAATCAGTTTTCAGGTGATTTTTCAGCAGCAGATGCTTGGTGTTGTAATGTGGTTGTACAGTAATTTTGTGGGATGTTTTGAGCACTGACCGCAGTGATTTAGGAGGTCATTGTGGAAATTCTGGAGGGTTTCCCGCACTTCCTCTGGCACGGGGCAGTCTTCATCTTCTGGGCTGTTCTTGAAGTTAGTCAACAGGAAAACCTACATATATGCTCACAATCAGTGATCAGCCTTCCTGAAAGCAGTTAAAATCATATGCAGATTTAAAGAAGAGCTTAAAGTGGAAGTGTGTCTTATACTTGTTCCTGAGGAGGAGAGCGGAACTCTCTGGTCCTGCGAGCCGTCTCTGCAGCAGACATAGTAAATGCTCTCATTAGCTCGCCATATCGTTCACGCTGGTTTGACTGGATCTGCTGTACGAAATTATCAGAGAATGCCAAAATAGCCTCAACTCTGTGTCTGAGCTCACAGTCACAGAAATACTGTAGAAGGGTACACATCTAAAAGAGAGGGGGAGAGACAGACAAAGAGAGTATTAAAAAAGTACTAACAAGAGAAAAATAGACAGACAGATAGATAGATAGATAGATAGATAGATAGATAGATAGATGCATAAATAGAAGGTTGGATGGATGGATGGATAGATAGATGGATGAAAGAATGAATGAATAATTAGAAGGATGATGGATAGATGGATGAATAGATAGATAGATAGATAGATAGATAGATAGATTACATTTACCTGCAGTTTTACAGACTCTGGCAGCTTCATTTGAAGTAGGCCCTCCTCTGGTGCCTCCTCTTCATCCTCTTTGGCCTCTTCTCCTACTTCCTCTGCCTCCTTTTCCTCCTCTGCTTTTTCTCCATCCACTTTCTCTCCCTCTTCCTCCTCCACTGCCTTCTCTGTCTCTTTTCCTTCCTCTCCCTCCTCCTTCTTCAAAGCTTTGAGCTCCTCATCCTCCTCCTCCTCCTCCTCTCCAACTCCTTCATCCACAGCTTCCTCCTCTCCTTCTGCCGCTTCTTCTTTCTCCTTCACCTCCTCTCCTTCCTCTTTGGAAGCAGCTTCCTCTCCTGGTTCCTCTGTCTCTCCTGCCTCCTCTTTCTTCCCGAACACACTGGGATCAATCATCTTGAGAATGTGTTTGACATCTTCATTGTTGAAGATGCCCATAATGAGGAGGGTGCTGATGAGTTTGAGAATGGGAACGAAGTGGAACTCAACGCTGCCCCCAACAGGATCACGCATGGCCTGGCTGCCATCAAACACGGCTTCTGTAAGCATGCTTAGAGCCTTGGTCTTCAGCTCCTGTAAAAGCAGAAAGAGTGCACATATATTAACAAAGAGATTGTCTATCAACAACTGTAAGATACATTTCTTCATACAATACTCATTAACATATTGTTAAAATGTTATAACAATGATCTTTAACTGCATTTCAATGCCTCAGGGATTCTTAATCAGAATTCAGTTAATACTTAATTTTTCTTGTTGGTCCTTAAAGGTCTAGTAAGCGGTTTTTGAGAAACACTGTTGAACACTGAAATCAACACCCAAACAAACAATATGTGTGTACGTATGTAGTCCTGGCTGTCTAAATAGGAAAAAACAACAAAGTGGATCGGACCGATCAGACTGAGCATTACAACAGTCATGATGGGGGAGGAGAGAGCGTGAGCCAATCAGCAGTAGGGGGCAATGGGGGCATGTCCAGTCAAGATGGGGAAGGAGAGAGTGAGACAATCAGCAGTAGGGGGCAATGGGGGCATGTCCAGTCAAGATGGGGGAGGAGAGAGAGTGAGCCAATCAACAGTAGGGGGCAATGGGGGCATGTCTAGTCATGATGTGGGAGGAGAGAGTGAGCCAATCAGCAGTAGGCAGCAATGGGGGCATGTCCAGTCATGATGGGGGAGGAGAGAGCGTGAGCAAGAGGGAGATTTGAAGAAAGACTGTAGAAAGAGAGATGGCTGAGAGACATTACAAAAAAGAAAAGATCAGAGGAATATCACTGGAAAAAGAAGGGTTTTGATCAGGCAAGAGATTTAGGATCTGCGTCAATATTAGAAAAGTTTTCCAGTGCTGGAGAGACCAAAGTGGGAAGGCCTAATGCGTTGTTTCTCCTTGATACTTGAGTAACATTGGTTTTATGCAATATATGCTGTTGTTGTAATATTAGCTACAGTAACAGGACAGTTTTGAGTGTCATGGTGCCTGGGAGTGATTGAGAGTTGCTCAAGGGCACTTTAGTTGTGGGTAATGAGAGTGGAAGAGAGCACTATTCATACACTCTCCCATCCTATATTTCCTGACGGTACTGAGACTTGAACCCATGACCTTCAGGTTACAAGTCTGACTCTCTAACCATTAGGCCGCAACTGTTTGTCTGATTGTCTGTGTTCTTAGTGTATTATCTATAGGGCTTTTCTTATCTTAGGGCACACTGCGCTTAACCCTGGGTTATCATCGTTCTAAACACCGTTTTTAACCCCAGGTAAAGGAACGTTTTAAACTTGTAATTTAGAGGCGGGGTTAGCACTGCTTTTCACCTGGGGTTATGATACCCTGCTCCAGAGCACCGCTTTTAACCCCGGATTGTGGTGCATATTTGCAGGATTTGGACAGTCTTGGAAATACTGCACATTGTATATAAACAGGAAATTCAGGGTTTGAGAGAAAAAAAGTCATATTCCTGACAGGAAACGTGACAATTTTAGTGAAGAAGAGACGTTTCATTTTTACCTTTACAGTCCGAAATGTCCATTCAGTATAAACTCAATAGAACCAGTTGTCAATACGAGGATTTTATGTAAACAGCGGTTCATCCAATCAATGACACTGACACCACAAATATGCAAATATGAATGTTACCCCAGGGTTTAAGAATGTACAGTGTGAAATGTCATCTTATGAATACCCAGGATTAATTGTTAACCCCGGATAAATTATGAGCAGTGTGAAAAGTGAAGCAAGATAACCCAGGATTCCATTTACCTGAGGTTTAGAAAGACCCAGGGTTAACTATTTTAAGTGTGAAAAGCCCTTATAAGTACCAACAATCACTATTGAGTCCCACTGTACCTGCAGAGGGATGATAGGGCTTAGGGTGTAGAGATCTGGGTCAGTGCCCACAAAGTTGATGGGGGAGAAGTGTAGCTTGGGTCTGAGGCAGGTTGTGAGGCCCACTCCTGGCAGGTCAAGGGCTGCCTCTGCATCTGGGAAAAGCTTAATACTAAGTGTCTCTTCTGTCATGGGAATGATGAACTCGCGGTTGGTTCCCAAGCGGTTGCGTTTGGCCGACTCCAAGTGGATACTGATGAGAAGGTCGTAGTAGCCGCTGCGGAGAGGGCCGGGCAGGTAGGTATTCTCAATAGCGTAGAAGAGCTGGGATTCGTCCACGTGGCTGCAGAGGGCATGGGCCACACGGTTGTTGCCCAACGCACACACAGCACAATAAAGCATCAGAGTGTGATAGTGGAACTTCAGCAAGTCGTGCTGCTCAGAAAGTTCCAGGACGTCAATACACCTGCATATGAGAGGAATATGTCAACTATCAAACAATACACAATAACTAGACAAAAAAAGATACAAATACTAGATAAATGTTAGCTTAGGAAAGCCTGGTCAGAAAGTTTGAAGGAGTTTAAAGTCAGCATTAAACAGAAGTTGCGATAGGCTTTTCTTCCTTATTGTGATGTATAGCCAAGTGAAAAAATGTAGGGCGTGACTTGAGGAGTTGATTGGATCATTGTGGTTTGCTATTGGTGGATCTCATGTGAGTGACAGGTTGTCCCACCCTTATGCCCAGTAAACACGTCATCAGAAAAGAGAAGAGATATCGTTGCAAGAGGAAGGGGAAGTTATTTTGATTAAAGTTTGTGAGAGCACGTGAATTAAAAAAAAAAGATGCACTAGGGTGTTGCTATGCAGTTGCTAAGGTGTTTTAGTTGGTTGGTAGGCAGTTACTAGGGTGTTCTAGGTCATTGTTAAGGTGTTGCTATGTGGTTGCTAGGATGTTCTGGCTGGTTGCTAGGATGCTACTATTTGGTTGCTATGGTGTTCTGGGTTGTTGCTAGGGTATTCTGCATTTTTGCTAAGTTGTTGTTGCTAGGTGGTTGCTAAATTGTTTCTATGCAGTTAATATGGTGTTCAGGGTCATGCTTGGTGGTTACTAGTGTGTTGCTATGCAGGTGCTAGGGTGTTGTGAGTGGTTGCAGTTTCTAGGGTGTTTAGGGTCACTGCTAGGTTGTTGCTATATGGTTGCTAGGGTGTTTGCTCTGTGATGGGTTTGATAGGGTGTTCTGGGTCATTGCTAGCTAGTTTCTACGGTGTTGTGGGTCATTGCTTAGTGGTTGCTATGGTGTTTCTAGGGTGTTCTGGGTTTTTGCTAGGGTGTTGTTGTGTGGTTGTTAGGGTGTTTCCTGGGTATTTTCTAGGTGGCTGCTAGGTTGTTGCTATGCAGTTAATATGGTGTTCAGGGTCATTGCTTGGTGGTTACTAGTGTGTTGCTGTGCAGTTGCTAGGTGGTTTCTAGAGTGTTTTGGGTCATTTCTAGATTGGGCTAGGCAGCTGCTAGGATGTTATGGTTTTTGCTAGATGGTTGCTAGGTTGTTGCTATGTGGTTGCTAGGGTGCCCTAGGGTGTCCTGGTTGGTTGCTAGGTATGTATATAGATAGGTAGATAGATAGATAAGATGGATTACAAAAGACATCTAACTATACTGAAGACTCTTAATGAAGAGTTGTTTTGCTTTGTTCCCCCCCCTCCCAAATTATTGTTTTATTTATTTTTTGTTCTCGACTCATCCTACAGTACCTGTTCTCTTCAGGTATATGCAGAGCCATCATGGTGAGAGGATCTGTACATTCCACCATCCAGCCGTGCCTCTCGCTCACCCGCCCCACCTGTGGATTCAGAAAGTGGTTGGGCATCCTGCTCCAGATCACAGGGGTCAGCATTTGAACATCAAGTCGAGGAGGACACTGGGGCACCGGGTTCTTGCGCTCACTACGGAACATGGCTGCTGAAAGAGGCATGATATTCTACAGGATGGAGAAAAAAGTGAGAAAGGTAACTAAAAGACAACAAATCTTTAGTAAAAGGACTTCTAAAAAGAAAGCTGATGACTTTAAGGGCAGAAGCAAAGGATAAAGCTGACCTTGAGTTTTCCAAGTTCCAGCTGCAGCATGTTCTGGCTGCCTGGCAATACAAACACAGCTGGAAACAGCTTAGTGTTGGGCTCCACCTGAGAGAGCATTTGAGTTTAAATGAACAATATGCACTCCTAACAGTTTAGAAATTAAGAAAGGTGCTAGGGAAAGTTAAAAACAGAATTTATAAATGCCACTAGCGCCTTTAAAGAGATGAGCTGCACTCACCTGATAAAAAGTGTTGATCTCCTTCCCATTTGCTGTGAAATTCATTAAACCTGTTGCCAGATCAACCAAGCAACCAATCACTAGATCCTCCTGGCTGAACCTCTGCTGGGAGCTGCTGCCAAACTCTCCTCCCCACACCATATAGCAGTTACTCCTCTTCATACTGATAAACAAACAGATTATTATAAGTGTCATATTCCAGAGTGATGAATAAACAAATATACTTTTATTTTTATTTTAGATTTCTAATTCAAATAAATTCTGTAATAATTCTGATAAAAAATACGAAGCAGCGCAGTTTTCAACATTGAATTATGTTTTGAATTAAGTCATTTTTCTCACTCCATTGTAAAAAAAATTGTGTTTCCTTAATTTAAGCATAAATCTGACAAAAAAATTGTAAGGTTGGTCCTTAAAATAAGAACTATTTGCCAAAGAGATAAGAAATTAAAAACATACTCTCTGAAAACAAGTTTTATTATTTTAATTTGGTTCTCAAATAAATGCATGCTGTTTTAAGGCTTCTTACATTTTCACCTGAAAAACAAGAAGAAAATACTAAAAGAACATATTTTTTCTGTTTTTTTTATTTTTCTCTAGTGGCAACATTTTTGAATGTGTGCTGTACATCCAAAATACTATACTGTAAATATTATAAATGATAGGCATTACACTTTTTCAGTTTTACAGTAAAAAGAAGTTTCTTAAGGTTTTTTTTCCCGCTCTGAACTAGGCCACTAATGCAGTGCTCTTACATCACCAAAATCGATATTCACCTACATCACCTCACTATACTGAACATTTATTTTTAACTACATGCTAAACTACAGGCCAACATTTCAATAGTTTGATATGACACATTTATCAAATGAATCTCACCTGTCGTGTATGTTGCCCTTGTCATCTCCAACTGTCACAGTGACAGTACGGACCTTAGACAGGTCGAAGTTGAGGTCATACATGTGGAAGTCTGGGGTGACCCAACCTACCCATACCCCACTAGGTTCTTGCCCAGCGAAGATACGGACTGAGTAATAGTACTGCACAGCGGAGACAGAGAGAGAGAAGGATAAGTGAGAAAACAGAGCACAGAGTGGGTCATATATGACAGATCTTGTAATGAAGACTGACTGTGGTCGTATTGAGGATGATCTCCGGGTCATCACGATCATCGGGCACCACATCCTCCATCAAACGGGGCATAAGAGGTGGAGGTGGAGGAGGGGTAATCATGGCTGCCTTTTTAGCTTTAAACAGAAAGCTGAGGGAATAAATTTGAGTGGTCAAGTATGAACGAGAACGAATACACTTGTAGTGTACTTTGAATCCTAAAAGAATATTTTAAAAAACCTTACTTTAGATAATATAATATTAATGAAATAAAAGGCCACTTAAGTGTGACTATGGCCAGAGTGACTATGGCCAGGTCCCAAATGGCACCCTAAAGACTTGCGGTCTCCCTACGAGTCTGCACTTTCGTGACGTAATGCTACAATGCTGACTGTCGAGAAGAAGTCAGATGCAGAGCTTGGCGCATCGAGGGCGCATATTGACCACAAAGGGGGTGCTATCTATTTTGTAATAATGTCAAATTAAAAGTTTTACTTTAGTACATTTTAAATAATTGTTTTAATATTCTTTTGTCATGCAAAAGATACTAAAGCACATGTAACTTGATTATAATTTCAACTGTAGTGTGTTATGAAATATTATTACACAGCTCTGTGGAATACTTGATTCTGATTGGTCAATCACGCCATCCAGCGGTATGTTATTCCCAGATAACAACCGCTGAAAACAGACAACACAGGCTCATCCAATTTACTGAAGTCAGCAGCGCTATACGCTTGCTAAGAACGGTTTTTCTTCGTCAAAGTTTTGCATTTAGTGAGCTAATAAAGTATCAAAACTCAAATCAATATTTAGTGTACAGTTATTTGATTATGTCAACCAGTATCGTGGACTCACACTCTCATACAAACGCAGCTGCTGCCATTTTGTGACTATCGTTTTGTACACTGTTGGATTATAACATAACAAACAGGTACGATTTTAAAACAGTTTCTCAGATCAATATCTCTTATCCCCATAATTATTTATGTGGCGAAATGGTATTTAATAAATGATGTGACTGTACCGTATCCCTTAAATGTCCATCTAGTTTGAACTTGCAGCGCTACCAACTGTTCTCTCTGCAGAAGCTTTGCGTTTAAAGAGCTAATAAAATATTCCGACTCAGATCAGTATTTCTAATTATTTAATTATGTGGCAAGTAGCCGTGTAATAAGCGGGATAATGTACATCAAGCTGGTTGTTATCTCAGAATAAACCCTGACAGGGTGATCAGGACTCTTGTATCAGCCTGAAGGGGTTTATTTTGAGATAACAACCGGCTGGATGTACATTATCCCTTACTTACATTTATTACATTGCAACTGCGCAATTACAAATATATTTAAATACATGATATACAAGTTTCAATAGAAACGACAGCGAAATATATTTCAGTTTACCATGTATATTTCAGTATATTTTAAGTATATTATTGAAGTATATTTTAGTTTACCATAAATGTCTGTCATTACATTTGCCAATACACTTTATCCATATTTCCAAGACAGAAGTAATTATGAAATTACATATAAAGATGTCCCCAAGTCCTACTTATGTGGGTCAAAAAGTACTTTAAAGTTCAGATAACTGCATTTAATTACAATTTAAACCATAATATATTTTAATCCAATTGCAATTAACATGCAGTTAAGTGTCTGAAACATTGCATTCAGTTCGGACTTTAAGGGATAGTTCTCCCTAAAATTGACCTTGTTCTCCCTGATCTTGGCCATTGGTCTTCTGTGCATGACTATGCGTTCGTGAGACTCTATCAGCGCCACAGTTCACTATGACCCGCCCAGAAAAAGCACACGAGTTGTGAGAAATTAAGATGAACAAAAACGCAACATGTAATCCAACCCATGTACCTCTTTCTCTGAGGTGAATGTATCAGTTGTGTTTGTTGTAACAAACTATCATCAGACAAACATAGTTCCGGTCCGGAGATTTTCAACTCAGTGAAGTAAGTACACTTTCGAAAGAAATATTGTTTTACAAATATAATATATCTGATACATGGTTGCCCAGTATTGATCTTCTTCTTTGGGGACATTTGCAGTTGAAAAAGGTAATAAATAGCTATATATGTTTTCACAATACTTAGCATGCCACAAAATGTATATAGTTGCAATAATTTTGTATCGTGACTTAAGAATCGTGATAATGCTGTTGTAACAAGAAGTTATCACGTTCACTGACTGTCATCAGACAAATATAGTTCCGGTCCGGAGATTTTCAACTCAGTGAAGAAAGTACACTGATGCTTTTTGGGGATTTCTATGCATTATATTTCATGCTGCATATTTATTAATCTTGATTTCTCAGAACTTGTGTGTTTTTCTGGGTGAGTCGGAGTGAACTGCAGCACTGACAGAGTCTCATGAACGTGTAGTCGTGCACAGAAGACCAATGGCGAAGGTCAGGGCTTTCGTTAAATAATACATAAAATTTTGGTTTGTTTTTTACCAAACCCTATCATAAACCCCTACAACACATGGGATCATTCTGTGATACTTATGCATCTTCAGGACAAATGTCAGGATAAACTTTATATAAGTCTTCAGTTCTCACCCTTTCTTTTTTCCTTTCTCGGATACAGTGTCTTTGTCATTTTCTTTACTGCTTGGGATATCTTTGGGCACAGATGGCTCCTTTTCCTTCTCCTCCTGCTCTTTGCGACTGGCTGACTTTTTCAGCACCTCAAATTCAGAGTCAGGGTCCACCTCCAGCACCTCGTCCTCAGGGATGGTGAGGGTCCGTGTGAGGGGAGTGGTGCCAGCAGGCACCTTAAAGGTCAGATCGAACTCTACAGGCATGCTCAGTCTGAAGAACAGCATGTCTGTGTTGGCGTTTTGGGATCCGAAAGTCTTGTGGGTTATTTTCAGACAGGGGGCGCTGTCTACGGTCCCATCCACACGAGAGACCTACAGGTCACATGAGAACATTAAAGCGGGTCCATAAACTTTATATTTAACTTTAAACTCAAATAAATGTCACAAAGATACCTCAATGTGGTTGTGGTCAGTAGCAACTGGGACAAACTGGGGCAGGCTCTTACTGAACCACATTGTGATGTCTCTCTTCATGTTGATGGCGAATGGCTCAAAGCCTTCTTGGAGCCCACAGATGGCAAAGTAGCGTAGGCTACTAACATTCTGACCTAGGTTAATACGGCCAACCTGAGAAAGACCCAACATGCAGACTGGAATAAAACCTGAAGAGAGAAAAATAAATAAAAGAGGCTGATTTAGAGCAGAGGTAGGGGAAAACAAAATCGAAACAACATAGAATCACAATATTTTGCGTAGAAATATTGTTTTACAAATATAATATATCTGATACATGGTTGCCCAGTATTGATCTTCTTCTTTGGGGACATTTGCAGTTGAAAAAGGTAATAAACAGCTATATATGTTTTCACAATACTTAGCATGCCACAAAACGTATATAATTGCAATAATTTTGTATCGTGACTTAAGAATCGTGATAATGCTCTGTCGTGGGGACTCTGGTAATGGCGCTAGCATTAGCCTTAGCTATGGACTTTAAAGCTGAGGTTAAATCAGTTCCTCTGGGGCCACTTGCCGTAAAAAAAGGGTAATAAATCACAATATATAGGTGTGTTCATGTCATAATTACTGTAATTACTAGATTAAGACTTTTCTGAATTTTCTGAGAGCTCCAACTTGTACCATGTGACCACTGCAGATTCAATTTGGCATTGCTATAGAAATGCATAGTTCAGAGTCTGAGGGCATGAACAGTTCTGAGAACGTCATGTGTTGTCATCTCATAATTAAGGTTATTACGACACAGCATATGTTATTGCAAAACGAGGCATTTCGTAAAATATACATTTACATATCGTATTGTAACTTGAAGCTGCATGTTGACCCCATTTGATGCCAAACGCCATTAATTCTTGTGCATTTTGTGCCAAAAATTTTCATCAACATCTAAGGTGCCGTATTACATTTTGCTATTAAATTTGCATATTAAATTACAATGATGAATGGCTTTACAAGTCTTAAAATGTAGCATATTAATCATATGGAAAGTTTTTATGATATCTTTAGGTTCCTGCCAAGCCAGGCTATTCTTCAAAAATTTATATTTTGTGTTTGATGTAAGAAAGAAACTCATACAGGTTTGGAACAGTATAAGAGTGGAAGTAAATTATGAGTAGGCCTATTTTCAGTTTTGGGAGAATTATCTCTTTAATACATTGAATCCCTTTCCTTAATGCTAAAAACAACTATTCAATCAGAAGTAAATCCAAGACTAGGACTGATCTGTGTCTGTGGAAACAAACCTCTTGAGACTTAACCAAAAAGTATTTGCAGACTTTTCCTGACTGGCTAAACAACAAAGCTTATAAAAAATTTTTTTTTAAAAAACACACACATTACCTATAAAAACACCCCATTGAAACCCCACTGATAAACTGTTCTACAAAAAACAACATCGTTACAGCCCAAATCCTCACCGTCTCCAATCTCAATGTCTTTGAAGGCCATTTCAGAGCCAGAATCGCTGATTAGCATCTCTCCGTTAAGAGTGAACATGATATTCATTTCAGTGAGGTCTATCATGCAACCGACCACATCACCAGACTGCCACTGACGACCAAACGGCTCATTACCAATGTGCCATCGCTGAGCCTGCAGGGAGAGCAGAGGAGAGTCATTTAGCATTTATTGCAGCTATACAAAATAGTCTATCGGCAACTTGTGCAGCACACAATATATGTTGGTCCAATTACCATATAACACAGCAGAATTAAATTAATATGACACCACTGACCCTGTTTCCATTAAAGACATAGGCCAGCTCATCAGAACCAAGCTCAACATCAGAGCGGACGTTCGGTCGAGCCCAGCCCACCCTCATCTCTCCTGTGGTTACGGCCTCAAACTCAAAGTACCATTTTCCTGAGGTGATAGCGTACTGCTTCTCGGCCCTGAAGATACGCACTTTATCTCCACGTGTGTTCTCAACACCATGACCACCTGCGGGAGAAAGAGATTTGAAGAATTTATAACTGAATAAACTATACAAAACCAATCAAATATTTAAATCTGTTCCATATTCTGGATCCTAGTATATGAAAGACACTGGTAAGGTAATAACGCACTAATGCAGCTAAAACAAAGACTCACTGCTCTCCTGATCTGGCGGCTCGATGTTGTATCCATAGCCAATCAGAGTGCGTACAGCGTTGTTCACACTGTCTCTGTTGGTCTTCTTTGTTCTCTCATCCAGCAGGTTATATGGCACCAGACGAGGGTTACGTTTATTCAAGATGTCCTGAGGGTAAAGTAATGAGAGTAAAAGTTTGGGCTCCCTTTCAAGCTTTAATTGAATTCCAGTTCACAGATATTCAACACAGTCACACAACAAAGTTCCCATCCAAACTTAATTATCAGCGAAATATGACTGAAGCCCGGTTTGTTTAATTGTGCATTCACGGCGCACGTTCATCTCCAAGATTTGTGCGAGACGTTCCTATTGCAATCAATGCCAATGATAAAATGTGCGACCCATATGAATTCTATTGAGAATTTACAACTTTAAACTTACGCTATAGAGAAAGTCAAACATGTTCTAAAACAGCCATTTAAAAATGTAAAAAACCTGATTAAAAGAAGAGAAAACATCATCTTGTACCACCTTAAATTAGAAAGCTTAATTTTGACCAACTTGTAGAATTTATAATAGATAATCTGTTAATAAAATATATTATTCACTATAGATCTATATTACAGCTGTGGCATGTTGTAGCTATAGTTTCTAAATGTGTAGGTTGCTATTTTCATAACGAATGCTATTGATCAATAAAAAAAAAGAAAAGAGTCAACAACCGTCTAATAAGGAACCATCAATGGTCGTACCTGTAATTATAGCCATAGTGTAACAAATGCTAAAGTTAAACAATTACAAGAACAATGTTTTTCATAGGGGAAAGTACAGGTTTTTAATCAAGAGCTTTAAAGCCTGGACCTTCTTGAATTATTACTATGTGTAAAATCTGTTCTGTTCTAAGGATGACTGATAATAGGAAAAACCTGGCCATCAGATATTTCAAGATGACATGGCCAAAGTCATTAAGAGCCTGATGAACTTTTAAGGAGTAGGAAATAATCTATTTCAATATAAGAAAATGTTAAGTAAAGTTAGTTTGACTTTGAAGTAGAAAATTCTGTCAAATTGGTTACAGATGCTTAAATAATATAAGATATATTTTATATCCTATGTAAACAAGTAATTGTTAACTAGGCTTTTTTTACTTATTTGCAATTATGTTATCATCCAACTTTGCACGTGTGGATAATAGGTAAGATACCACAAATTACCTTTTGCAAAAATAAGCAAACAAACAACGAGGGATCATGCCCTGGGACCCCACTAAAACGGTTCACGCTTCAACCCCCCAGTTTCCAAACCAAAACTACGCCCTTGCAAGGATGGTCTACTTTTTTCGGTTAGAATAAAGTGCAGATCTATGCACACTCTAACGGTTAATATTAAAACTACAAAAAGTGCTAAAAAACTTCAAACATGGCGGACATGCAAGACTGATAATTCAGTAAAGAGGTTTAGATGAAGTGGTGGAGTGATTAATAATCAGTATCTAACTTGGTGAAAAGATATTTATTTTTATGTTATCCACATTGTATTTTATCTGTAACAGCATTGTGAACTTTTATAAAGATACTTTTGGTCATTAACATTTACAGTAAATGCATCATATTCAAACACCGGAGGAGAGTCTCCACAGGAAAGACCCGCGACTGGCAGATCAACATGCGACTACATTAATTCATTAATTAAATTCAATTGAATGTGGAGGATTTTACTGTGACCAGATGATTGACAGGGCAGTTTAAATGGTGACAGGATGCACATAACTAAGCAACAGAGCGTCCGTTGAAAACGCAATTATGATGAAGTAGTATGTCCGAAAGCTTGCCTTCTCTTCTGCTACACAGTCAAAAGCATGTCAAAAGCATGTACTCACAAAAACAGTACGTTTAGGGCACAGTATAAGTAGGCAAAATGGGACGCAGCACATCTTTTTTTGCATTCCAATTATGACATCCAATTTACCAATCCAACATACATTTTTTCTAGCCCCTTTTCTTCTCCACCACTGTTTTTCTGCCACCACAGTGATGTAACTGTGATGTCTGCTCCCATATGGTCTTTTATGACATTGGTTTCATTAGTGTCATATGTCATTAGTGTCCACATCTACCTGCACAATGCTGTAGGTCCATCCTTGTCTGACTCTGTCCCGTGCCCAAACATTGTGCCCATTTTCTGCCAGCTTTTCCACCAGCTGGTTCTGATTGGGTGTCAGTTTGACATGATTGAGGTCCAGAGGAGCAGGTTTGTACCCACTGCTCATCACATAACTGACCAAGAAACAGAAAAATATGTAAACCAAAACCGTATACATTTACAAGATAAAAGTGTGTTTTTTTAGGTTTACATACGTTTTGGGCAGTTTGATCTTCCTCAGATTCTCCTCTGCTTTCTCATCTCCCATGCCTACATGGCATCCCAGAGCTAAGAGGGTTCTGGAAAGGTCAAGGAGAACAAAAGTTGATGAATAAATTGGATAGACAGACAGATGCATAAGCAATGAACTTCAGAGATTTTAAATTCAACAGACACTCACTTCAAGGTCTCTCCAGACATCTGAAGGTTATAATTCCTCTCGGGCTCTGGAAGACTCTGAAAGTCCACCAGACACGGGTGCAACTTCTTATTATCATCCCTGAACTGAGAGAGAGTTCATGTTAAATAAGGATCTTAAGTTTATATGTATGTGAGTGCTTGAGTTGGTGTTTATTTGTGAAAAACAGATGCAAAAAGCACTTACCACTCCATAAGTCCAACCCTGCTCAATACGGGTCACGGCCCAGAGCTCGTGGATGTTTTCTGCAAGCTTCTCTCTGATCCGCTCCAAATGAGGAGGTAGCACAATCTACAAATGACATACACAACACATATGTGTACACTGACCGCTAAGTGAAAGTGTTTCTGGCAAGCATATGGGGAGAAAAATATGGCTAGTTTAGTTTACCTGGGCAGTGTCAACAGGACAGGGAGTGAATGAAGTGTGCGTGAGAGACTGCGTGGGGCCCAGAAGGTTTCTGACTCCATCAAAGTCATGTTTATATTCCTTAATAGGCTCAATGCGCATTCTGTCTTTGGGAAGAAGAGCTTCGTAACATGGTGCATAACCAGGAGGGGGCAAGAACTTAAAATCCCCATGGCGACCTCCCAAAAGGAAGCGAGCTCTGAGAAATGAAGGAAAACGCAGGTCAACAAGTGAGAAGACATTATAAATGTGCATGAATGAATCATATTTCTAAAAACAAAACTATTAATTTTAGTATTTTATGTTTTCATTTGTTATTCTCAGGTCTGGTAAGAAGTTTTTGGAAATAAGTCTTACAAAGGCTGCAACTATTTAATCAAAAATACAGTAAAACAGTTGCTTTCTGAAATATCATTATTATTATTTTCTATTTTATTATATTTGTGGCTTAATTTTCAGCATCATTACTCCAGTCTTCAGTGTCACATGATCCTTTAGAAATCATTCTAATATGCTGATTCTAATTGCTGTTCAATAAACATTTCTTATTATATTTTTGTGTAAACCGTGATGCATTTTTTCAGGATTCTTTGATGAATAGAAAGTTCAGAAGAACAGCATTTACTTGAAATTGAAATCTTTTGTAACCTTACTGACCCCAAACTTTTGAATGGTAGTTTATATTATGTGTAAATATTAATATTTATAGACCCTTGTCATGCCTGTTTTTGGACTGATTTCATGTCTATTATTTTCTAAATTGTCACAGTCATGTTTACTGTCATGTCATGTGATTCCCTTGCGCCTCATGTGTCATGTTTTGATTGGTTTATTGTGTTCATTAGTTTCAGGTGGGTCTTGTTATGTCATTATTCCTTGTACAGTATATATATATATATAGTCTGGTCTGGTCAAGTCCCAGTCAAGTCCAAGTGTTTAATACTTCAATAAACTGCATTCTCATCTCAACTCGACTTCAGTGGACTACTGCTGCAACCCTAAAATTATAATACTTAATGTATCATTTATATATTATCCATAAATTATATACAAATTAAAATAATTATTGGTTTAAGCCAAAATTTTAATATCGGCATATCCCTACTGCAAAGATTTTCTAATTGAATAAAGTAAATAATAACATTAATTACTTCACTCCAGCGGAGAAGCTAATGACAGGGAAGAAGAGGCCGTCTACATTGAAGTTCTCAAACATTCCCTGGACTGGATGGCCATTAATACGGAAGGAGATACTGGGCACGCTTAGATCCAGACAGCAGCTCACAACATCATCTGCTGCCAGGATGTGCTGGTTGGGCGAAGCCACCTGACGTGGCACATGACCTACACAGAGAAAATTATGGTTATGTAACACTCATACACCACTGTATATATAGAATATACAAGATCACCATATTTACCTGACCACAAGTGAAGGCCATCAAAGCCATAAGAGTAGAGGTCGTCGCCCACACCGTTGCCACCCCAGCCCTCTCCTCCTCCTGGGTACGGACTGAAGCCCTCAGTCAGAGCCCAGCCAACACGCAGATGGCTAGCTTGGGCTGTCACAAACGGCTCCACATAGTCCACCATCACCTCGAAGTACCACTTCTTATACTGTGTGGAACCTTCACAAGTCCCCAAAAAGATATTGGGCCTCACGCTACAAGGAGAAAGAGACATTTATGCAATAAATGGTATATAATCTTTTCAATTTCTTTGATTTAGCACATCTTCAGGAACAAAAGCTGCAGTAAATGGAAAAGGTGCAATTCATTTTAAAGAGGACCTATGATGCACTTTTACAAAGACTTGATTTTGTTTTTGGGATCTGCAAGAATTGGTTTTTATGCCTGAATGTTCAAAAAACACATTATTTTTGACATTGTTGCAGCTCCTCTCTTTCCAGTCTGTCAGTAACGCTCTGTTTAGTTCCTGTCTCTATGAAGCCCCTCCTTTTGAAAAGCAGAAAGCTGAACATGCAAAAAAGCACAATAATATAAACCTTTATATCTCAACAAATATTACCTTGATACATAGTTAATGATGTTAGTCTGCAGCAGGAGGTCACGGCCCGGAAGCAAATTTTCTGTGATGAGGTTTTGATTGGACCTCACAGCAACACCGTTACACACACACAGAGAACGTAATACATCTAAAACCTTTCAGAGAAAAAGGCAGAGGAGAGTGAGATCTGCTATGTGTAGTAAAATGCTAAATGTTAGTTGACCAAATGAAGTTTACAGTTAGACCTTATGGTTTCGACCATGTTTGTCCAGAAGAGAAATGATAGACTTGATGTGATTCTCCTGAATGATGTTCAGGACTTCAGGACTTTCAATCAAAACACAGTACAGCACCTCTAGAATGCCTAGAGACGAGGAGATGGAGAAAGACATGTAAAGAGCAAGATGTGGCAAGACATTTTTTGTATTTTGTGCCATTTGTTTACTGTGTGCCCGAAGAAGGTGTTGCAGATACCTGAAGAAGCTTCCAGACGATCCAGTTTACTGACCAACCAATCCAGGTTATCGCAAAACAGAGCACAGTTAGAACGGTTTCCTCTGATCAGAGACGCTGTAAAAACATAGACATGTTTACAGATGTATGCTTCCATTTATTTACATTTAAATTATTTACACTACTGGTTTGGAATAATTAAGTTCTTTTAATATTTTTGAATGAAGTCTCTTCTGCTCACCAAAGCTGCATTTATTTGATCAAAAATAAAGTAAAAGCAGTAATATTGTTACAATTTAAATAACCTTTTTTGTTTTAATATATTTAAAAATGGTTTTGAAAGAGACTTATTTCAAAAACATAAACTTTTGACCACCTGTTTATATTTATATTATATTTATTTATATTTAAATTCATATCTAGTCACCAAGCAGTTCATAGAGCAGATTAACAATCTCTTTCCAGGATTCGGCTGCTTCCTCTCCGGCAAACTCAGAGAAGTGTGCAGCAGTATTGTAGACATTCAGGCGATCGATACACTCCAGCACGATCGTGATCATCCCCTGCAACACAAAAGAAACATTAAATGAATGGGGATCGGGGATGATTTTCAGACAGACAGGCACAAACACACACATATGCAGACCTCTTCCTGGAAAAGGTTCTGTCGGTTGCGTAGAGAGCGCAGCTTGGTCTGTTTCTCTTCGTGTTCCAGCTCCTCCTCTGGATGCCGGAAGTAATGGATCAGATCCTGCAGGGACAGGATCACTGCATCCAGTGGCAGGGACACTGGACCGGGAGATTTGTTTTTCCCACTTAGAGAGTCCAGACCTCTGACATAGAAAAGAGAGGAGAGGATGCAGGCACATTCAGAGAATATAGACAACGGTCTACAAATTTTCAGGAATTATCAGCCTGAATAGGCCATTCGAAATAAATATATGTGTTTTTATGTGCCAAAAACAAGAAGTTACATAAAAAAACTGAAAATACAGTTTTACCGTATAACATACAATATAAATGAATTATACGTTATAGTGTATGTGATGTAGTGCTGGGTGGTTTGACCAAAACTCTCTTTCACTGGTTTTTTTAAGATTCTGCCAGTTTCACGGTATGTCACGTTTTTTTGCACTGGACCTTTATTTTGGCATATTTTACTGTCAGGAGTACAGGGAATATATTATATATAAATATTGTAAGGACAATTAAAAATGAATTATATTCAAATGAGTTCATAAAGCTAACAATTTAGTTTAAAATGCAGTCAAATAATTTAATTATTTAATTAAATTAATAATATTAATAAGTAGGCTACATTTTTAGTGTACAATTTCTGTCATTTCAATGAAGACATTTGAGTTTGTGTTTTAATAAACGGTGTTTATTATTATCATTATTATCTCTATTAATTAAAGTATACTCGATTGTACAATAGTATATTTCTGTTATTTCAAGTTATACCAAACTTTTATTTTGACAGGGTCGTGAAGACCTTTGACTTCCTGTGTATGATACGACAAATGTCGATAGTTTTATCAAATTAAACGGTGAAATGTTCATAAAGTGACCCTAAGAGCAGCTCTGCAGATGAAGTTCATGTGTAGTGAATGAGACAGCAGACACTGAAATCATCGCGAGCGTCACGCGTGCTTCAGTATGTGTAGTAGTAGAAAATGCGGCGCTCATTCACCGGTATGGCGGTTTTTGAAAAATACATATCGGTCTCAAAATTGAAACCGGTATACCATATGAACCGGTATACCGCCCAGCACTAATGTTATGTACAGTCGTACTTGATAAACTGTGTAAAAAGGCCCGTCGTGCTGTAGATCATACGAGCAGCCTGAGACTCTTCTGTTTGAGAGCGAGAGCAAGTCAGTGCATCATCCATGTGGCCCTCTTGATGTAATATGGCCTAAGAGAAAGAAAAAAAAAAAGGTTTAGCTTGCATGTAAGATCATAATAAATAGGTTGAAAGGCTTGACATCAGGTATATAAGTTGGTTTCATGTGGTTTGTGGTTCAGCGAGCTTCATACCCTTCTCTTCATGGTTCCCAGACGAGCCGCTTTAGCATCTAAAGCAGCGTACGTGAGCCACAACCCTGTGGAGTGATGCTGCATGAAACACATGGACTCGCCATACTTGATCTCAGGAACACCCATTCCTTCCACATCTCGCTTCTTCTGAGCCCCCTCCACCTTCTCCTGTTCTCCAGGAATAAGCAGATAGACAGGAACACATGGACAGGAAGGGAAAAATATAGAGTGAGCAGAAATGCAATCAAATCTATCAAGTAAAACTGGCAAAATAGAGAGTTTGCATTTAGATAAGTTCAAACAGACCTTTGATGCACGGAAACAGAAGGCAGACAGTTTGGTGTTTGCTTTCTCTGGATCCAGAACCATCAGTCCTTTCTCCTCGTCCAGACACAGGTACCGACCCGTTGTGATGTGGCGGACACGGAAGGCCTGGCCCCACTTCATGTGGCTACCACTCCAACTGCAGAGAAATAACAGACATATGAATTACCAAATGTATAAGTCAAAAACATATATTATCACAGTTATGAGATGAGAGATTGTCTCACCCAATTCTCAGAGGCTCAAGTCTCCACAATGAACGGGCCTGACTACATACCGCCCCACCTTCATACTGTGCAATCCTAGAGAGATTACAATCATGAGCACATTAAGATTATCATCATTATTTATATTAAGTATTGAGTGTGAAATATACAGTATGCAGAGGTTTGTCAATCATAAGCAGGGGTTGAGCATAAGATACTTTCAGATTCCAAACTTTTAAACATTAATATGTATGTATATACTTACTTGCGCTGTTCCTCTCCCTGATCAGGTGTTGAGATGGCCAGACACTCATCCATGTGACCATGAAACAGTCTTAAGACATGACCTCCAGTTAAGTACCCTGAAAAGAGCAAATACAAAGACCAGAACACGGTCATTCATAGTTTAAATTATCTTTACAAATTACAGAGATATTATATTTGATTGTGAGTTTTTTTTGTGTATTTTTCTGAACACATACCCTCTGCCAGCTCACATCCTGAGCAGACTGGATTCATGTTCCATAAGGTCTGCATAAAGGAGGCATCTACCATCAGATCTCCGCTGGCGTATGACAGATGCTGCAAAAGATATCACAAATACCAGCTGTCAACTGCATCATGTTTGATATTACTATTACTACGGATGAAGAAAGTCTTACCAGGTATCTCTCTGATGAAACGCTAACCAGGATCAGGTCGTCTCCTACTCTGACCTTCTCACCCTCTGACCTCTGTTTGGATGCAGGATGGATGGTCCACCAACATGCTTCCCCTGAACATACAGAGACATAAAGAATCTGTACAGTAAAAACAATTCTAACATACATATTATTACAAATACTGCTATAACACAAACAAATGCGTACAAATAAATTACTATACACAAGTTTAACAATAACAAGTCAAAGTCAGTTTTCATATTATTATTGTAAAATGCATAATTTAAATGCTATTACTAATATTAGCAGTAATAATATTAGTAATAGCAAAAGTAGTAGTAATAGTAGAACTACTAGTAGTAATAATAATTTAAGTATTAGTAATAGCAACAGTAGTATAATAGTAGTAATACCAACAGTAGTAGTAATAGTAGTACTAGTAGTAATAGTAATAGTAGTTACAGTAGTAGTAATAGCAATAGGAGTAGTTATAGTAGTAGTAATAGTAGTAGTAGTAGTAATATTAGTAATAGCAACAGTAGTAGTTATAGTAGTAGTAGTAGTAGTAGTAGCAGCAGCAGCAGCAGCAGTAGTAGTAGTAGTAGTAATAGAAGTAATAGCAACAGTAGTAGTAATAGTAGTAATAGCAACAGTAGTAGTAGTAGTAATAGTAGTAGTAGTAGTTACAGTAGTAGTAATAGCAATAGAAGTAGTTATAGTAGTAGTAGTAATAATAATAATAATAATAATAATAATAGTAGTAGTAGTAATAGCAACAGTAGTAGTTATAGTAGTAGTAATAGTAATATAATAATAATAGTAGTAGTAATATTAGTAATAGCAACAGTAGTAGTTATAGTAGTAGTAGTAGTAGTAGTAGTAATAGTAGTAATAGCAACAGTAGTAGTAGTAATAGTAGTAGTTACAGTAGTAGTAATAGCAATAGGAGTAGTTATAGTAGTAGTAATAGTAGTAGTAGTAGTAGTAATAATAATAATAATAGTAGTAGTAATATTAGTAATAGCAACAGTAGTAGTAATAGTAGTAGTAGTAGCAGCAGCAGCAGTAATATTAGTTATAGCAACAGTAATGGTAATAGTAGTAGTAGTTATAGTAGTAGTAATAGTAGTAGTAGTAGTAGTAGTAGTGGTAATAGCAACAGTAGTAGTTATAGTAGTAGTAAAAGTAGTAGTAATAATAGTAATAGTGAGCCTGGTTCTCCCAAGGTTTTTTAGTAATAGTAGAAGTAGTCGTAGTATTAGTTCAGCTCAGGAAAAAAAAAATGCAAGCAGAAAAATATATTTATTTGGTAAACTTTTTTAAATTAGATTTTTAAAATACAGTAAAGAGCAACAGATTCAAATCTTTGTCCAACAGACTGGCCAACAGCCCTTACAAGTCAACATAAGAACAACCCATTACTCTTGACCAACAGTGAGGATTCAAATCTGTATTCATTTGACCATTTCAAGAGTCCATCATGTGTACCTGTAGAGTCCTCCTGCAGGCCCACATCAAAGGCCAGCTTGTCTGTGAGTGAACGAGATGTCGTCAGGCAGCTGAGATACTGCAATTCAGGGCAACACACGCATCTCCTTAAAATTAATGTGCCATCACATTAAACATCAGTAAATGGTGAAAAAGAGCTGTCGTGCGTATCTCACCATGCCAGAGTGGTAGTGTCTCAGGAGGATGGCATGGCCATACAGCAGCGTTCGGTGTCCCCCTCCCTGAGATGACTGGAGATTGAGGAACAAAAGAGAACAAAAAGTTAAAACAACTTCTTTATACTCATAAATAGTGCTGTGAGGGGTCAGAAAAGTCGATTGACCCTTTGTTGGATGGTGAATGGCAACATTTTACATAGGAAACTGAAGAGCTCCACCTTTTTCACAAGGTGACAACAGAGAGACAAAAGTAGAGGAAAATTGAAAACAAAAAGAGTGTTATGAAGATAGAAAGAAAAAAAGTTCCAAAGATTTCTTCACATCCGTTCACATTCACAGGAAGTGGGTTACAGTACCATGGGGAGAGCATACATAGGTACAGAAACAACCAATGAAGAGAAGAGTCAAAGGTCACACCAAACCAGGTGGATTCACATTCAGCCGTCATGAGGACAACAAACACATCCTGTGGACGGCTTACCTTTTCTCAACATCCAGTAAGGTTTAAAAGCAAGAGAACACGATTATTGTTGCTATTAGTGAGTTTTGTCTACCATCTCATACTATTTATGAGTATGATTACATAAGCGAGAAAGAGAGAGAGAGCACACCACAGCAGACCTTAAACAGATAGTTCTCCCAAAAAAGAAATTCTAACACTGTTTACCTACCTTATGGTTGCTCCAAATCCAAAAAAAAGAGAAATTTTTTTTTTATTATGTACTGCTTGCTCTTTGCCATAATTGCACAGAAAAGAGCGAGCAGTTAATTTTTCAAAATCTCTCAAAGTTATACAGGTTTGGAACAACATGAGGGTGAGTAAATGATGACAGAATTTTCATTTTTGGGTGACAATTTGTGTTGAAATGTTATGGGTCAGCATGTTCCTCCCGTCTACATTAGCACTGGCTCAGAGGGTCTCCTCAGTCGCCCAGGTGCCAGATTCCCGTATTGTCCCCAATTTTGAAGTTGGAGGAGAAAATGAGATTTTTTTGCCCTACTGCAGTACTTCCACGTACGTCACGCGTGACCTTTCTAACGTGATTACGTAATGCATGGCACATCGCAGAGCAGTGCAAGACAAGCATTTGTGGTTAAAAAGTATATAATTTTTTTATGAAAATGACCAATTCTTTCACTAGATAAGACCCTTATTCCTCGTCTCGGATCAGCCCTTTGAAGCTGCACTGAAACTGCGATTTGGACCTTCAACCCGTTGGTAACTGTTGAAGTCCATTATATGGAGAAAAATCGTAATTTCTTTTTGACTTTTCGACATGGGGGTGAGTAAATTATCAGGAAATTTGAATTCTGAAGTGAACTAATCCTTTAAGGGAACAATCTATCAACTGATCATTTAAATAAGGTAGAATTGTTTTACAGAGTTTATATATAATTTTTGATAGCTAACAGTCAAATTAGCCAAAATATTTAATAAATAAACATGCCAGTGGCAAAACATGTGCAAACTTTGTGAATGACATTTGAAATCTGCAGATCTGTGTGACCACAGGTATAATGTGGGTCAGGACTGGGTGTTAGTGCTTTGGCTGTACCCTGAAGATCATATCCTTACCCAGGATTCAGTGGCACTGAGCTCATCTTACACTGGAATGCTCTCTCTCTCTTTCTTGCTCTCTTTCTTACAAATGTACACACTTATACACACGGACTAGGTGTCATTTGAAATGCCATTTGGAGAACAAATGGGATTCCAACTCCAACCAAACCAGACACAGTGAGGAACAGATGAAAGTGGTCAAAGGTCAGACAGAAGTAAAGGTTTAGGAGTGAAGGACGGAGCTACAGCATTATTTTATCCACACCGGACACTGAGTAGGAGATTTAGGTACAGAGGAGAGGAAGGGTGCTGAGGTTTGAGGGAATAAGAATATGATGAGACATGAGACATACCCATTTATCCAAATCGACTGCCTAAAGTTGGCAGGAAAAGGAGATGAAGGGTCAGGAGAGAGACAAAAAGTACAGGAAATAAAGTTACACTAACAAATCTACCCTCTAATGCCAGAAATACCTCTATTTTGATGACCTTATGCACCCAAAATATAACAAAACAGAGATGGATTAAAATTAAGAGCAGCAAAATACAAATCTCATTGGCTGGTTTAGAAGAGTAATGATGAAATGGGTTTAAACAGTTAATATAATTAATTAATTAATAATAAATGTATCTATTTAAAATAATAAAAGTCATAGAGGGCTCAACATTACTTAAAAACTCTTCCAAATTCTTCAGCACCCCCACTCTCTGTCTTTCCTATCACTAGTTTCCCACTCCTTTAATTTTTAAAAACACATTTTCAGTGTACATTTTCTTTATTAGCTCTATAGGCTACATAAGCAAAAATGGAGCAATAATGGTAATTTATTTTTATTTATTTATTTATGTTTACTATTTTTAAATGGTAAAAATACATTTTGGTATTCATAATGTTATTTTATTAATATTTCAAAATTCCTTTCTTTTCAATTATCTCTATACTTTTTTTTTAATCATTCCTTTTCTTTTAGACCCTCTCTGCTCTCCCCCTCTCCATCTTCTCTCTCTCCTCTCCTTTTTGGAGACTCTCACCTCGCTCATATCCACGGTGTTGGCCAGCATCTCCTGCAGGGCTCGTACTGACAGCGACTGCTCCAGTACAAAGGCACAGATTGCCAGATCAGGCGGCACATTCTGCAGACGAAGGCGAAGAAACACAAATGTTTAGACTCAACCACGATTAATGGCTTTAAAAACAACAAAAAAGGTTGTTTAACTGGCATTAATTTATGACCATACCAATTTATGGGGTTTTATAAACAACATTTAGTTATGAAAAATGTTGATTGCTACATTATAAAAAGCTAAATAAATTAGTTTGTGTGTGCTTTCACCAGTGTTGGTAAATAAAAGAAACTCAGCACATTTTCTGTGTCTGCTGCATGTACAGTTTTTTATTTATAGGTATATCAAATAAAATAATAATAAAATAAAATGTATGTATATAACAATTTATTTAAAATCATTTATATATTTCTTTAAATGAAAATAATTTATATAAATAAAATATAATTTATAATAATAATAATTTAATTACAAATATACAGTATACCAAATAGATTACGCCAATATATATATATATATATATAGGCCTAGTCTGTTTGGTATACTGTATATTTGTAATAAGGAATATTAAAATAAATAAAATAAAATACATGTTTCAGAAAATATTTTTTAATTTATACAATTTAAAATTAAATAATATTAATTTAATTCAGTTAATATAAAACATATTGAGTATTATTTGCCTGATAAAATTAACTGACGGCTGAATACTTTTTTAAAAAGTATACAGTAAATATGTTATCATTATTCTTTTTTTTTTTCTTTTTTTGTATTATTTTCTTTTTCTTTTTTTATTATTATTTGCCTGACAAAATAACTGTTGTGATATATCCAAAAAAAAAAATCTGTTTGGTATATTGGATATATGTAATGAGTAGTGGCATTCCTGCTCAGAATATCAACACCTGACACCTGACTATACCTGGGCATTTGACGTTGTCTCTAGAAAGCACAGACGGTTTCCGAAGCCTTCACAGGAAAGGCATAGTTTGATCTGCTCCTTCAGGACAGTTGCGGTGCACTGGAGCACAACTTGATCTTCCTGTGAGTCAGAGCGGGTCGTGAGAAAGAAAGAAAAAAAGAGAAGGAATATGTGAGAGGATGAACAGAGCCAGGTGGCAAAGGCGACAATGACTCGTGACAATGGGGTCTAATAAATACCTATTCATAGTTAGACGTGCAAATATGTTGAATGATAACTCACTGATTAGTGAGACACAAACAAACACACACACACAAGGGCTGTTTTGTCTGTAGCACAGAGCGTGTAAATACAGCAATAAACACACCCGCTTCCAAACGCTCTCCACCTGTCACGCAACATTCTCAGCTGTTCCCTTCACTGACTCATGATGTAGCCAGAGCTTGCGCTCCCCTCTCCTCACTCTCCAACCTCATTTTCTCCATCATTTGTTCTCCATCTCTTTCATATTTCACTGTGTCCTAGAGTCTGTCTTTTTCTCCTTTTGTAACAGCACTTTTGTCAACACCTCACAATTGATCTTCTTTCTTCCTATACAATGTGTTGTAGAGTCTTTGTGTTTTTTGTTGGCACATTCTGTCCCACATTCCCCTGCACAGAGGAAACTGGGACAGTCTATCCTTTGTCAAGTGTAGGGCATAGAACTCTTTAAAAAGCTCCAGGTGTAAGATGTATAGCCAGCAAAACACATCCAGACAGAAAGATTCAGTATAAGCCTTCAGTATAAGATTAAGTATTAAAGCCTTCATGACTTACATGGTCAGTGATACAGAACAGATAAGCCCATATGATGTTTCATATCCACAGATCACATGCTATTTAATTTAAAGAGATCATATTGACAATGACTTTAATAATAGGTCAAAGGTCACATGTTAGTTTTTTTTAAAGTAGTTTAAATTGGAACATAAGGTAATCATCATGGGGCAGGTTAACTAGATATAATGTCTCGAGTTTGTTGTTGCAAGCAGGAAGACAGTGTGTGTGAGAGAGAGACAGAGAGAGAAAAAAGGTGCGTCCCAGTTTGTGTACTTATGCACTATTCTATGGCGTTTTTAAGTATAAATAGTGCAAGTAGTGTGTTCACACTGTAAATTCCAAATAGAAAAAGCACACTTTAAATACCCGGATGATGCACTAAATTAACGGAAAAATCTGGAATGTTGGACACTTGGACACTTCATGCACTCAACTGTCGCAGCTTTAATTATGTAGTGGAGGGGGAGGGCGATCAGACTCCGATGTTTAATGACAAAATAACCTTATAAAATTCACACACTGCACGGATGAGTACGTAGCACACAAGTACATAGTGTATAAGTGTATAGTGCGTCATTTGGGATGCAACTAGAGAGTACAACCCTGATCCTAACAGGTATATGAATTTTTAAAGTACCAAAACACTGGATGACTCACACTCCTTGTTGGACCATATATAGAACACTGAGACAAAAGCAACCATCCAAAATGTTTCAAAAATGCTATATATATGTATAAGGTAGCCAGTACATCACAAGGTTCTCATACACCCACATTCACAGGCAATTTTTAACTCTTAAATTCACCTTAACTGCATGTCTGGACTGTGCGGAAACCAGAGCACTCGGAGGAAACCCATGAGGAGAACATGCAAACTCCACACAGAAAGGCCAGGGGTCGCACCTGCGACCTTCTTGCTTTGAGGTGACAGTGCTACCCTGTTCCTTACGGAGCCCGGCACATGACATGCAGGGGAAAAAAGTATATCGTGCGCAAGATTAAATGCTATTTTTTTTCCTGCATGTCATGTGCGAGGCTCCGTAGTTCCTGAAGATTCACTTATAATGTAAATACATTTTTTTGCACGAAACAAAAACATGTGCGGGAAAACTATTATTTTCACCCTTCATTCTGACCCTCTGTCTGCAGCTCCTTTAATGGTTGTCAGTAAACTGCCACTGTTATTGCATAGGAAACAGTATCAACGTCCACCAGTGTTGCCAAGTCCGCAGTTTTCCCAAAGAATTGGGCTATGTTTAAGTTGTTGAGTATGATCTCACAAATCCCACAATGTCCAAAAGAGCCATTTTTGGAGCTTGATTAAATAAATGCTTTGTCCTACTAAGGAGAACGTTTTAAACTATGAAACTTGCAGGATGTTTTAATGGTACAAAGACCTCTTATATATCTAAAGATCAAGGCAAAGTTTATTTCTTTTGACCCCTTACTGACTGCTACCAATATAACAACTCTACCAATATATTGTGCATCCCTATAAATACTGTTGAAAACCTGATGACCTGCTTTTGAGAAAGACTAAAATCATACACAAATCTTTTATGAATGAACAAGAACCATTAATAACGTCTGTACTGAGCACTAAAGTATTCTGAGACTTTGCTGTCTGATATGCTGGTCTCATGGTAAGCTGCTGTGCTGAGCCTCATGATCTTTTGGCTTAGCTCATCCCAGTATAAATAGGCCCGAGCAGTGCTGGGATCTGGCAGATGCAGAACACTTTACACCACAGGACCCAAACAATCAGCGCTAATGTGTTGCTTAAATGCTTCAGAGCTCATGCAGATTACAGTGAACAAAGAGTGTAGGAGGATGAACTTGGATGAACATTGAACTGAAAACCTGAGGCATATTAATATGTAATATGACTTATTTCTGCCTCTTAAGACAGGTGTAAAATTACAGTCAAACCAAACTTAGGTCAAGATTCACAGCGAGACAACTTTAAATACTCTTATAGGGATTATTTTGTTATTAAATGAGTGGGCAGAGATATTCTGTAGTTTCAACTGTGTAACAATAAACATCTTCAAAGTGGGCGTCACTCAACAATAATTTAACACACTTTCTGCACAAAGCTCACACAACATTTCTAGCGGATTCGCAACAGGTGCATATTAACAGGTCCATTTCTAATATCCTATTTTTTTTTAATTTATTAATTATATATAAAAATAGTAAATATTATTATATTTCTATCTTTAAATATTTATCTATACATCACAATAAGAATTTCAAGTGTCAATATCAAAAAAAGAATATCAGTTATATATCTGGCATGCACAAAAATATACTACTACTAATAAAATATAGATATTGGTTTTCACTTCAAACACTGATACTTGCATTGGATGGCTGTTGTTTTCAGTTTTAAAGCCATGTTTCCTTTCACCTATTTTTATGAGCATTTTGGGATATTGCATAAAAAAATTTTTTTTAAAACGCTTGAAAATGCCAAGATGTGCAAAAATTTTAAATATACACTCAGTTGAGGAGGATTAATATTATAATAAGACATGCACATAAACTATGACGGAAACACATTTATTGAATAAATCCCTCGATGCACAACAAAAAACTGACTTTGCCTCAACAGAGGATGTGATGGAAAACTGGACTAACCAGCGGACCAATCACATCACAGCATCTCAAATGTTGGTTTGATCATTCTGAAATACCTGAGCCAAAGTCTGTCATCAGAATGATTTGGTTTAATTCCCTCTCAGAAGCGCCTCAAACACCAGCATCCGAACGCAAGAAAACAACAGCGTTTATTGCGTTTTGTCTGAGATGCAAGGCATTTATCATGTAGGAAAAAAGAGCCACAGTTTCCTCCCAGATTGCAGTAACTTCCATTTTATTACAGATACCTTGCGCCAATTTCCTAGGAAATTATGATTTTGTTCTCTTGAACACATGGGATGGAAACGTTGGATTTATGCGCAAATGTTTTATGCGATATTCCAATTTTGCGCACAAGTTAAATTTGCAATTTTGGATGGAAACATAGCTTATGTAGATTTTATCTGTCCATATTCAAACAAATAAATAAATAAATATTTAGTGCAGTGATCCTCAATACTGTGAGCTGACATAGCTGCTTTTAGAGTTAAATAAATGTGCTCAGCTTTCTGAAGAGCACAAACTGTGTTTACAGACATGCTGTGGCACCTGTGGGTGTCAAAGAGAACGAGAGGCACAGGTGCTTGATCACCACTGATGTCACAAAGGTCTCAGTGGGGTCAGGGGAAGCTGCGGGGTGTTACTGGGTGAGAACAAAGTTGTGCAAGACCACAGTAGCCAAATGATTCTAGGCTGTTACTTATTGATGCATTTTACCATTATTCCAGTGTATATTGTCTCCCTTCAGGAACACAGCACTGAACATTGACTTTCTCATTACAGTGATTTGTTGTGTCGCAATTAAGCAATAGGAACAGAAATACGAGACCACTGAACATAGTATTGTACAAGGCAGTCTTACCCGGATTTCACAGAACGTCTATGATTGTTACGGCCTAAAAATGACTGAAATTGGAGTAGCTTTCTCAAAAATTGTGATGCCATTTGTGACCTTTTTGCAATCAACGCTTTCCAATAACTTGGAAATCATGTAATCATTGTCAGTGACAGTGGAGTTCAATTACCTGTTAATATCTTAATGCATAATAAGTAATACATACAGTATATATTACTGGCCAAATGTTTGGAATAATGACGATTTTTTTAATGTTTTTGAAACATGCTCACAAGCTCACAAAGGCTACATTTATTGGATCAAAAATACAGTAAAACAGTAACACTTTTAATTGGGGTCATGGTTTGCAACAAAAATATTAAGCAGCAAAAAACTGTTCAACATTTGTTAAGAGAGATCAGACTCAAATCATTGATAATAATAATAAGAAATGTTTCTTGAGCAGCAAATCAGCATATTAGAATGATTTCTGAAGGATCATGTGACACTGAAGACTGGAGTAATGATGCTGAAAATTCAGCTTTGATCACAAGAATGAATAAAAAATATAAATATATTGAAAAAAAAATTATTTAAAATGTTTAGTACTTAATATGTTTACTACATGAAATAATAGTTATTTAAAATTTAACAATATTACTGTTTTTACTGTATACTCAAAGAAATGCAGCCAGGGTGAGACTTTTTTCAAAAACATTAAAAAATGTTACCAACCCCAAGCTTTTGAATGGTGGTGTATGTAAACAGATGTTTTGCATCATAATTTTTATTATACTGGATAACAGTTAGTAATTTTATTGTCCAAACAATATTTAGTATCAGTACTTGGCTTTTTACTACCACTATCATCACTGGAACTCTATTAACCAATCAACATCCGGGACTACAATCGGTTTTATAAACAAAAAACTCATATTCATTCAGATTTGTTCCATGTTTGTAATCTAGTTTGCAAGACTGCATTTGGTTTCACACTGACAGAAACTAGCCTTCATTATAAAGTGATGTTAAGAAACAAAAAGCGTGGTAACAAACCTAAAAACTACCTCTCAGTCAGCACAAATAAACATAATAATGTAGCCGCTACACAGTCTTCAGGAGGGAAAGAGAAAATACAGAGTGCTCCATCAAAACACACAACAAGGTTATTTTTAGAATCAGTGTGGGGATTCCCCTTCTCCACCAATGTGCTGATAAAGACCTCTTCAAGCCAAATCCCTCCATAGTGACTACAGCCTTCACTGACCGCTGACACTGACAGATGGAGGGATGGTGTGGGTGGATTAACGACAGTCGGTAGGGAGGAGTAGGAGGGGCTGGTGCATTAAAGACTGTCCCGTTTAAAATGCCTTTGTCTGTCCCGACCAACCTGGACCATAAAGGCACATCACTCTTTACACGCAGGACCCCCTGCAACTGTTTCCCGATATAAAATGTCACTTCCTCTCTAGGTGGGCTGCCTGTAGTCATGCAGGCACTATGGTATTTATGGGGGGACAGTTATTGTTTTCCTGTCGGCACAACAAAATTCCAAAGTTGCTCATTACATATAGGCCCAGATTTACAGATAGCTTGCGCCAGTACAAACCCTCTTTTTGCAGCTTTCAGGCCCTGTTTACACCTGGTATTAAGATGCTTTTTGGTCGATCAGATCACAAGTAGACGAGAGACACATTCCTGTTTACACCAGGTGTTTTAATCCATCTCTTATCCACTTTCACCCACTTCTGTCCTGATTTCTTCAAGGGGAGGGTGTATGGGCGGGTAAATGTATGGGTTTCTACAGATATTTCGATCTAATGGACAAAATAAGCTTGCGCAATTTACATATGAAGGCATCAGCTTTTATTTCTGCTCTGACATTTGCAAGACCGGCAGAACGCTGTGAGTGTGTATTAGAAATCAGGAATGGTGAGAGAACATTGTGCTTGGCATGTTTTATGTCTTCAAATCAAACTTGGTCTTCAGCCAACAATGTTTAAATCTCGTCTGGCTAGTGCACTTCTTATAATGTTTACTCATTAGGTCAGTAGGCAGATAGTAGGTGGTTGTTCGAACGTATTCGACCACATTAGTGTTTACACTATGAAAGCAATCCGGTCGAAAGTGTTTTCGTCTACCTCTGGAAGTGGACAAGTTAAAAACGTTTTAGACCCTGTTTACACCTGTATTTACCATCATACACTTTTGATCCGATCAACTAAAACGCATCTCAATACCAGGTGTGAACAGGGCCTCAGATGCAAAATTTATGGGAGAAGAGTATTTAAATTAATCAAGCAACACAATTTACTAAGGTTTACGCTAGTCAATTTACTACAAACAAAAGCATGTCTCAAACCAGACGCAAATTTGGACTGCTCTTGGTTGATTGCGTTGGTCATTATGGAAATGATCTGTCTGCGTCTGTGTTCTTTAAAGTGTGCATTGTCAGTAAATCACCCCTAAGAACTTTCCAATCCCATTGGCGCTCTCCTGTTTAGTAAATCTGGCCCTTAGAGTGCTGCAATGATCATAGATATGTATAAGTAGATTCCACATTCGACCACTCCAGACATGTCAATGTGTCGGCCATCTTGGAAAGGTTAACATGACGCTATTCATCACTCACACTAACAAATCAATTAATTTTCATCGAAAATGTCACAGCATTGAGCAGCCTATGGGTGTTAAAACCACCAAGCTATAAATTCCAAACAAAATTGCATAACCTTTCAGAGGTGAGAATGTGCTAGTTTGAGTTTTTATGTATAACTCAATGTGCAATATCCATATGCAGAATTAACACATTAATGATAAACTAAATGCTGTGAAAATCATCTGCTAATGTATATTGCAGATATAGATACTCACAGGTTGCAGATTCACAGTCAACTTGCTCTCAAGTGTTTACAGCCCAAATTTCACCTTTCCAATATGGTGGACGGCTTATGTATAATATAACTATAGCAAGGATTATTCATTAAATAACATTAGTCATTAAAGGCATAGTTTACACAAAAATGTAAATTCTGTCTGTCATCATTTACTCACCCTAATGCTGTTGATGTCGTGATTTTTCTCTTCTGTGAAATACTACATTTTTACGACTTTCATGGTTTTGTCAAAAACACTGCCATTTGTGACCTTTTTGAGCTGTTTTGAAATCAAAACTTACCAATAATTATGTAATTATGTAATTAGTGACAGTAGAAGTGCAATTACCTGTAAATATTTTAATCTATAAGTAAACACAGTAATCAGGCAAACATTATGCCTAAATATGGGTATATATTTGTGTATTCTGTAAGACACAATATCATATTTCAAAACAATTTTTAAAAACCTATGCAAACGAGTTTTGCATCATAGTTTTTATTATAAAACATGAGGGTAAGTAAATGACAGAATTTTCATTTTTGGGTAAACTGTGTGGATGTTACTTTCTCCTGCATCAACTTGACTATTGTGTGTCCACTTTAGTAAACCTGAGTAAAAAGAGCTGGTATTTCTGCCAAAATTTTTTTAGCATGTAACCAAAGTCCAATGATATCCTGAAAGGAAAACCAGGACAAGCAACAAAAAACGTATTTGGTGGCTCCATGCAGCACCTACTAACTCATCATTCCTACAGCTACAGAAATAAGACACCTTTTAAGAGTGGCATTTATTTTCTAGCATCAGAGGAAAGTGTGCACATGTCACTCCAAGAGAAGATATCACTTACCATGAAGACAGGACCACAGCAGGTGAAGAGAACGACAAAACGGTCCTACTTCACTGCTTTTTAATGACTGGCAGCTTTTTGACAGCTACATATACGCACTAGAAACAGGCAAGGTGACAGAGATTTATCTGCAAATAAGCCACTATAAGAATATTTGTATTCATAGGTTTGCGGTCTTGAAAGAAAATGTGAGGAAAAAATGAGTAGATATACAAAGAACAAGCATGATTTTTCAATGTACAGTGGCCTCAAAAAGTATTTAGACACTTTTAAAAAATGTAATAGTAAAATACCAAATCAAATGGCATCTACAAATAGCTTTGCTAAGAAGTAATTTCAGTTTTTGTTGCTATTACTTTCAACCGACTGATGTCAAGGTGATTTTTAGTGGATGTATAAAGTCAGTTCCCCTCAAGTTTACACAGGTGTTATCGTATAATAACCACAGGTGTAGTTCACCACATTACCTTTAAACTTCCACTAAAATTTTTTTTCAACAGGAAGTATCTAAATAATTTGTCTATTCAGATGGTAATTGCTTCTCATAGGGATGTAAGGTTTTTTCACATTTACAGGGGTTATTCTGTGATTTTATTGCTATTTGAATACAAAATGTTGTTGTTTTACTCCCACCACCCAGGTAAAAATCCCTAGCCGAATTACCTAGCTTTTTTATGAACACCAAGGTTTAATTTAATTGACATCCGAATCCACATCTCTGAGTTTACAAGAAGAGATCAATTCAAAATGTACTGCTTAAATCCTTTTTGTCCAGTGCCAAGCACCGTACGGTAACATATGGATGCTTGTATCTGCCACTGAATAAAAAATAAAAGAAGGCAATTGTGACTTTTCTCACAATTCTGACTTTTTTCAGAATTGTGAGTTTATACCTTGCAATTCTGACTTTATAACTCACAATTATGCATTTACAAGTTATAAAGTCAGAATTGCGAGATATAAACTCACAATTGCAAGTTATAAAGTCAGAATTGTGTGATATATAGTCGCATATGCAAGTTATAAAACAAGAATTGCGAGTTATAAAGTCAGAATTGTGTGATATATAGTCGCATATGCAAGTTATAAAACAAGAATTGCGAGTTATAAAGTCAGAATTGCGTGATATAAAGTCGCAATTGCATGTTTAAAAGTCAGAATTGCGAGATATAAACTCACAATTGCGCATTATAGTCAGAATTGTGAGTTATAAAGTCAGAATTGCATGCTATAGTCGCAATTGCGAATTATAAAGTCAGAATTGCAAGATATAGTCAGAATTGCGTGTTATAACATCAGAATTGAGAGTTATAAAGTCAGAATTGCGAGTTATAAAGTCAGAATTACAAGATATAAAGTCCGGATTGCGTGATATAAAGTCAGAATTGCGAGTTTATATCCCGCAATTGTGAGTTTATAACTCGCAAAATTTATTTTTACAGACGTCCACATGAGAGATAATTACTGTTTGATTAGGGCTTTAATTTTGAACAGCATAAATACTTTTCCTTTTTTTTTTAAAAAGGGTGCTTGTGCTATCTTCCTTTAAAATAAATGCCACTTGGTTTGGTATTTCTAATTCAGTAGCATTCATACATTTTAAACTATGACTTTAGTGTCCAAATATTTTATGAGGCCACTTTCGTTATAACTCTACCTGACAAGAAACTTAAACTCTCTCAAACGCTGACACTTACAAATGCACCTGTTTCCGTATATAATTTCCTTTTTCTGGCATAAACACAACATTAACTTCACTTGAAACATTACTGCAGTTCTCTTGGTCCTAAACATGTTTTGCTGATACCTTCCAATTTTCATCCATCTTTACACTTCTCCTGCTCCTCTCTCTCTTTCTTGCTCTGCCGTGGGCCTTCCCCCACTCCTCAGCATTGCTATTTTGGGTGAGTGCACCTGTCATTCTCACATTCCCCTTCACTGCTGACTGGCAGATAGTTCAGAGGCTCTTTCAGGGCAGAGGAAGGTCTCTGATCCCACAGCCACACAGAAAACCAAGCATTAACTACAACATCCCACATTCAACTATTTGCTTAAAACCTGTCATACACCGTTCTACGGAAAAGCATTATTAAGAAATTAATACTTTTTATCCAACAAGGGTGCATTAAATTGATTAAAAGTGATGAGTAAAGACATTGTTTCCGTTTTAAATCAATGCTGTTTTTAACTTTCTATTCATCAACGAATCCTGAAAATTTCAGAATCAGATCCAATACAGTTGCTGCTTCAACTTTCAACAAAAGTTTCTTTGCAAACTCTCCAATACACTGTGCCTCGTTTACAAAACAGTCTGCAGTCAAATTCTCTGAACAAACATATAATCCTCAGGCGTGATCCATGACGACATTAAAATAATCCATTTACTCTGGGATTCTTCTGAATACTCTACAGAAATTAGCAAGCAAGCTGTTTAAACTGGACGCGTCAAAACGAATGTTCTTTCACTCTTCCATTTGTCCTGTTGTCGACAGACTCAAGTGTGTGGAGCATGTCAGAAACTGAACGCTCATCTGTATACTGTATCAGTGTAGACAGAGTCAGTGATTATAATGGGTTTTCATTGCTATTGACGTGACGCTCACATCCAGTGCAGGCAAACATCAGCTGTTAAGCGACTGAACACCAGTGAGCAGGGCCTATGGTGATGATGTATAACTATTTGTCAATGTCTTGTTCTTCATATGCAAATTAGTGTTGTCAAAAGTACTGACTTCAGTACCGAGTCGTTATTGAAATTTAAAAAATGTGATGCTTTGAGCACTGTTGAGCGAATTCGTAAACACCTGATTGGCCTATGTGTTCACACGCTTGACAGATATGTCTGTGATTGGCTACAATGATCCACTCACAGGAGCATTTGAAAGTACACGAAAGTGTTTGAAAACGTTTTGAAAGTGGGAGCATTTGAAAGCAGAATTTGAATTTTTTAAAAAGTCTCGGTACTTTTGACAACACTAATGCAAATACTAATGCAAATGCAAAACGGATCCCACAATGTCCAAACGAGCTGCTTTTGGCGCTTGATTAAATAAATGCTTTGTTTATAATGAGGACGACGTTTTAAGCTGTGAAAATTGCAAGATGTTTTAAAGGGACAAAGTAGGGCTGCAATATTTATCTCGATTAAACCGCACGCGATTTGGCAAAGGCTGTGATTATTTTATGCGCAGCTTGTCAGAGTTGTACGACTTTGTGATCAGTAGTAAATGCTTCTCCATCTAAAAAAGCCAGAGGGCGCACTTGCGCAGAAACTCTAAATATGCCCTGCTGCAGAAGAAGATAATGCGTCATATGCGTGAATAAACAGAAGATTGAAACGCTTTGATTAATTAAACATGACTAATAAACACACGACTGCCTTATTCTGTGTAAGAAGCCACATCATCTCACAGAAGGATGCTCAACTGTCGTTATGAAGTGAGTTTGGAGTAAAAACATTATTAAATGTTGTTTTTTGTTGGACAAGATGTTAATAAATGCTTCTCATGTCTGGAAAGATGTTTGACGAGTGTTGCTTTTTCAAATGTACATAAGCGACTAAAACTCACAGTGCTTTTAGATGGATTAGCTTTTGGAGCCATACTTCATTGACAAGTTGCGCATAAAAAAAAAAAAAACCCAGCCTTTGCGTTTTCATAATCGCATATCGCGTTTAGGCGATAATTACGTTTAAGTTCAATGTTATTTTTTGTATTGTGCGATAAATCGTGCAGCCCTAGTACAAAGACCTCTTATATGTCAAAGGATCAAGGCAAATTTGATTTCCCATGTCATGACCCCTTTAAATCAGTTTCTCTAGTCTATTAAAACAGCTCTCATACTTACAATTAAAGTAGAGATCGCAAAAATCGCAAAAAATCACGCGGTATAATGGTCAAATAAAAACTAAATTAAAATCATTGCAATGTTCACTATATATGAATATATTTGCTCAGCGAGTGGAACAACTCAAGATTTTTGTTCACAATAAGTCTACATTTGCAGTGTAACATCTGATAAAAATTTAAAAACTTTTGATATTAAAATACTGAAAAAAAATAAGACAAACTTTAGTTGATTAAACAAACAAATTGTGTACACTTCATTCTCAAAGTCTAATAACTGTACTATCTCTGTCCCAGGGGTCTATATAAGAGGCACTTAGGAAGGTTCTCATCACTGATGCAGTTTTATCAACTGTTGAAAACATCTAGAGCCCTTAAACACGAAACATCCGCAGTTTTATGAGTCATAACCATGACTTCACCAACTGAATTTCAATAGTTTGACTCACAGAAGCTCTATTGTGTGCTTATGGGTCATTGTTTAGATAAATATAACATAAGCCTAATGAATCTTGAATCTTTGTTTATCCAACAAGAATTAGATTGCATTCATTTCCACAGAAAAGGCTCCTAAAGAGAGAATTCACCCAAAAATGAAAATTCTGTTATCATTTACAGTCGTCCCAAACCTGTTTGACTTTCTTTCTTGTGTAGGACATATAAGTAAATATTTTGAGAGACGTCTCAGTGTTTTTTGTCCAAACAATGGAAGTCAAGGGTAACCAAAATTGTTGGTTCCCAACAGTCTTCAAAATATCTTTATTTTATGTTCTGCAGAAGAAAGAAAGTCATACAGATTTGAAACAACATAAGGGTGAGTAAATGATGACAGAATTGTCATTTTGGGGTGAACTATTGCTTTAATGTTGTCAATGAAGAGTACCAGTATTCTTTCTATGCAAGTAAGGCAGCTTTCAGTTTGTTCTGTTACTTCTACTAAGGACCAAAAAAGTGAGTAAGACAAAGACCCAACAATCCAGAGAAACAATAAAACATGAAATCATATTTAAAGTGGAGAATATATCATATTCTTATAGTCTCATTTGAAAATTGGCCAGATAATATTGATGTTTACTCATGTGCTGTGACTGCAAATATTTGAGTGAATCCATTGTTAATCTCATATTCTGTTTATTAATTTCTGAAACCATTCATCTTATTAATGATTTTTTTTTTTTTTTTTTTTTTTAAGAGCATTGATGATTAACATCCTCTGCATGACTCAATGCTTAATTTACCAGCATCTCACACTAAATTCTTTTCAATACTGAAAACAAATAAAAAAAGATGATCAGGGAGACAATGTCCATTCCAGTCTCACCATATCAACAATGAATCATTCAACTTAAAGCTAGGGTAGGCAATGTAAAAAAAACTGTACTGGTTGAAACTCCCTTCACATCCTGATAGCAATCAATAATAGAAGTGGTCTAAATATTAAAACGTACATATAGCTTCTGTGGAAGTCACAGGAGCAAAACATGTTCGTACAATCATTGCATTTGATAGGATGTCCTACCTGCCTGTCAACATATGTATTTCCATACCTCCGCACACCTGTTTGCGCAGACATCAAACATCATCAGCGTGTTTCACGAGGCTATGCAGAGTTGTAGACAGACGTCAGTCACCGAGCCCCACAAACAAACAGCAGCCACCTTTACATTTCCTCCTGAACCAAAACAACACACTTATGCTGCATTCATGCCATGTCATTATTACCACAATTAAGAGATGGCAACCCATGACGTTCTACTCGGAGCTGCATCATCAGCTCTACATCATCAGACTTGGATTTATGTGTTTCTACAGCAACACTATAAACACCGAAATGAATCTGCAGCAGTCAGGTGGTACAAGTCAGAGGTCTTTAAGTTGTTTACATTCATTATTATTGAAATGTTATGTGGGAAATGATGTAATTTAACGCTGTCTCTCGTAACGCTTTGCAGATACTGCTCCGGCTGTGTGCGTTCATGTGTTTTGGAGGAGACGTGGCTTTAGAGAGTGCGCTCTGATGGGAGGGTGGGATCTTAGGGTGAATTCCAATCGGAAGTGAGCATCCCTATGCCCTACTCACTCCGAGGGACAGAGCCCTTGATGTGGGGACTTTGGTAGGAGCTGGGAACTTACATAATATTAATATGTAGATAAAATATTCTACAATGACTGTTTTTAATGTCATATATTTATGTTGATGCCAAGATCTACATATACATTTATGAATTTAGCAGATGCTGCTACTCAAAGCGACTTACAATAGAGGAACATGAGAAAAGCTATGAAGCTGGTACATCTGTGTTATAATTTGAGCCATGAGTAATTTTCCTTCACACATTACATTACAGTAGTGGACTCAGGGGTCAGTTAAAGTTTCTGGCTGACGTAAGCGATTCTTCTGCAGTGCTAAAAGAGGGAACACCTGTTTATTGTAAAGATGTGGACATGACAGAGCGCACAAATCTATGTCTATGAACAGATGGTCTGTTAGGGTTGAGGTGTAGATTCGATCATCTGTGGGCTAAGCAAAACATAAGCCCAAGGAAGACTGCTGCTTTACACACTCAAGACCCGAGGAATCTTCTGAAGAGCTCACAGTCTAATCCTCCATCACACACACACACACACACACACACACCTCACACCTCTCTCTCTGCCCATGAAGAGTCCCCTGTGACAGACAGGCCCTTATTGTGGGCTCTATCTGCATAACTGAGCACTAAAATTAGTCCTTCTAGCTCCTTCTCTCCTCATTTCTGAGGGAGATCATCACAAAATTCCATCTTTAGGGAGAAAACTTACAACATTTTAAAATAGAAACAAATCAGAAATCCATTTAATACCCATATTTCTAAGAGTGTGAGATGTTTAAATGCTCATTATGTCACAGTAGCCGCTAAACTAACTGTCTTTCTCTTTCTCCACCCACCTTTTGTTCACTATTACTCATGCACAAATCAATCAATGATCATTTTTGAAGTGATTACAGGCTCCAATTCACAACACTTAGTTGCTTTTATGCCTCATGTGCAGCACACACATGTAAAAACACACACATATTCGGTGTCCTCCCTATGGATTCAGGCAAAGACGAAGTAGGACACAGACTCTCTTGCCCTCCCTCCTGAGTGTCAGGCGCTTATAGTGGTGAAACTATAAAAGGAAAGGGCTGTTATAGCCTGGAACCCGAATACCCCCTCAAATGCACTCCAACACCACTGATGCTATTCTCTCTCTCTTTTCCATCGCTTTATTTTCAACACCTTTAAAGGGGTCCTTGATTATGATTTCACTTTTTTAACTTTAGTTAGTGTGTAATGTTACTATTTAAGCACAAACAACATCTGCAAAGTTACAACGCTCAAAGTTCAATGCAAAGGGAGATATTTTCTTTTACAGAAATCGCTTTTTAAGGACTACAACAAACGGCTGGTAGGGACTACAACAAGCTTCTTCCCGGGTTGGTGACATCACTAACCCTAAAATGTACATAAACCCCGCCCCCAGGAACACGCAACAAAGGGGGTGAGGCCATGTTGGGCTGCTTTAGAGAAGAGGAAGAGTTGTTGCAGTAGAGTGTTGTTGCCATGCTGTCATTTTACGCCGAACTGCTTCACAAACGATGGTCAATTCAACGCAGGATTTGCACAAAAGACTAACATGATGGCACAATCAAATCCACGGCAACTACATAAATTTATCCACTAACCATTCAGAAATGTCCAGTTTCATTCTAAAAGTTGTAACTTCTTCCTGAGTCTCTCCATCAGTGTCGACTCCGGTTTGAACAATGTAAGGCTGAACACCGTTACTGACAATCCTCATTTTGGCTGCATGAGATTCTCTAGCTTTGTTGTTGTTCAGCAACTGAAGCATGAGCTGTTAAAGCTCCGCCCTCTTCTGGAAAGGGGGCCGGGAGCAGCGGCTCATTTGCATTTAAAGGGACACACACACAAACGGTGTGTTTTTGCTCACACCCAAATAGGGGCATCCGGACAGTATTAACTTGCGTTTAATTCGCTCAAATAGTGCGCTTGGCCAGCTACAGAGAAACTAGCCAGGCAATAGACAAGTGACCAAATTCTGAGTGGTGACGAAACTACATGCATTCTACCAGCACGATTCAGCAAGATTAGCCAACCATGCTGAGAATTCTAGGCCGAGAAGAGTTTGTAATCATGCTGTGCTGAACCAAGCTCAAATGGAAATATAACTGGAACCATTCCTTACCTTTCTTAGGATAATTGATTGCCTAATGGCACCATAAGGGGCCATTCACAAAGAACAGAGATGCAAAGCAGTGGAACAGAATGTGTTTTTTAAAAGTTGAACTTCTTTTAATAAGATCGCTGCGTTTTTAGAATGCTGTGTCATGCACAAGATGTTGCAAAACACGCGAGTGCAATAATCAATTCATAGAGATGAACAATGGAAAGGAGGAACACTATTTACTATTTAACACTATTTAACATTACCTTCCTCTTGTATTTTGAAAGAGTGGCATGGCATGTCTCAGAAACAGTCAGTAAAAAACCAAAGGGCTTTCCTGAAAGGATTCCCCCAAGGACACAGTGTTGAGCCCTTCAGAAAACTGCCAGTTCTTGACTGACCCACACATGCTGAGTCACTGTATGGATTACAGCAGTTACACACACTCTCCACACAGCACAAAATATTTTGATTGTGCTTTGATTGGCTCTGAAATATATACAAAGCAAATCTCACATAATCAACACGCCTCATTACAATGGTGCTGGGATATTGTCATAAATGCAGATGAAGATTAAAAATCAAAAATTCATTTTCGTATTCATATTTCTTAACAATAGTTAAAGTAAAAAGCAGCAAAAGTGATGAAGATGGATTGCTACAGGGTCCATAACTATTAATCAGTGACAGAATATGTTCTCTCATACCTGTGTAGTGTGTACTACATACACTCTCCTCTTTCCCTTCCACTCATCCCTCTCTTTTCCAGTCCTCATACAGTGATATAAAAAAAAACAACAGAGCGATAAAGTGGGAGTGCTGAGAGGAAGAAGTGGGTCATTTCTACCATACACACACACACACACACACACACAAATACACTTACACACACACAAATATAGTGAAAGAGTTCCTTTACACCAGATGACACTAATCATCAACCATAAAAAGACAACTAACGAGAGAGACAAAATATTCAAACATCACTTGTTAGCATTCATTTGAAATCTAATGATGCCTGTAAAAAATAGTCTGCATCCTTCCCTTCCCGACAACAATACAAAAATGTCTTTACGCACATGTGGGCTCAGAACAGCTGTGAGACTTTGTTTTGGTGTCTCGGGAAGAATATAAAAATTTGACCTTTGATCATAACGGCGTGAGGGATTCTTTGCAGCATTGTCATCCGCATAAAGCTCTTATTAGCATTCCTAAATGAGGCATGAGGGTGTATTATGAGATATCAGCTGATCCCACTGGCCAAATGGATTGACAGTCGTCCAGACAGACGTCTCAAAAGACAAGTTCAACATCTAGTGCATCGATTTATAAAACTGTTAGCTACAACTCTAAATTCTGACTGGATGCTACATTGCTTGGCAACTGTAAATAGCCTACAGATAGGCCATAAATAAATGTAAAATATATATAAACACACACACACAAATATATATATATATATATTTACTGTATATTATACAATATTTTGTATAATATTTTTAGTTTTTGTACTTTATTTTAATAAAAAAATGTTTTAAACTTACTGGCTAAACTTGGTGTCAGACCCAAGTTACTCGGAATTAACTTCTTGTTTATAGGATTATCTAATAAAAAAAAATGGCACATATTGCTCAATTATTAATACATTTAACTGTTTATTGAACATTGGTGTCTTTCACTTTCTTCATATTACTTTTGGCACCATTTTAAAAGCAATAATATAAAATGTGACTTTGTGTATAGTGATTTTACCTCAGTTAAGGCCTGGTAAAGGATTTTTAGAAAATAAGAACACCTCTTGCCTCTTAGGGCCTTGTTTTGCATTAATAATCTATTATCTTGTTATGAACCCACATATAAACTGTGGCCAAAATGGCATCATTTTCAACAAAAGAAAGAGCCTAGGGTCCTTTATATATAATAAATGAATTAACCATGATTTTTTTTGTGATTCCAGAAGTTTCAAGAACTGTATGTTCTTCAATAAAGAACTGCGCATAAAACATTCACAACTAGGCTTAAGAGATATAACCAGTTTAGAAAGTTTATGGAAAGGATCTCAAGCTGAAGACGTTATTGTAGCTTTATCCATTAATAGACACGGTACCTTAAAAATAAATTCCAGCACAGCGCTACAACAACCATAATGAAATGACCCCTCACAATAGATGCTTTACAATCAACTTTGTTGCTCTCGCCATCTCTAAAAAGAAAAGCCAATGTTGATTCTTGTTTTATTACGAGCTCTGTCTCGTTCTCTTTTTGCCAGCAGACTCTCCTCTGTTCATGTTTGTTTAAAACGGGTGATTCGGGAGATTTAGCTTTTCTCATATTTACGGATATGACGAGACATGTACGCAATTTCCGACGGGTTTAAAATATAAACACTTATAATAGGCCTACCATAGTGAATCAGGGTGAGAGATGTTTTGGAAGGAGCATTGATGTATTGACTCATTATTTACATTTTGTTAATTTTGAACAAAAAAAAAAAATCATAGTACTCCTTTAATTACATTTTTTAAGCATTTTAATTCAGACTTAGATTACTTTAATATATTAATGTTTTATAACTTTTAAGACATCCTGCAGCCCACCTGGAAATTTGCTGAGGACCCCTAGTAGGGGCTTCAAACTTTCCACTTCTCTCAGTCTCCTAATATATGTCGCAAATGCTGTATAATTTAAATTCTGCTTGTTCTTGTTCTTCTCGCATGCCCTTTTCCCTGTGTATGTCCAACCCAATAGATTGTCTAAGCTGTGCGCTGCTCAGTTTGAGAGATAAGGGGGCAGAGGCCAGCTGTCCCCCCTCAAGGAGCTGGCCTGCTTGTTGCGTCTTCCTCTCCACTTCTAAAAGTCTCTCCTTTCCTGAGGTAAAAATAGCTAACGATGCAAACAGATGCACCAGCCGCTGTCTATCCACACACATTCACATACATCCATCGAATGACAGAATCTTCTGGAAGAATATGTGCAAAGATGCAGCTTTTACAATATAAGTTCATAGTCAGCAATAATAAAAAAAGGACATGTCCCTGATTAGAGACGTCATCCCTCACTGAGTTGTCAGGCAGACTATCAACTCCATAAGCAGGTCAAAAGACATGTGGGCCACCATAAAAATAGTCAACTAAATACAGGATTAGAAACAAAATTGTCCAAAAACACCACGTTAACAATTTACCTTAAGAAACCAGGAGTGTGTGGATGGGAAGTTAACAAAACATCTACTAGGTTGTCAAGCACTTGAGCATGCATGCTTAAAAACAAACATGCAGGAACATTTCTAACAATTTACAACAGCAACAATGCAACCAAATGTTCAAGATTGAGGGGAACTAGATAAAAAAGTTTAAGAATCTTGCATTTAATATTTACCTACACTACTTGACCACTAGTTTAAATATTGGGGGGAAACATGAGTGTCTATAGTGGGGGAAAAAATGGTTAAAACTCTTACGTTGAGATTCAACTTTAAGTCATCCCAAAAAAACATTATTATGAAGTAAAAGCAGGTAAAGCAACACTTACCGTCCGTAGGAACTGTATCTCTTCATCTCCCCCCTCTCCCTCTGCCATCCTTCTCCGAGGGTTATTTGCAGCTCCTCAGGAGAAATCAGAAAATCCTTCCGTTTTGTCTTCAGTGTGTTTCAGTGTCTTCTCTCTCTCTCTCTCAGTGTGTGTGTGGGTGTGCTGGAGGACAGCGTGAGTCCTGTAGCTCTCACGGTGGAGTGAGAGAGAGTGACAGAAGATTCAGCACTGCTCCTCTCTCTCTCTCTCTCTCTCTCAGCCTCCTTGCTCTCAGATCCTGTGGATGGTGCTCTACCTTCTTACACACTCACACTGCAACCATATTTGCACAACTGGGCCACCCCCTTTGCCTAAAACTGATCCTCGCACAAGACTAATGAGCTATAAATGGAAAATGTGCTTGTGTGTGATGATGTCTGGCAGAGAAGACACTAAGACACACATGTGCTCATACAGCCATACAAGAAAACTGAATGACATCAGAATTCATCAAGATCTACATTTGGTTAGTTTTTCAGAACTAGTGATGTCCTATAACAATATTTGTGCAAAAACACACGGTAAACAGCTTGAACACGGCGGAGTCCTAATGTGAGCCGCACACAGCCAGATATATTGGGCACATATGTGTCCTCAGCACGCACTGTGAGTGAAACAGAATACAGGTGGCAAATTAACAGAAAAACATTGAAATGACTGAAATTTGTTTCTGGCACTGCATTTGAAATAAATATCAATATATTAATGAATATAAATGTTATGTTATATGTATATGCTGCATATATAAAACTGCACATATTAATATCTGTTATCATTATATTAATTTGTAACCTAATTGCTACCTAGACAACTGATTATATTTAAATAAATGAAATTAATATATTTAAATAAATGTAACCAATAATATGCATTTTTAAATTTTATAATCATAGAAATAAATAGAAATATATATATAACATATATTAATGAATATGTATTTATTAATATATATATATATATATATATATATATATATATATATATATATATATTCATTTTAATTATTATATATTACCTAATTGCTGCCTAAAACAACTGATTATATATATGAATAAGATATATTAATATATTAAATATATTAATTTAAAATATATTAATACATTTAAATAAATGTAATAAATAATATACATTTAAATGTTATAATTAATTTATTTATAAGAAATTTTGATAAGAAATGCATTTATGGCACTGTATTTGAAATAAGTATCAATATTGTAATGTATATATATATATGTGTGTGTGTGTGTGTGTGTGTACCCTAATTACTGCTTAAACTATTTTAATTTTTAATTATTTTTGAACTATTTTAATTAAACAATTAAATTATTATAAATAAAACAGATTAATATAGTTAAATAAATGTAACAATTAATAGATTTTATAATACATTTATATATAATACATTTTTTTATTTTATAACTATATAAGTGAATAAACTGTATTGAATTATATATATAATACAAAATTATTTACAGTATATTTATATATAATTTAACACATGTAGGATACAAATTGTGTTAGAATTCAAATGCAGGATGAGGCCGTTTTGTCAAAATGTGGGTGCTGAAGACACCAAAATTCTCTAAATTCCTTGTATATAATGGCATTCTGCTGAAGCATGACCTTTTTCTCTAATGCAGATAATCTTCATGTTTGGAAAATACTGTATACATACACTATTCACATTTTTATGCCATTTTAACAACAGTCTAACAGGGCACTGTGCCAGAAGGCCAATTAAACAAGCAATTAATTATAGATAGATAGATAGATAGATAGATAGATAGATAGATAGATAGATAGATAGATAGATAGATAGATAGATGTGCAGACAGAAGTACAGACAGATAGACAGTAAAGACTAATACAATCATATATTTAATATTTCCCTGTTCTACATGCACAGACACATACAGAGAACACCATTCGGCAAGACAGTCTGACAGCTGCATAAACAACACACCCCTAAAATTACTCTAGGACAATCAGCCAACATGCTGCACACAACCTCACACACACACACACACACACACACCCTCATCCAGGACACAAACACATACAAAGATGACAGCTGGCATCACTCCTCACCTCCACAATCTCCATCTAAGTGTCATCTCTGTGCGTGTCCCTCCTCTCTCCTAAGCCCAACTGCAACTACATCAGAGTATGGGGTAACAGGGATGCTGATGGATTTTTGGGGGGGTCTCCTTGGCAGCCGAGGACTGAACTTCAGAGAGCATGCTCAGACACCACGTAATGAAGACTGGGAACCCGAGTGCATTTGCTGCGTGCCATCCTGTAGTCCTTTAAAGTCACCGCTAGATGGCATCGTATCACCTTATAAACTCACTACGGAAATAAAATGGAAGCTAGAATTATTTACAGTAGGCCATATTTAAATATGAGATATGTATTAGGTTACTACAATACATAAGACTATGATGCATAACAATATAATACTCTTTATATGACAATGAAATAACTGGTTTCGCTATCATTAATAAAACGCTTCCCTGAGGTAATCAATAACGGCTTGACAACTTCACTACGTCTTTTTAAATGAAAATCAAGAGAATTAACTTAAAGTTAATTAGATATTAATGATATTGATCATTTAAAAAAGTTATTCATGATTTTTACATTCAATTCCTTCAGTGAAACAAGTCCTATTTAGATTTTTCTTTTTTTTTTCCCAGAGCAGTTGATTTTTCCAAGCTTCCGTTCCAACGGTCTTCACTTCCGGTCGTACACGAGCGTAGCGCGAGTAATCTTTTATTTAAAAAAAAAACAAAAAAAACAAAACCATTTTTTAAGATTGTGAAAAACTGTATATATGTGGTAACTTGTCACCAGTTTCAAGTATTTCACCATTTTAATCACCTTGTGGCTGTTTTTTCGTGATCACGTGAACACGTCTGCGCTATGATAAATTAATTTTTAAAAGTAACGTTACATGTATTCATGTATGTATAAAACGTTATAATATCAGTCTATACAGACTGTTTCCTAATAACAAGTTACCACATTTTTCTGTGGAAGCATTAACTATAGGCTAGTAACTATGGTATTTTTGGTGGAACCCATTGTTTGTTCATAATATTTGCTAAATTTGTGATGTGGCTGACCAACAACAGATGAAGCAATTAATAGCCTGTATAGGCTTGATAGAACCGGTTTCTAGTAAAACTCATTTAGCTGAGGGGACAATTTTATTTTATTTCTAATACACTGATCATTTTAAACACCGCAAAACTGAAGGTAGATGACTTTGGGCGCCGATGTGGTTTCTTAAGTTATGTAATTGCAATTGCAGAATGTGCAGTGAGAAACTTACTGAAGATGTCAAAAAGAGAAAAGCTACCGAGAAAAGCTATTTACAAAGTCCAGCTCCACATGTTACTGACAAATACACCATCCTCCCTCATATTTAACACAGTAAAATAAGCCAGAGCAAGTGCTTCCTTGCCATAAGATTAGTTTAACCATTTTGAGGAAGTAAACAAAGGTGGAGTGATGAGCAAGGGTCCTGTTGCAAGCTCATTTGTGGTGGAAAAACAGTTTTCACACAACACATGAATGCTTCTGCAACAACCCAGAGATATATGTGCCCTTTAATACAGAGCAGACGAGCCACATTTTACAGAATTGATATTCAAGGTGTCATTCTGAAAGATGACGGTTGATTCATTCATACCCGTCCTTCAACCGACAGAAGCCCCCCTCGTCTGGTTTGTATGAGAATCCCACCTCTGTGTGAATACACACACAAACACACACACACACACACATGGGCACAGGTTCCCACAGAGTTTGCATGCAGACACACGCACGAACACACATGCAGCAGTCTTTCCTATCATCTCCCCTCTCCTCCATCTTCAACAAGGCATCCTTTCAGTGTCCCGCTCCAGCTGCATGTGGAGGGATTCAACCCTGGAGACACTACCTTACTGTTAAAGAGAGGAAAAAGAAGGGATGAAGAAGATTAAAAACGGACCCAAGGCTAACAAATGAACTGAAAACCGCAGGTACGGACACTCGACAATTATACTGTACACGGAAATTCATGGAAAACACACCCGAAGGCTCACTCATTTACCTGTGGCCTGAAGGCAAGGAACTGGCACTGAAATATGTGTAAAAAAAACACACACACACACACACACACACACACACACATACATAGGAAGCTAACAAGAGCAAACTCTGGACTGAATTCTCACTCTAATTTGGACCCTGTCTGTTTTTAATCGGCCTTTCAATGATTTTTAATTTGTATCACTCACTCTTACACTCTTTCCACAGAGCTCAATCCCTCCCTCTCTTCTTTCTCGCTCACTTTTTTCCCCTCCCACTGTCACACATGCACACAGATGACAGTTCCCCTATGTCTCAGAGCCAGTGCCTGTATTTTAAATAGGGACTTGTTTGTATTGAATGCAGTTGGCTGTTTGTTGTGGTTATGCTCATTTTGACAAGCTTTTTTGAGTCTACAGTTTTAGTTTTTTCGTTTCTAATGCGCTGAATAGGGGTTGCTGAACTTTCATTTATTTATTGTTTTGGTAACTCTTTGCCCTGTGGTTGATGTTCTCTGGTAATATTCAGAGAGAAAGAAAAGAGGGGGAGTGCGTGAGAGTGAGTGAGTGAGTGAGAGAGAGAGAGAGAGAGAGCGAGAGAGAGAAAACTCTGAGCCGCAACAGCTGGTTTGAAGTTTTGACAGCCGTGACTGAACAGCCACTGTTCGTCCCAGCCTGTAAGAGGTCACTTAGTACCTCTGGCTGGAGGAGAGCGACTGCAAGGTGCCTGATGGGACAAGTAAGGGTTTAATCAGCCCGGAGGGACACCAACAGGACACCGGAGGCACCATGAATCGCAAGGAGTCAAAAAGGTACAGACTTTCTGACTTTTTATTCCATTCTGACTATGCTTTGACAGACTTCCACACTGTTTAGAAATGATTTGACGTCGGCTTGAGACAAAACGCTGCTTTAGTTCTTCGTGTCACTGAGTTTAATGTGCACTTGTCGTGCCTCTTTTTGCAGCGCACTGCAAAGTGATCACTGTGGTTGACAAAGCTGTGGTTTCTCCTCATGTTCTTCAGAACTTTGTGTTTAGGTTTCAGTTCTCTGTGAGAGAGACAGGCTCTCAAAACTGTTCAAACTGCACATTCATCATTCATACACTCTCTTCTGGGGCTCAGATTATGTTTGCATTTGCAAGATTGTATAGATTCACATGAGTATGCTGTGAAGTAGCAGTGTCTCTGATCTTTAAGAGGGGATTTTGCACTAGGGAGATGAATTGCTTTTGACCTAGTTATTCTCCTGTGACCTGTTGTGGATAGAGGTATGTTCGCTCGTTGTGTTTACAGTACATAAGAGGCATTAGCTGGAATATACTGGTTGTGTGTTGTGAAGACACATTGCAATTGGCAACTCATTTAAAACCTAATCTGTGAGTTAACTAATGCTACATATGGAGTCAGATTCTACAAGAGTGTTCGTGTGCATGCAAATCCTGCCTGCGTATAATTAGTGGTATAACTAGATAAATGGCATGAACTAACATGAGAATGGTAGAATCGATATTTCTGACTATGAGCTTTTGGGGACGTCTGTTCTGTTATCTCAGAGGTTTTATCTGATTGCCTGGAAATGACATACATAGCAGCGACTACAGTGATGTTATCAGCAAGTCTCATTACAGCAAGTTCTTGCAAGCATGTACTATTTGATATTTAATGGTCAATATTTCATATTCAATATTTCAATAAAAAATAAACACTGAATATTAAACATTTAATTTGAAAATGTTATATACAGTTATGTATTCAGACACCTTGAACATTTCATTCATTAATATAGTTTATTCACTATAGTTTAAAAAAAATGGTAATAATATTATTATAATAATATTATAATATTAATCTTAATTATGTCAGATAAAAATTTAAAAAAAAAAAAGCAAAACATGGTCAGGTCAAAGTGTCTGAATAATTTTTGGTTCCAAATTTTTTATCAATTTTACTGGTAGTCCACTGTATGAAGAATTTTTGGGTATGATATGTCACAGTTTACTTTATTTTGCTATCTTCACTCACATAAATGAACTATAGTGTCCTGCACCCACTAGTAAAAATATATTAAAAATATAAAAAATGTCTGAATAATTTTTTGGCTTGACTGTATATATATATATCAGCAATTATAACAAGAAAATACTGTATAATATAAATATATATATAATAAAGTTTGAGATCTTAATATTAAATATATAATTCTGAATGTATATATTGTCTACAACACATTTTATTTTTATATATATTTTATAAATGCTTGTAATATATATTTGAAAAATATCAGTATTTGTCAAATATACATGTTTTTGGTCACGTCGGAGATCTACAGGTACATGAAGCAGAGATGGAGAGGGTGCAGAGAGAGAGAGTTAGAGAGAGGGTGGCCTACAAACAAGATCATTAAAGGGCTCTGGCATCAATTAATCAATTAACGAAAGAAAGGGAAGAATTTGCATGTTCCCTGACTGTTTGTGTGTGTGTTAGCAAAGAGAGAAAAAAGAAAAAGGGGGAGATGAGGAGAGCAGGAGGCAGGAGGGAGAGGGTTGGGGGTAGCGTAATGGAGCTGGAGATGTAGCCAGGAACTGGGAGTAAAACACTGGCTACTGTGGCAGGGAAGGGGTAGGGGGAGGTTGGGGGGATTTCCAAAGAGAAAGGAGAAGTTGTTTTCTGAATGACATGAATAGAGCAAAGGCTGCAGGAGGAGAGGAAGAGAAAGTGAGCCAGTAGGTGCTATGCATGGCTGAAACACTCATACACTGTATGATTGCAAATGTTTCATTGGATTATGATACTGAATGCCAGGGTGTCATGTGCAGACTCAAACCAAACTCAAAGAAGTTTGAGCACACTGCTTCTATAGGGGTCAGTATATTTAATTACAATAATTTATCATTTTTCACATGAATATTTGTTGTAAAACGAAGCAAGACTGAAACATACAGTAGCATTAGATCAACTTGAGTGTCTGTAGACGTTTAAGAGGCTGTTGTGTCAATTCCAATACTGAATTTTTTCGACTTTAAAAAAAATCATGTGATTGCTCTCCTCAAAAATCAACTGTTTCTCGTGTTTCACTGGCATGTCTCTTAGGTAGTTTTAATTTATATGCTGTTTAATGTTTGATAATCGCATTATTTTACATGTGCGTATGTAATGCTTCTATCACCTGTTTCTGCTTCTTCTTCACCAGTGTTTTGATCCGGAGATAAGGGTTGCCAGCTTTTCACAACAAAACTTGCCCAATTGCTACTCAAAACTAGCCCTATCGTGTTTCGGGTCCCGTGGGGTAAAATCTACATTTTTTGGAGGGGTTCCCCTGGTAAAATTAGCATTCCTGGGGCTAAATATCACATTATTGTGGTCACTTCAACCCGCTGACATAAAAAACAAACCACGGCAACATTGTTAAAGCAGCCCAATTCCACGAACTGAGATGCCGTACTCTTTCAGAAGAAGTGTAATAGCGCCCCCTTACCGTATAACAGTGAAAACATGGATTGCCGGAAATTTCCGTCAATGTATGGAATCCTAATATTATTGTATCATGACCCAAATGTTGATACAACATTCAATCACCAGATCCCAGTTGATTCCATACTGTATTTGCATAGACTTTTACAAATTCATTTACATTAACCGAGAGCATTTTCCCTAATTTGTTTACTGTATGTGCATGAGTCTGTATCTTTGTGTATGTGTGTATTTCTCAGGCCCGAGAGGTCTGCAGAGTGTATTGTGTATTGTCATCAGCCGTAGAGCAGGTTGATGCAAATAAGCAAGCGAGAGAGGAGAAAATGTGATGGGGAATTTGCATTATGCAGTCATGTCTAATATTTGGCCTATCAAAAATAGAGTGAACAGAAGAGAAGGAAATATGAGGCGTATTTTACCAGGTGAAAATAGTAAGGCCGTCTTCCTGGTCTACAAACCTTAACCAAAGTGAATTTATGCTCATGGCTGGAGTGTGTTTCTGTGTGGCCCTGATCTCAGTGGTTAGATTGGGTTTGCTTAATGAGATGAGAAAGTGAAGGTCAGTGTGTATGTGTGCAGAGAGAATTGAAAACAAGTGTGCTGAACTGGACATTGATTCATGAGGAAGGGAGAGAACATTTGGGAGGGGTTTGGACGTTCTAAGAACTCATCGCTACTTCTCTGCAGTCACGACCAGCTTCCTGTTCATGCATGTCACTGTCAGACCACAGTGATTCTTGCTGATGCTGTCACAGACACAATACAATGTCCAAGTCTGAGAATGACATCTTTAAATTTTAATTTATGCTTATAACTTATGCAGCAGCTGTGAATTTTACAGACTGGTTCACTCGTGTACAGTGTTGTTGTTTTCTTTGTGTGACTGATAAAAGAGAAAGCAGAGCAGAGAGACAGAGATGCTTATCTACACTCTCTAACTGTCTCTCTTCCTGTGACATTGACGGCCTGAATAGTGACATCTACTGTATAGGGTAGCAGATATCAACACAGAACCTTACATATACTGTAAACATCAACATACCTGATCTACCGGTAGGGCTTGCAGAGTGTGAACAGTTGCGCATGTACACAGGGGGACCCATTGCTCTCAGGTATAAGGTCAAAGGCTTCAGGGGACATAAAATTGTGTTAGATTAGATGTAGATCTAAACAATATTTCATTTAGCACCTGTAGTAAACAAACCTGCAGGTTTCTATCTGAACAATTTAAGCCACTAATGTTTTTATATTTTATAAACAGCTTGCGATTCGATTTGATATCGATTAATTGGGGCCTATCCAGTGCAAAACTCACTGCAGAGGTGCTAAGGTGGTTGCTAGTCGGGCTGGGTAAAAAATAACGATTCCTCATTTTGAAGAACCGATTCTTAAATCCCAAGAATCGATCAAACGTAAGTCTATGCTGTTTTCCGTCGATGAATGAACTTTAGCATGCCTAAATTCTAAATAAGCTTTGTTCCTTGTTACATCTGATATGAAACAACGTCTCTGCTTTCAAATTCTGTAAACTGTAGAACGAAATTCAAACAATAATTACCGTTTTGGCACTCTTTAATGTGGCGCGACAGATCATGGCGCCTTCAGTTCAAGCGAACTTATCATCTCGTCCGCGATTTATTGCTAGTTACAGCATGGAATAAACATGAATGAACATAAGAAGGTATATTGAAAGATATAGTACAACTTACGTCTCATGTAATCACTCAAGCAGTGCTTCAACCGAGGAAAGACGGCAATAAAACAGCTTGTAAACAATATGTCATGTAAGATGTTTATAAGTGGTTCCTATGGCATGGTTACTATGTTGTTCTGGGTTGTTACTAGGGGGTTTCTAAGTGGTTGCTAATGTGTTCTGGGTGGTTTCTATGGTATTTATAAGTGTGAAAGGGTAATGTGTGGTTGCTATGCACGGGCCCCTACCGCACCCATTCCGCAAACATACAAGTCAACCTAGCTATCCAAAATCTTTGTCTGCAATTTAATAATAATGACCTATTACTTTTGCTATTGCTTTTGACCATTAGGTATCAGTATTTAGTCAGAGACCTACCATGGCTGTAGCTAGCAGATGATTTATTATGCAAATATAAATGTAATAAAAAAATACAGTACAGTAATCAAATATTCATATTCATACCAATTGTTTATTCAAAAATTCAAGAGGGTCCATATTTTAAAGCTTTCTAACTTGTACTCGGCCTTAAAATAACAGTTCTTGTAATTGTTAACTATAGCATTTGTTACAGTAAGGATTATTTACAGGTAAGACCATTTTTTCTTTCTTTCTTTTTATAGCACTGTTATGAAAAATAGCAACACAGTTAGAAACTATAGCTAACAATCCACAGTTGTAATATAAATCTTCACTGAAAAATCTATTCCCTTAACAGATTATCTATCATAAATTCTACAACTAGTCAAAATTTGGTGAACGCGCCTTAGGTAATTTGCGCGCCACTCATGCGAAATTAAACAATTGGGCTTCAGTCACTGTCATATAGCGCAGACAATTGATCCGTTCAGTTCGTACAGCTTATACAAGCTCCGAACGCGCGATGTATACAATTAATTAATAGTCTGATGGTTCTACGTTTCGGTGTGGGCGCATCAGAGTACCGGCAACAGGTAAGAAATGCCGGTGCGCGAGAAGTACCCACTTCGAGCACTGACTGTTACTACTAATAAAACCGATCTCTGGGGGCCCCAAAAGTGCGTGGGCCCTTAGAATCGTCCTAACGCCCCTGTTGCTATGTAATTCCTAACGCCGGTTTCACACCGCAAGCGACGCGCGAGGATTCACACTGGAAGCGTTTGTACAGCGTCACAGCTGCGGCTCCACGCTGCATATAAAGTGAGCATTTCTTTTCTTTTCTTTCTTTTTTTTTTTTTTTAAAGTTGGTCATTTATAAACTTGATAGTCTTGAAAGTTGGTTAACACGGGGAGGCGTATAACACTGGCACATAAACATAAAATAAATAAAAATAAAAAAGCCTTGTGTTATCCATTGCTGCACATGAATGAGGTAAGCTTTGTGTTTTACATCATCTGCCGCGTGCACATGTTTACAAGACAGCAAACTTGGCGAAAAAAGTCAGCAAACTCGGGTTTGATAGAGCATATATAGCTGTCTGTGTAATAACTCAAATAATGTTTATGTATCATATTTTCTGGCCAGTTTACATTAGTTTTTTTTTTATAATACACCATACTTTAACCTAAACTGAATAAATAAAAACAAGTTTAAATGAGTAAATCTTCTATAAATATTTTTTAATATTAATTTTCTTTCCTGACATACTCCAGTTCTTGGTCAAACGCACTAGATATGCTTATTTTGTGCACTTTTTGTGTGAAATCATATTTATTGTGTCCATCAAAGGTGCACTTTCACTTTGATTAATCGTTAGCAGCGCAGCAAAAACAGACCCAGCGCCGAAACGATCGCGGCACTGCTGCTTCTGCTCTGCTCCTGCAACGCGTTGCCGCGCAGCCTCTGCGTGCCATATGTTCTCATCTGATAACATACGCTCGGCTGACGCGTGCGGTGTGAAACCGGCCTAAGTTGTTGCTAAAGTGTTCAGTGTGGTTGCTAGGGCGTTTCTAAGTAGGTGTTGGGGTGTTCTTGGTGGTTGCTAGGTTATTTATATGTGGTTTCTACTTATATTTAAAGTTTTCATTCAGCTAAAAGGTCATGGTGTGCCGTTATCAATCTTCTATTGGTCACATATCTTCATGTGATACAAATTCACTGGTCAGAGTTCACCAACTTTGGAACTCAGCGAAATGCAAAACTTATTCGCTTGAGCTAGTGTTTCCAGTATCCCGCATTCGCATGCGTAAGAATGGAAGTCAATGGAACGAAAAGTGTATAGTTGTTGGGTTGTTTCGGGATTTTTAAGTGGTTGCTAAAGAGTTCTGGATGGTTGCTAGGGCGTTTCTAAGTGGTTGCTAGGTGTTTGCTTATTGCCACAAGTCAAAAGATCCCATGCCTTAAGTCTCTATGATTTTCTCACACTTTAATATAACTCAGCTCTCTCCTACAGTGATAGTCTATGACATCTTTTATGATGTACGCCATGTGAAACTTTATGTCAGACCTATGAGAAAAGTTTCTCATGACCAGATCACATATAACCTATGACACAGACATTATCAAAGCTCCACCATCACTGCTGTGGTTTTCAATGCAGCATTAAACAATCACAAAATGAAGTGTTCAACATCAGCAGCGCATTTCATAATATTAAACAAAAGATCTAAATTCTGCTCAGCCTGGTAAAGACAAATGGCCGATGTGATTTCGTTACTGAAACTTCTGTGGTTTCATGGGCAGCTAAAACTACGTTTGTTGCTATAGATACTATGTTTTGTTTGTTTGTGAGAGCCAATTTGAATTTTGATTTTTAATTACTGTTGATCATGGTGATTGGGTATTTTAACAGCATCAAGGACTTCAAAACTCAATCTTTTTTCACCTGTCTCCAGCAGCAGGAAATCCCGTCAGGAGGGGGGGAGTGTGATAAAGAGCAGAAGACCAGTACAGAGGAGGATGACTTGCCCTAGTCCTCATGAGATCAGCCGGGTTCTTCAGAGTCCACCGCCTCAGTCTTTCCGCTGTGCCAGCCTGGACGAACTCATCATCCGCTGCCTCCACTACTTCGGTCAGTGTCCGGCTCACCTGTATCTGTCTATCAATGTCAGCCCCCACCCTACATGGCAGCCATTTGCATTCAACAGGTTGCTTGTCCTGTTTTCATGAATAAAATATGACCAAATGATGACTTCCGAGTAGTAAGCATAGTTTACATCACTTGTCACAACAGAAATTCATACATCTCCCACTTTTCTCGGGTTCTCAGCCCTGTCTCTGGCCTCATGTGCCCATCTTTCCCAGTCTCCATGCGCCTGCCAGATTATGTAAGTCTGCCGAGTAGTGTGAGGGACAGAGGGACAGCTGCTCTTGTCAGAGAGAGAGGGACAGAGAAAAAGAGAAACAGAGGGAAATCTTTTGGTTTACTAGCATTCAGGGCCTGGGAATGTGTTTGTCCCTCTATGCTAATGAGACAAAGCCTGATTGTGTGCCTCAGTTTCGCAGGCCTGCTCTCTCTATCTTTAGATGTCTCTCCCCCACTCTCTCAGTTGTTTTTTCATCATCCCCCTTTTGCTGTTTTTATTTGTAATGCTCTTTGCATTTTTCTTACCCTAAGTATTTAGCTAAGGATGCACTATATATTAGTACCATATCTGTTATTGGCCAATATTTTAGATTTTTTAATTCATCAGTATTGGTTGATACTAAATATATCATGTTTATTTCCCTTTTTTTTTTTTTTTAACATTTAGATTACGTTTTCTGTCATTCAATTCTCACTTTAAAGTTGATTATTAAAAATAATTATAATTTAATAACAATGTTAAATGTAATCATTAGTTAACCTCAAAATTAATATTGATTTTCACACTGTACTTTAAAGGAATATTTACCCAAAAAAATGAAAGGGGCTATATGTAGAATTCAGAAACACTTGATATTAGTGACACCGGTGGCCGTTAAGCGAACTGCAGCCAGCAACTTTCTGCTCGCACTCGTGCACATGTAAGCTACAAGAGTACAGAGCCCCTCACATGACATGCAAGAAAAAAAAGTAAATCGTGTGCACAATTTACTATTTCGTTCCCTCGATTTGCTAAATCGTGCGGACTATTTACTATTTCATTCCCTCGATTTGCTAAATCACACGGATGATTTACTATTTCATCCCCTCAATTTGCTAAATCGTGCACACGATTTACTATTTCGTTCCCTCGATTTGCTAAATTGTGCGGACTATTTACTATTTCATCCCCTCAATTTGCTAAATCATGTGCACAATTTACTATTTCATTCCCTCGATTTGCTAAATTGTGCGGACTATTTACTATTTCATTCCCTCGATTTGCTAAATCACGCGGATGATTTACTATTTCATCCCCTCAATTTGCTAAATCGTGCGCACAATTTACTATTTCGTTCCCTCGATTTGCTAAATCGTGCGGACTATTTACTATTTCATTCCCTCGATTTGCTAAATCACACGGATGATTTACTATTTCATCCCCTCAATTTGCTAAATCGTGCACACGATTTACTATTTCGTTCCCTCGATTTGCTAAATTGTGCGGACTATTTACTATTTCATCCCCTCAATTTGCTAAATCATGTGCACAATTTACTATTTCATTCCCTCGATTTGCTAAATTGTGCGGACTATTTACTATTTCATTCCCTCGATTTGCTAAATCACGCGGATGATTTACTATTTCATCCCCTCAATTTGCTAAATCGTGCTCACAATTTACTATTTCGTTCCCTCGATTTGCTAAATCGTGCGGAGTATTTACTATTTCGTTCCCTCGATTTGCTAAATTGTGCGGACTATTTACTATTTCATCCCCTCGATTTGCTAAATCGTGCAGACAATTTACTATTTCATCCCCTCAATTTGCTAAATCGTGCAGACTATTTACTATTTCATTCCCTCGATTTGCTAAATCACACGGATGATTTACTATTTCGTTCCCTCGATTTGCTAAATCGTGCGCACGATTTACTATTTCGTTCCCTCGATTTGCTAAATTGTGCGGACTATTTACTATTTCATCCCCTCAATTTGCTAAATCATGTGCACAATTTACTATTTCGTTCCCTCGATTTGCTAAATCGTGCGGACTATTTACTATTTCATTCCCTCGATTTGCTAAATCACGCGGATGATTTACTATTTCATCCCCTCAATTTGCTAAATCGTGCGCACGATTTACTATTTCGTTCCCTCGATTTGCTAAATCGTGCGGACTATTTACTATTTCATTCCCTCGATTTGCTAAATCACACGGATGATTTACTATTTCATCCCCTCAATTTGCTAAATCGTGCGCATGATTTACTATTTCGTTCCCTCGATTTGCTAAATTGTGCGGACTATTTACTATTTCATCCCCTCAATTTGCTAAATCGTGCGGACAATTTACTATTTCATTCCCTCAATTTGCTAAATCGTGCGCACGATTTACTATTTCGTTCCCTCGATTTGCTAAATCGTGCGGACTATTTACTATTTCATTCCCTCGATTTGCTAAATCACGCGGATGATTTACTATTTCATCCCCTCAATTTGCTAAATCGTGCGCACGATTTACTATATCGTTCCCTTGATTTGCTAAATCGTGCAGATGATTAACTATTTCACTATAACACATTATAGATTATAACTATAACACAATTAGTAAATTGTGCGCACAATTTATAAATCGGGGGAACAAATTAGTAAATCATGCAAACGGTTTAGCCTACTTGTCACACATAAACACAACAAAATGACAGCGGTGAGAAAACAGCAGTTAACAAAGCATCTGATCACAGCGATATGGATATTAATGTTGGCCATTTATTGGTCATCGGTCAATAACGATAATAAGCAATTTTCAGATGGCAGACGATAAAACAGCCTAAGCAAAAAAACAAAATAAAACAAACAAAAAAAAACATATTAAAGGCGAAATCCAAGCCATGCATAGAGAGGACAGTATAGACACACTTGGAGTTGGGATCATTTGATTAGAAATCATTTTGACTAGAAACCCCCTTGCAACTGCATAGCAATGCCCTGGAAACCATCTTGTATCTAATTCTAACCTGTTTTGTTTTGTAGACTCAGAAGGGAAACTGATCAGAGGGACGCAGTTCGTCCACATGACCCTGATGATGCATAACTGGGTTGTACCATCACACATCTTCGCCCATAAGCTACTTTCTCTATATCCTCCTTCAAGCACCACTACTATTATTTTACCTCGCCCTGAACCCTAATTTGAAAAGATTGGTTCATGCAACTGTTCCCAGAGCAGCTGAGTCCATCATTCATAGAATAGTCTTGGGTTCAGTCACAGCAACATGCAGCCTTAATCCCACTGACAAAGAAACAAGAGCTGCCCTGTTTTAGTTTAGCCTCTTTATTGATGGCGGATTTTTTTCACTGAGTGTAAGTGTTTGTAGTCTCGTTTTTTCTGTTCTTCCTCCTTGACTTGTGATAACATATAAGGATTGTCCTGCAGAGAAAAGGGGACAGAGGCGCCCACAAATCTGCCACTTCATCAGGTTGGTGGATCCACAACATTCGCACATGCACCTAAAAATCACTGAATGAATGAAGGGATTCATTGGATTCGTTTTCCTCCGCTTCTTCTGTCTCTCAGGGAGTGGATTAATCATTTCCGGCTGATGTTTGAGGTGGACCCTCTATTAGAAGAAGCAATGGGAGATCTCTGGGCTCTGGTCAGGGTTGAAGGAACCGATTCACACTATCAGCTCTTCAATACACCTTACATGTGAGTGTTTTTATATTCAAGATTCAAGTACTAGCTTTAGTACTTTGGCATGCCAAAAACACGTTCTGCCATTGCCAGAGCGTTAAGGCCCGTTCACACCAAGAACGATAACTATAAAGATAATGATAAATATAACTATATAATAAATATATAGTTCTTAAAATCATTCTAAATATAAAAGAATAGCACTGTTCACACCACAACTATAACGATAACGATATAACAATATCGTTTGGATCACTTTCAGGACGATTTTTTGAATCAGAGTGCCAATCAGAATCCAATCTAATTTAAGAGCTTGTGCATTTAAAATGGCAGACGACATTGTGGAGAAGTTAGTCGCCGAGGTCCAGAAAAATCTACCATTGTTTGACAAGTCAAAACCCCTTTTCAATGATACTTTAAAGAAAATGTATTTACGGAAAACAATCGAACAGGAAACAGTGTAATATAAATTTACTTCAAGTATCCTACGCTAGTTTCGACAACATTGTCTTGCTTCCTTTGAAGTTGCAGTGAAAAAGACAATATTTTTATTCCACTATATTGACTTCGACAGCTAAATTCACTGTTGGATTAGATCGATTACACTAGCTATTCACTCGAAACATAGCATGCTGAGGACATCTGCTGGTTAAAGCCATGTAAATGTGACAAGAACAGCAAAAACATGTTGTACACACTTTGAAACCGCAGCGCATGAGCTTAGAATAAACAGACCATTATCGTTCGATGGTGTGGACGCAAATATAGTCATTGTTATAGTTATCTTTATAGTTATTGTTCATGGTGTGAATGGGGCTTAAGTAACCCTACATCTACTTAAAAGTTTTAGACTCACTTGTATTTATGCTTTTCATGATTTATAAAACTTTTGATAGTTTTGATTTGTTTAGACACTGCGTAATTTGTGTTAGTTTATAGTATTGATAACTGTACAATAATGCTGCTTGGATTTAAATAGGCAAATGCTTAAGATCTTTAAATTGATGCACCTCTTGGTGGAAATAAATGTTGTGATGTTATTTCCATCAAGAGGTGCATCAATTTTTGGTCAAGATCTTGTATTGACAATGCAAGAGTCGAGCACTCTCTAAAGTCACATCCTAAAGACTTTCAATGAATTTAAGGTCTAGACTGGAGGTGCCAATTCATGTGTGAAAATAATTCTTCATGCTCCCTCCCAACCATTCTTTCACAATTTGAGCCGGATGAATCTTGGCTTCGTCATCCTGGAATATGATGTGTCTTCCTACATGGTTGTTTAAGAAATGAAAAGCTACACACGCCATCAATTATGGTTAGAAGAACTGTTCCCAAACATATGCTGCAATACACTGCAATAACGATCCAATCATAGACTCTTAAGCATTTAACTATTTAAATCCAAACTTTTTTTTTGGCTGGGCAGTATATATAATACTGTTAACAAACTATTAACAAATACTGATGTTAATAAAATGAAAATGGTTTATGGTTTTATGTAACGAGCTTCTGAACAATATTTTGACTGTCTTTGTTTTTGACGACATTCTTGTCTTCACCAGTCTGATTTTGTGACGATCTATTTGGTTTCTGTCTGTCCATCACTATGTCTGAAACCAGTAATCCTCCAGTGAATGTTTCCCAGACTCCCTCTCCCTCTGTGAAGAAAAGGAAGGTTTCGCTGCTGTTTGACCACATGGAGCCAGATGAGATGGCCGAACACCTCAGCTACTTGGAGTTCAAAAACTTCTGCAACGTCTCAGTAAGTCACCCCGAAAGCATATGATAGTATCGCTCACATCTGACCAGATTTTGAGGGTAAAGCTAGTGCAGTTTGAGTTTGTGACAGTCCAACCTCAGTATAGCGCTGTAGTGAAGGCACAGACTCAAGCTGACTAATAAAGCAACCATGATCACACCCATCGCACTCATACCTGGACATGTCAATTCATATCAGAGGATCGTTATGTCTTGCCAATCACATTCGTAAGTGCTTGCATCTGGATTCAGCTGTGACTGTTCTTGTGTGTCACGTTAGTTCCTGGACTACCGCAGTTACGTGGTTCATGGCTCAGTGAGGGATAATCCGGCGCTCGAGCGCTCTGTCATGCTTTGCAACGGAGTCTCCCAGTGGGTCCAGCTCATGATCCTCAACAGACACACCCCACAGCAGCGAGCAGAGGTCTTCACCAAGTTCATTCATGTAGCACAGGTAATTACAAACAAACACACACATTCAGTCGAGCGCAATGGTAGGGTTCCAGAAATACAGATATCATTCATTTACTCCTGAGAAATTGACTTTTAGCAATGTAATATACATTTCAAGACACCTACAATGGGATCAGAGGTTGTTGAATGATGGTATACGATTCTGTAGGAGATATAAGTCCAAGTAATTTCAACTTAGTTTTTAAAAAAGTGAGCCAAATTCTCAATATAGAATATAATCCTGGAGAGGAAGCAATATGAAGTGACAACAAAGCTCTGATTACTTTGATATATATATTTCAATTATTAATATAGATTATTTTATATATATATCTATATATATATATATATATATAGCTAATAAAATGTCACTATATATATATATATATATATATATATATATATATATATATATATACATTTTGACATTATACATAGACATTAATATTTTGTAATAAACTATATATTTTGTATACATATATATTATATATAGTGACATTTTGTAATAAACTAAAAACTAATATATATATATGGTATGCGTCACTTTCCCGCCGGAACGCCCTTCCTCAGCTGGACTGAGTGGCAAAAGAACCTGCTGGATGACTGGATTTAATAGGGGAAACTGCGAAAACAAACGATTACACTAAAGGTTGGGCTCGGAAGTGTTTCTTACAACTTGTCAAATAAACCTAATCCATGGATATTGGCATGCAGCCAGGAATCGTGTTTCCTAACATTTGATTTCGACGCCGGGGAAATACATAAAGCAAATCTGCCTGTGAATACTTTATATAACTACAATATAGCTAGGTCAAAATCGGAGTGATCATTTATATCAATATATGTATCGTCATATCGTCCAGCACTAAAACTTGTATAGTTTTTGTCAGTGTTCATTTAAAAGCGCCCAATTATGCAGAATATAAGATGGTAAATATTTAATTGATGAGTTCTCAACACAATATATAACAATACAATATATAGGGTATGATATTACCCCAAAATCCAACATTTTGACACAGTCCAGTTGTTTCTGTGAATTGCAGCGACCTGTTTCTTTTTTCTTCTTTTTTTCTGTAGCTTTCAGCAGTCTGTAAAAATATTATACCTCAGATTTTGTGTCAAATCTATTTGTACAGTCAATCGCAAAGCTCATTCCCGTTTTGGATGTGTTTTGTGTATTTTTCGCGGCATTCACGCTGAAAAACCAATGCTGCCACTCAGTGGGCGTGACCGCAGTTATAACGGTCGACGGTGACGTCACGTGCTATACTTACAATAATTTACATATAACGAATTGTTTATGTAACCAGCATATTATTCAATTAGTATATAATTTAAAAAATTGCTGTTTTGATTACATCATTGCCCATTCATTCATTCATACACAATCTTGTACTTCTTTTGTATTTTTTCCTGCTTCTAATCAAAGTTTGTACTGTTGTGATTCTTCTCAGAACTGGTTGGTTTGTTTTATGGCCTTGAACTCTTTATTGAAGAATGTTTTGAAATACTCTTTGGGAAAAAAAATGAACTGGATAAACACTTCTAGAAACCAATGTTGCTAAAAAAAAAAGCACTGAGCAGTCACTGTTGTGTCCTGTTGTGGATCTGAAAATGAAAGAATTGTACATGTTGTAATATGTATGTTTCAGAAGCCTGCCCTAGAACAGTACGTCTGTAACTTTCCATGAAGACACTGACGTAAAATGTACTGTAGAGAGGCCCTTGCGTGACAAAACATGTGGTTTGACTCCGACCCTGCGGCTATTCGTTTTTTAGGTTGCCTGTGATATCTGTCCGTGAGGTGTCTGACTAATCGTAAAACATTTTATAGCATGACAATCAAGACACAACATTTTTTTGATTACAAAATCTAAAATCGTGGAAATTCATCATCGTCACTTATCAAGACAGCTCACTTTGAGGATATCTGAACATTTCATGTATTGGTTCAGAGGAAACAATTACATCATATGTGCTTTGTGTGCTGCCCTGTATTTAACCACACAAACATAAATGTTCGAACGAGACAACCCAAAGAAAACACGCAAATGCGTCAAATGATTTTTGCAGTGAGGAAATCTGATATAAGTGTGCCATTCAAGAGTAACGTTCCTGTATTGGGAAATGATTTGGGAGAAATGTTGCATAACTCTTGCTTTCAAGTGCTTTTTACAGGAAAGAGGATGTAAGCAACACAGTGTTGACATGCGTCTAGAGAATGTAATGGTTTGATTCACTGCTTTTTTTCTCATCTATACCCCTGTTTGAGCAGAAGCTGAGATCTTTACAGAATTTCAATACTCTGATGGCGGTGATAGGAGGTCTGTGTCACAGTTCCATCTCTCGTCTTAAAGATACAGCCAGCCTGCTGTCCTCTGATGTCACAAAGGTCAGTCTGACCCCCAGAATTGCTAGCCACATCCTCTTCGCTCACACGCAACTATTTTTACAAGGGCTTAACTAATTGCATGATCTTAAGCCATTGATCTTTCAGCTACTGATCTATATATTGATTCTTTGATTAGTTCAAAACAGCTGCATCACAATAATTGCTTAGCGGTCTCGGGAGGTGAAAAGTAAAATACAATACACTCATATAAATGAAATTATACTAAAGCTACCTTTAGCACAGATCACATTCTCCACAACAAAGCGACCAAAAGTCAGTCGTTTTCATTGTTTTCAGTGTTTAATATAAGTTCAGTTATATGCAGTTGTTGCTTCTAATGGAGCCAAATCCACAGAAATCTAGGTTTCCCCCCCCAATTCATTGCAGAAGTGATTTTTTGTGGGCCCATCTTACTCAAGTATTCAGGCTCCTTACGTAAATGTTTTAGTTTTTGTCCTATTTTAAAAGGACAATTGAAATAACAATCCTGCTGTTTTGCCCTTGCGCAAGGTACAGTACAGCGCAGGTTGCTTCAGGTTAAACTGTTTCTGCGAGCAGGATACTGAAAATCTCTTTATAAAAATAAAATAAAAAGTGAAGGGAATTTGGCAGAGAGAAATGGCAAAGCGGAGTCTGACGAAATTGAAATATGAAAACGGTAAACTGTACTAAATTAAATACATAATAAATACTAAATTACAAAAAACGCAAAATGTTAAAATTTTTGATTTGTTAACATTAGTTAATGCCTTAGGTATAATAAACTAACAATAAACAATTATTTTTTTATGTCAATTTATGTGAAATATACTATTGTTCATTGTTAATTCTGGTTTCAAAAGTAAAAAAAAAAGAAGTGAATACCTTTATTCAGCAGAAAATGTAACACAAAAGTAACATAATGCATTACTTTTCATTAAAAGTAACTAAGTTATGCAATTAGTTACTTTTTTAGGGAGTAACGCAATGTTGTAACACATTACTTTTAAAAGTAACTTTCCCCAAGTTACTTTTTACCCCCTTTTGAACGCTAGTGTACATTATGCTAATATTAATTTATACATCTTGAAATGTTGGAAAATGTATTAGTATATGTTGAAATTAACATTAACCAAGATTAATAAATCTTGTAAAAGTATTATTCAGTGTTATTTTATGTTAGATATTACATTAAAGGTGCAGTAAGCGATTTGTCAGAAACGCTGTTGAAAGTGGATCGGACCAGAGTGGGCCAATCAGCATTAGGGGGCGTGTCCACTCATGATGGGGGAGGAGAGAGTAAACCAATCAGCAGTAGGGGGCGAGTCCACTCATGATGGGGGAGGAGAGTGAGCCAAATCAACAGTAGGGGGCGTGTCCACTCATGATGGGGAGGAGAGAGAGCCAATCAGTAGTAGGGAGCATGTTCACACATTATGGGGGAGGAGAGAGAGTGAGCCAATCAGCAGTAGGGGGCGTGTCCACTCATGATGGGGGAGGAGAGAGAGTGAGTTAATGAGCAGTAGGGGTATGTCCACTCATCATGGGGGAGGAGAGAGTGAGCCAATCAGTAGTAGGGGGCATGTTCACACATTATGGGGGAGGAGAGAGAGTGAGCCAATCAGCAGTAGAGGACGTGTCCACTCATGATGGGGGAGGAGAGAGAGTAAACCAATCAGCAGTAGGGGGCATGTCCACTCATGATGGGGGAGGAGAGAGAGTGAGTCAATCAGCAGTAGGGGTGTGTCCACTCATCATGGGGGAGGAGAGAGAGCCAATCAGTAGTAGGGGGCGTGTCCACTCATGATGGGGGAGGAGAGAGAGTGAACCAATCAGCAGTAGGGGGCATGTTCACACATTATGGGGGAGGAGAAAGAGTGAGCCAAACAGCAGTAGGGGGCGTGTCCACTCATGATGGGGGAGGAGAGAGAGTGAACCAATCAGCAGTAGGGGGCGTGTCCACTCATGATAGGGAAGGAGAGAGAGCGAGCAAGAGCGAGAGGACAGGACACTTTTGAGTGTCATTATAAGTCTTGTATTGCACGTTCGTGCATTTTGGGGGCAGAGCAATGAAGGGAGGGGTGTGTTTGTTTGGGTTGATTTCAAATATCAACAGTGTTTCTCAGAAATCGCTTACTGCACCTTTAAATAATGTTAAAAAAAGCAATCCCTGTTGTAAAGTGATACCAATAAAATAATAAAATTAGATCTAACTTCTGTTATTATTAATATGTTATCTTCCCTCTTTCCCACAGACTCTCAGTGAGCTCACAGAGCTGCTGTCATCCTACAGCAACTATTCAAACTACAGGCGGGTGTACAGTGAATGCATTGGATTCAAGGTGCCCATCTTGGGTGTTCATCTCAAAGATCTCATCTCCCTCAACGAGGCGTTGCCAGACTACCTTGAGGACGATAAGATCAACCTGGGGAAACTGCAGCATTTATACAGCAACATTAGCGACTTGTTGGCCATCCATGAATGCACCCCGCCGTTTGAAGCCAATAAAGACCTGCTGCACCTGCTAACGGTGAGACAGAACGAAAATGGTGGTTTGAGAGTGATTTGTTAACAACAAATCCATTTTTACTGGAAAGTCTCTCTTCTTGGAAGTGTTTGTTGTGCTTTATGCTGTGGCTTGTGAATACATGACCAGTACATGGAATAATTGTACCTATTTAGAAGCATGTAAATATGTCTTTATGTCATTTCCATAGAGAGCCTACATCTATTTATATGCCTAAAGAGTATTTTTAAAATCTCACCGGGCAGCCCTCATCTTTGTGGTTATGCTCGGCTGTTTGTGTGTGATACTGAGAGATGTGGATTGCACACAGTTGCCGTCCTCTCATGTGTAACGGTTCTGCCCCACCTTGCCCACAGCTCTCGCTAGACTTGTGTTACACAGAGGATGAGATATATGAGCTCTCCTATGCCAAGGAACCCAAGAACCCCAAAATTCAGGTGAGGCCCTCAAAATAAACATTGTTATCTGTCTATAGCTCATGCTTAGGGTTCAGGATTCAATCAAACCTCTGACACTAGATACAGTATTAGTGTCCATGGTTCAACATGGTTCTCATTATTATATATGAGTGCTGGCAAAATGAGTCGCAATGAGCAACTTTTCAAAAATGAGTTATTGTTATTCTCACATTCTCTATTTAAAAAAAACCTTCAAAATGATGTATGATTTATTGGAATCCAACAAAAAATGAGAGAAAAAAAAAATCGAGTTCATCTAGCAACCATACCCTAAAATCCCTGGTAATAACACCAAATTTGGCACAAAACAAGTCAAAACCCATATCTATAGGAAAAAAAAAATATATATATATATATATATTCTACTTTTTTTTTCATGATTCAATATTGTTTGATTAACATTAATGAAACAGCCTATATATTTGGACCTACTGTACCACACAGATCTAATATAAAGCTACACATCAGATGTTTTTCCTCAACAGCTAACCAAACGTTCACTTAAGACATAACAGATAATGTTTTGCGTAAATACAAGCCAAGACAGATTTTTTGAAATACTGTAATTCTGTGTATGTGTATATCGGGATTGCGCGCTCTCTGTCTGTCAGCGCGAGTAAGATCGTTTTGTTTACATCAGCATGAGTTTGAAAATTACATTTCATTGGTTCAGACTCATGCCATCGAAAATTCGCTATGAATATTCACAAAGTTTGAATGCTGTGTTTTACAACGATACCAAACTTGTGCTGAGGGAAGCGCCAGTCATTGAGAAGCGAGCAGAGAAAAACTGCATTTTTCATGGTCAAAGGAAAGGTACTCCTCTCAGAAAACATACAAATAAAGATACTTTGGAGCATTGGGATCGCTAGATGATGGCTTAATGAATTTGTTTTTGTGAAAACCTCAATTTCGATCAAAACTGAAATGTTTCACTTGTTTTGCCTGTAGCTCGAAATTAACCCGTACGTATTCCTACTCATTTTGCCAGCACGGGTCACATATTTATTTATATATTTCCTAAATACTTATGCAAATATATTAAGTTATAGATACAATGATTTAAATCTATAAATCTAATGTAAGCATTTTCTTTGATTTCTGTATTAAAATGATATTTTTTAAAAATATTTATAAAAGCAAAAATGTCAAGGTGATATAACTGTTCTGATATGATAATGAAGAAATGCCTAGTTAAAAAAAAAAAAATTCTTGAAAAGAAAAAATTAAATAGTTTGGCATTATTATTTCTTAGAAGTTATTTTAGCAAAACTGCTTATTAATATTTGAAAAACTTTTGTCCGCCAGTGCAAAGTCATGTGGTTCCAGAGAAAAATTAATAAAAAACATGAAATGATATCACTCTATCATACTCTCATGACTGTGTGTCATAAGCCAGCAGGGCTCTTAAAATGTCAGACAGTTGGATATTTTTATGAAGCTGAGCTGACTCCATTATGGAGAAAAGGATAAAATGGGGGGGAAAAAAACTTATTTCCAATTTATGCATTAAAATATTCACAGGTAATTGTACTCCTATTGACACCAATAACAAATCTCTAGTTTGCAATCAAATTCTAATTGCAAAAGAGCTCAAAAAGGTCACAAATGGCATCACTTTGAGAAAGCCACTACAAATTCTCTTTTGACATGGACCAGTAAGAAACCAACAATAACACCTTAGCAACCACATTGAAACACCCTTAAAACCTCTCAAAACATCTTAGCAACCATATAACAACACCCTGATAACCTTGGCATTATTGGGAGCAAGTAGCACTCAAGATTTTTTTCATAAAGTATGAAAATGTAGTTGTCTCTAACATCTAAAAGACTGCATGAATGTACTTTGACGTGTATTACATATTAGAAATATTCAACAGGCTGATATTCATGACTTCAGCCAGTGTTTTCATATTGTCTGACCTTGTATGTGACCTGTTTATAGACAGGGAGTATCCCGTTCTGTTGTGTGGGTACAGGGCTCAGCGCACTCCTCTTTGTGCAAGCACACTTCAAAGAAAACCACAAAAAAGGCACATTGCTGAAAGACGCGCGATCGTTATCTCCGTTGCTTTCAGTGTGGGTGTTACGCACAAGTTTTTTTTTGATTATTTCCTATAAAGCCTCTGCCTGTGACAGCATTCGCGTCTTATAAATAAACTGGCTTCGTTGGTATAGTGTTGCTGATCATCGCTGATCTTATTCGAGGTGGTGTTGAGTGTCAAAACAAAACTGTCAGGTATCTAACTGCACTTTTTCTGTAGCCCGTAGCTCCAGTGAAGCCCCCCGTGGTAGCAGAGTGGGGGTCGGGACTGACTCCACGCCTGGATCCCGCCACCATCTCCAAACATGTAAAACAGATGGTGGATGTAAGTGTGAAACGTGCTTATTCCCACTCTTTGGGCCAGTTCCTTACTGTGACAGTGCGACTGCTGGTTCCTGGCTCGCCACTCTCACTTCCTTAATAGCGTGCAAGACCAAATGTCACAAGCTGATTTCAGATGTCAGTCTCTCACATTCAAAATAACAATGATTGTGTTGCCCCCTGCAGTCCATCATGAAGAACTATGATTTGAACATGGACGGCTACATTTCTTTGGAGGACTTTGAGAAGATCGCTGCAAATTTCCCCTTCTCTTTCTGCACACACGAGAGCGATAGGTAAGACGAGGCCTTTTACACTCTGATAGACGCAACTCCCGAGAACATACAAGGTTGTGTTTATAACGGAAATGAAACTGACACATTTCTTCGTTCAAAAGTTTGGGGTTTGTAAGAGTTTTTAATGTTTTAGAAAGTAGTCTCTTAAGCTCAACACGGCTACATCTATTTGATCAAAAATACAGTAAACATATCTGTTTACTATTTTAATATATTGTAAAATGTCATTTTTCACCAGTCTTCAGTGTCACATGAGCCGTTAGAAATCATTCTAATATATTATGACTTATTTGAAATAGAAATATGTTGTGTAACATTACAAATGCCTTTGTCACTTTCGATCAATTAGTCCTTGCTTAATTTATATATACAGTATCTCACAGAAGTGACTACACCCCTCACATTTTTGTAAATATTTTATTATATCTTTTCATGTGACAACACTGAAGAAATGACACTTTGCTACAATGTAAAGTAGTGAGTGTACAGCTTGTATAACAGTGTAAATTTGCTGTCCCCTCAAAATAACTCAATACACAGCCATTAATGTCTAAACTGCTGGCCACAAAAGTGCGTACACCCCTAAGTGAAAATGTCCAAATTGGGCCCAAAGTGTCAATATTTTGTGTGGCCACCATTATTTTCCAGCACTGCCTTAACCCTCTTGGGCATAGAGTTCACCAGAGCTTCACAGGTTGCCACTGGAGTCCTCTTCCACTCCTTTATGACGACATCACGGAGCTGGTGGATGTTAGAGAGCTTGCGCTCCTCCGCCTTCTGATTGAGGATGCCCCACAGATGCTCAATAGGGTTTAGGTCTGAAGACATTCTTTAGCAAGGCAGTGGTCGTCTTGGAGGTGTGTTTGGGGTCGTTATCATGTTGGAATACTGCCCTGTGGCCCAGTCTCCAAAGGGACGGGATCATGCTCTGCTTCAGTATGTCACAGTACATGTTGACATTCATGGTTCCCTCAATGAACTGTAGCTCCCCAGTGCCAGCAGCACTCATGCAGCCCCAGACCATGACACTCCCACCACCATGCTTGACTGTAGGCAAGACACACTGTTCTCTGTACTCTGTACACGCTTGACACCATCTGAACCAAATAAGTTTATCTTGGTCTCATCAGACCACAGGACATGGTTCCAGTAATCCATGTCCTTAGTCTGCTTGTCTTCAGCAAACTGTTTGTGGGCTTTCTTGTGCATCATCTTTAGAAGAGGCTTCCTTCTGGGACAACAGCCATGCAGACCAGTTTGATGCAGTGTGCGGCGTATGGTCTGAGCACTGACAGGCTGACCCCCCACCCCTTCAACCTCTGCAGCAATGCTGGCAGCACTCATACGTCTATTTCCCAAACACAACCTCTGGATATGACGCTGAGCACGTGCACTCAACTTCTTCGGTCGGCCATGGCGAGGCCTGTTCTGAGTGGAACCTGTCCTGTTAAACCGCTGTATGGTCTTGGCCACCGTGCTGCAGCTCAGTTTCAGGGTCTTGGCAATCTTCTTATAGCCTACGCCATCTTTATGTAGAGCAACAATTCTTTTTTTCAGATCCTCAGAGAGTTCTTTGCCATGAGGTGCCATGTTGAACTTCCAGTGACCAGTATGAGAGAGTGAAAGCGATAAAGCCAAATTTAACACACCTGCTTCCCATTCACATCTGAGACCTTGTAACACTAACGACTCACATGACACCGGGAAGAGAAAATGACTAATCGGGCCCAATTTGGACATTTTTACTTAGGGGTGTACTCACTTTTGTGGCCAGTGGTTTAGACATTAATGGCTGTGTATTGAGTTATTTTGAGTGGACAGCAAATTTACACTGTTATACAAGCTGTACACTCACTACTTTACATTTTAGCAAAGTGTAATTTCTTCAGTGTTGTCACATGAAAAGATATAATAAAATATTTACAAAAATGTGAGGGGTGTAGTCACTTCTGTGAGATACTGTATATATATATATATATATATACGTACTGACCCTAAACTAGGGATTGCCCAGCTTTAAAGGAATAGTTCACCCAAAAATGAAAATTATCCCATAATTTACTTACCTAGGTGTATATGACTTTAATCTGAGATATATTAAAGGCACAATGTGTACATCCAAAAAAACACTAGAACAATGTTATATATTTTGTCGACTTGTGTACTTACATTATCCCAAATGTTTCAAGAGTGTTTAAATCCAGAGAAATAATCAATTTTAACCAGGACACTGGACGTGTCCGTGCGTCGCCTATCAATAACATCATACCCGCGTTACCCTCGATTTCCGGTTTTATTTTGTAGAAACCATAGAAACACCAAAAATTCTTTAATATATTATGTGTTTTATTAGACAAGGGAACAACTGTTTGGATACAATCATCAACAGAAAACTAATCATGTTATATAACTCAACACAACAAGTCTTATTTATCGATTTAGCTTACTGCAGTGTGCAACAAGTGTCTCATAGCAGCCGCTGAGCGAACGCAGAGTAGCACTATAACAACTTTCAGCACACAAATGTATCTAATATGATAAAACAGCACTGCGTTACCACACATACGCTTAACCGGAGGAAGCAGAAGCACTCGTCTGCGGCATAATAAAAGCTCAGCTGCTCTCGAGACGTGCGTCGCGCTTGTCGCTCATTAGCAATCGCTTCAGCAGCTTCATTCCACTCCAACAGCTTTCAGCCCCACCCTGCTTCATACTACAGTAATGTAAATAAATCTTTAATACTCATCCATGAATATGATTTCTGCCCAAGTCCCGTCTGATTCTTTTCCGTCGGCTGTAGACATGAAGACAACACCTCACATGATTCCACATAATCAAGGCGTCATCAAGCTACGCCTTTGTTTTAAATAAGCGACCTCTAGTGGCGAAAATGACATATTGTGCCTTTATACGAAATGTTTAAAAGTGTGATTACACTTCACTAGAGTCGATGCAAACAATTCATTAAATTAATCAAATCAGGCCTCATCCTGCTTTGTCCTTCATTTTTCAGAGAAGGAGAGATCAGTAGAGAGGAAATCACTTCATATTTCATGCGTGGGATGTCAGTGTGTGCTAAGCTCGGCTTCAACCTCCACAACCTTCACAACTTCCACGAGACCACGTACAAAAGGCCCACATTCTGTGACTCCTGCGGAGGATTTGTGAGTGTTTAAGCTGAGGACCAATGCATTTGTGCCATTCTGACTTTGTATTTCATCTAAGTTTTTTTCCTCTATGTTCCAATAGTTATGGGGAGTCATAAAGCAAGGCTACCATTGCAGAGGTTAGAACATACTAATCAACTAGTTTCCTATATATTGGCACATCAGCACCATTTTAACCCTGCTGCCCTCCTCTCTCTTTCAGACTGTGGAGTAAACTGCCATAAGCACTGTAAGGATGTGGTAGGAACGGAGTGTATGAAGAGGTTCCAGGTGACCAGTAGCTCATGTCCCTGCACCCCAGGCCCCATATCAGGCCTCCACACTAAGGGCAACAGCTGGAGTGAGTTTTCTTATGTGAATCATGATACAGTATACAGTAAGGCAGCCAGTCAATATTGCAAAATAACCCCCAACAGGCTGATCATAACATAGAGGGACTGTCCTGAAGAGGTTTATTTTGCAATAATGACCTTTTGTTTGTACACTATGCCATTTTTGAATGCTTATTTATCACATAAATCAGTTAATGGATATGAAAAATATATTGATTTGAGAATTATTTTATTATGCAACAAGACAGAGACCATGGTGTGATCATAAAACTAGCACAGCTAAGAGGAAGAAAAACCAAAACACTCTCATTGCAGTTTGTAACCATTTTACGAATCGGTGGCAATTTTGTATGATCTGTTTACGCCACACTGAGGTTTAAGGGTGGACCTTCATGCGTACTTCATTGTAAAAAACTATTCTCATCATACGAAAAATCACAACCTTTTAAAATAGTTAGGCTTTCTCATTAGATCTAGTTGGGAAATCAGTTGCCAGGAACATTTATATGTTAATTAAATGTTTTATATAATTTGTTAATGTTTTGGCAGTCATTATTAAAAAAGATATTTGACTGCATTGACCAATCAGAATCAAGTCCTGCCCTACTTCTCTTCTCTGTTTCACTTAGATGTACTTAGGTCACTTTTCAAAGTCTTCACACTGTTCAAACCAACTTTCAGTAAGGTGTTAATTTCACATTCATAATGCACTAAAGCTACTCAACCATCGGCATTCTTCCATAACGCTAGCAAAGATTGTCACACGCATCAGTGCAACTGCTGTTGTGCTCACTGTGTGAAAAATTTCAAAAACTGACCTCAGTATCGAGAAATGTGTCCTTGTAAAAAAAAAAAAAAAAAAAAAAAACAACAAAAAAAACTTATGGCATAGACTTGAACTGTAATTGCTGCTTGCTGTCATTTGTAAATTTATTGGGGGTGTTATAATTCTAGAAACGGTTTGAATAGACATTTGTGTAGTGCAGGATGAGTCATCAATATATTCTTGATCTGTTTTCCTGGAAGAGCAAGACTGTAAAATTGAAATCTGCTGAAAGTGAATCCATGTCAAGGTCTATGAGTACACTAGCATACAGAAGTCCTTTAAAGGTGCTATATGTAATTTTTTGACTGTACTAAAGCATAAAAATACCTTATGTTTGCAGATATTTAGGAAACATGCTAAGTTTACATCTCTCTAAAAAAACAATGCTACGGCCATTGTTTTTACTTAGAAATATGCATTCTGTGTCAGAATGTCTGTTTTTGATTTGGTCTGTGTGATCCCACCCACTGCTAATTTACCCAGTAGTATTTCGACACCGTGGGTTGCCAGTTGCTGGAAAACACAGCGTATTGCAGCCATGGAAGCCAGCAAACAAACTGGGTCAGAGATTGCAGATTATACCCAACCTAAAAAGCCTCAGCATCCATCTAAAAATGTCCCAATATGGCGCTGACATGCTGATTTGGGACCTGAGTCTGCGCAGTAATGAGTATGAAGTGGTGCCGCGTGTTATCAAAGCCCCACCCACACTCCCGCAGAATCGTTTAGTACAGTTTACTGCAGAAAAACTCATTATATAGGTGTGAAATAAACAGTTATGGAAATATAGAAATTAAAGTTAAAGCTCCAATCTCCTCACGAAAATCCGGGAAAAATCATCACTGACTTTATATAAAAGTCAGTGACTACTTCTCTCAGAGAAGCTGTCAATCATGATGTCACACCCCCATTTTTATAGCATCAAATAACTAACTAAAACCAAACTTACAACAGTGTGATAAAACTACATAAAGTGAGAGAAACCATCTTTGGAAAAAATTATTTGAAGTGTAATTTAGTTGTTCAGTTTGTCTCACATCCCATTAAATTACATGGAGAGGGCAGGATTTATGACCTATACTAGGACCAACCACCTGGGGGCAATCGAGACACTTTGGCTTCACTTTTCAGGACTTGTGCGGCACGCTTGCCTCAATCTGGCAACCCACGTGAGCCTTGAGTCTGAGAAGGAGGGGGCGGGGGAAACAGCTCTCTCCAATATTTTGACTGCAGTACCCATTTCAACCACTAGCTGTCAATAGTACATACTGCACCTTTAAGTTGGCATAAAACAGAAGTTGTGATAGTCTTTTGTTCCCTATTGTGATGTGAAACGCTTTTCAAAGACAAAATGTACGGCGGGACATTTGGGAATTGATTGGATGGTTGTGGTTTGCTATTGCTGTGATCTCACGTGAGTGACAGGTTGTCCCGCCCTCACGGCAGAAAATCAGAGAAGAGATGTTACAAGAGGGAGGGGAGTTATTTTGCATTGATTTCATAAGCCACGTGTCCGCCGCAGGAGCTTTCCCCAGGAGCTAGGGTAAAAATTCCCCCCTCAGAAAGTCCCTGCTCACGAGGTAGTACTTTTTCAAAGTTCAGGAACTTTCAGGGGTGGGACTTGGGCACTGAACATGCTGTGATTGGTTGAGTTCACGCAGCATTTTATGTCAACCACCATTTTTAAAAGTCTGTTGTGGTGAGTGCAGTAAGACTTATTTGCTATTCGAATCAACAAAAAAATACGACCGATAGACCGACGACAAGGTTCAGGCTTTATTAAGCTTGTATGCGGAGGACGAAATCCAGCAGGAACTGCAAAGTCGCGCGCAGTCATACCAGACTAATTTGCCTAATCTTCACTGTACTTTAGACTGCGATGGAAATGCAGACAGCAACAGGTTTAGGGGAAAAAACGTTCCTGGCACAAATTGTTCCGGGTAATTTCGGTGGAAACGTGGTGACTTTGGTGACTTTAAGCTGCCAGATGATTTAATGGCTCTGTTTTCTGGCCTTTCAATCAGGTTCTGAAGAGGAAGCATTTGTCTTTCCTAATGGAAACAGATCTGAAAACTCCAAGGGCCAAACTTCATCAGACAGCGACGCAGAGGCGGCCACACTATCCGACAGGTCCACTCAGACAGACCCAGGAGTTTGGACGCCAGTGGCCAAACGGAAAGATCGTCTTCATTCCCAGAAACAACATCCCCCCCTTGAAAAGGTATCACCATGAAGCATTCAATGTTTTGTTTTCTGCATTTCTCACTGCGAGCATAGTGGATGTTTTCAAAATAGATTGCATAGAAAGCTAAGTTGGTGAGCGAGACTGGGTAGCATACACATCTTGAGACTAACGTTACCTGCCTTATCATCCCAGAGTGCCACTCTACCAGCAAGGGTGCGAGGTTCATCTGCCCCTAGTACTCTCCTACAGGAGAAAATGGATGAACTGAAGCTGAACAAAGATAAACGAAAGGAACCAGACTGAAGTAGTCTGTGCAAATGGCCGTGTTTGTGTGTGGTGGAACTGTTAAATACACTGGACAGAACAGACTGAAGAACGTGTCCTCATCTTTCTCGCCAACTGTCTTGTTCTATTGTCTTCAACAGATTGTTCTTGACGTTCATTAAATGTGATGAAATTCAACCCGGAAGGGATTTTATTTAAGGAATTACAGATGGTCCGCTTCCTCAGGGCTCTTTGAAACCCTGCCGGTGGATCTGTACTGTAAGAACTCTCTATGCACCAGCGTCAACTGCCAGCAAGGACCAGATCAACGGACCTCGCATCTCCACAAGTACTCAAAAGTGGACAGCTACATCATCAACCTCACTACCACTCGTCTTCGTACGAGAGCGACGGACTTTCTTGCCTTTCGTCACAAAGAGCGAGGTGCTTTCTGCAAGAATTGTTCGATTGAGTACAGAAATGTATTGCCTTAATATTCACACTGATGGAAAATGTATACTGTGACCAACTGTATTGAACTTGAACAGAAAGAATGTACCTCCTCTGCTAAGGGACGTGATTTTGGTGCTGATATAACACCCAGAATGCATCACTGTGCCTTATGTAATGAACAATTCATTGAATAGGAGACAAAGGGTATTATATCACTGTTTATTTCAGACAATAGTCCTGTCTCAGTTCAGAATGATCATAATCTGCTTCATTAGTGCTTGCGTCCATCCGGCGTATTAAAGCTTGAGCATTAATGGAAAAAGAGCGGGAGAGTGACATCAAGGGTCAATTCAAATGAACACTGTGGACCTATTTTGATTGTTTTTCTAACATGTTTTCTGTTAGATCATCTCCAACTTGAATGTCTGTTTTACTAAATCTTGAATTTAGGCTATAGATTTTTATTTATTGAGGAATGAAAAATCTTAAGTATTTTCCATAATAAAGCACTGCCTGATGTGATTAAAATAAAAATGAGAAAAATGATCGAGATGTTTTTTTTTGTCCCATATGAATGAACACTGGTTTCATTTAATTCATTCAACACTTTTGCACTTCATGTTTTGGGTTTTAAACCATCAGAAGAGTCACAGTGGTGTTTTATAATTTAATTCTCAAAGCAAAAATGGACAGGACAGAACAAAAAAACGTCCACAAAGAACATCAAGTATGAACTAAACAGTTCAAAATAAACGCAGTACTTTCTCAGCCAGGATAGACATCAACACTTAAAACTGGCTTGCATTTTATATTATCAAATCTTTTCAACTTGTTTGTGATGCTAACGAGTATATAAAACATTGAACAACTACAATTTAAACAAAAAACATGTCTTATGTCTCATGTAATTAAATTAAGACTTATAATAGTTATATGAAAGGCATCTACATTCCAAATTAAATGGAATTTAGGCAACTCAAAACAGCAATTAGTGTTAAGGAAGCATCTCACAGTTTCTACACCTGCAGGTTGTTCGTGGTACTACAACATGAAGCACCTTCCAATAATACTATCCTTCACATATACTAGAAATCAGTCATATATTATAGTCCTTTATTTCAACCTCAGGGGTTTGATTGTATCTAGTATGATCATATCAGTAACTTGTATACGGAGTCATTTAGTTCAAAACAATCATTGACTTATAACAGTCTTACAAAAAAAGAAAGAAATTGTAAATGGTTTAACAAGAGGCATGAAAGAGAAAATTAAATGACAGTAGTTAAAGTGGAAGGACGTATTTTAATAAGAGAAGCATGTATACGTGTGTTATTACAGAGGTGATGATGTCACAGCGTAGTTCCTGTTCACTGTGAGCCCTGCTGTCCAGAGTAGTTCCCATATTGACTGTAGTACTGGTTCCACTGGCTCTGATTCTGATAATACTGCTGCCACTGCTGCGCATACTGGAGAAAAACATCACGCTTCAATAAAATGAAGCTACTCAAAGCTGTTCACGTCCTCATACTGGGAATTATGCTTTTCTATGGCAACACTATCAACGCCTAAATTAATCTGCAATGGTCAAGTAGGAGCTCTCTGAAAATTAATTACAATTTGTAATTACAAGCTCTATGAGGACGTGAAGTTGAAAATCTCATAAATAAGATAATTTATATCCAAAACACTAACCCCTTTGTATAGATTAGGGGTGACCAAAATCTTATATCACGATATGAGTAATTTAATTTTACGATAACAATATATATTATATATAACTATAGTAATTTTTGCTCTAAATAAGGTTATGATATCAAAATGTTTGATACCATTGAATTCTCATCACCATTTTTAATGTTTAAAAAAACTAATAATAGTAGCCTAAAAAAACTCTCTTAATCTTACTGAAGACAAGTAAACAGTGATAAAATAAGAGCAAAGAAAACTACAATACAACAAAAGACAAATAAAAATAGACCTACCTGAAAAACTTAAAGTACTAGAAATACTACATAAAATGTATAAAGTAATCAAATGTAAAAAAAAAACAAACAAACAAACAAACAAAACAATGCATGGTCTTTAAATTAAATATACATTTATTCATATTAAAGTTACAAAAGTGAATCAGTCAAGAGCAGTGAGAGATTTTCTCTTTTTTGTTGTTTGATTAGCATTAATAATGAGAGCAGGTAAATTTGGATGCTGTCCCTTTAAGACCAGCTGCACAGATCTGGTGCGTTCTCTCTCTCCTCTAAAGTTCACTCAAGACATAAATTACTTTTTACTTGCAAGACACTTTGACATATGTATGTGTATTTAATCGTTCAAGCCAAATTGACCCTTCACCAGGAGTTTGAATGACAGGCGATCTAACCAATCATAACGCCGAATCCGCCATTTTGTCCGACAAAGCAGTCAGGGGGAGTTAGCAGATTAACGTAGGTGGACTTGAACTTGAAAAATGATGTGTACGGACGTCTTTCCGCGATTGAAACGACATTCCTTATGATGTTCATTCATGTTTATTTGATAAACTAGTAGAAAAAGATGATCGGTTCACGAGCCGCTTGAACTGAGGTGCTACAGATATCTGTCACTACACATTAAAGAGCCACAAAATGGTATTTATTGTTTAAATTTCTTTAAAAATTTGTTTCATATCAGAAGTAACCTGCTCTGTCTTGTCTGTCGACACGCTGTCAGTGTCCTCTTTGCTCCGCGATGTATTTTTCACAGTGTGCGAACATGATGTGTGGCGTGAGATCGGCATGGCTTGTCGGACATAGCAACAGTAACTAAAGGGGGCGGGTCTTTGTGAACGGTCAATTAGGCGGCAAAAAGCACTCAGTTCAGTCCTCATGCGCTCTATGAGCAGCTGCTTCATGTCACGCGTCTCTCAGACGGCGCTGAGAAACAGTCTCTCAGAAAGTGCGCGCATTTACTGAAATGAGCTCTCTTTCGCTGCTAATTGTGCTTCAGCTGTTTAAAATCACCTGTTTTTAAACCGCAATGCTTAAAAAAATAGCATGCAAACGACAAGCTTTCGTGACAGCGCTGCACAGCAATGTCATGTGAGCGCGTAACCGCATTAGAGACGATAGTCCAAAATCTCTACCGGTTGACAAATTTCTACTGGTTAATCGTGTCTACCAGTATATCGCCCACCCCTACTATATATGGTTGAGAGATATTCCTATTTTGTAAGATTTGACCAAGAACAGCAGAAAACGGTTATTTAAGGGACCAGTCAAAATGATTTTATGTGGTGAACAGCAGCTGCCACAAATGCTTTCACATTGCTAAAGTTGTTTTTAATCACAGAACATGCCTTGTAGCTCACCTGTTGATACTGCTGATTGTAGTTCTGCTGGTTATATGATTGTCCAGATCCTTGACTGTCATGGTAACCTTGTCCATAACCTGGATATTGGCTGTAGTTGCCATAGTTGTAGTTTCCTTGGCTATAGTTGCCCTGGTTGTAGCCTGGATTATAACCCTGATGATAGCTCTAAAAAAAGAAAAAAGAAAGCAAGATGAAACAACAACAACAACAAAAACACACACACACACACAGACACAGACACACCTCATAAAGGCCCCAATATACTCCCAGCAAAGTTCATTTTTGTTCTTTGTGACTTTGGGGTGAAAAGAAATTCAAAATATGTGACCAGCAGTACCTTTAGCGAACATCCTGATGCCGCCCACACTAATGAAAGTGACGTTTAAATGAATGTGTAAATATATGTGTTGCATGCTTTCCGTTCAACAACAAAACAAACACAACAAAAATGACAGTGGTGAGAAAACGGTAGTTAAGCTTGGCTCATGAAATGATCGAGTTTATATAAAGTGAGCAGGTGCGTGTTGTGATATTTTGGTCTTATTTTCAGCATTTGAATGTTTTCTGGTTTATTGGGAGCTTGTTCTTGTTCGCTGTTTTTATCTAGCAAGATCTGGCAATGATTGAGACAAGGCTTATACAGCTTTTCCTGTGATTTCTTGCACCGCACCTACAGAAGAGAGATACATATTTGATGCACGTTTAATTATATATCATTAACAAGTAGTTGTTCAGTTCGGTTCCGCAACTTTCGTAAATGCACTTGTCGCTACCTGCATTTTTAGGGAGTTAATTCAGTTGTGGAATGCGGTTGTCACTCCCGTAAATGACTGACGTGTGTGTACACCCGTTTGCCACCTGATGTCACCTGTTGGAGTTTGGGTTCCTTGCCGCTGTCGCCTTTGGCTTGCTTAGTTGGGGACACTTGATATTTGACATTTGATATTCAACAGTGCTTTGATCTGCCTGCATTGACACTATTCTTTAAGAGCTGCTGTGCAGCCAAAATAATGTACCAGTTATCACTGTAAAGCTGCTTTGACACAATCTGCATTGTAAAAAGCGCTATATAAATAAAGGTGACTTGACTTGACTTGACTTATAAAGCACTAAAAGGAGAACTGACAACCAAATTTAGCCACAGTGTACGTGGTCAATTTATATAGCACTTTATAGAATGCTTTATATAGCACTTTATAGACTGCTTTAAAGCAGCAGCTTTACAGGATTAATCGACACAGACCAATGGTAGAACGAAGGTGTTCAACTACGTTATAATGACCATTTATGTCTGTATTAGTTAGCTTATATACTAGCATAGCATACAGATAAGCGATTAGCCTGATAGCTTAGTTTATACACGCATTTGCACTTACCCTACATACATTCTCAACCATCTTTAATGTAATTATGTGTTAAATTAAGTGTTAAATGTCCAAATGTTTAAGTTATAAATAAAATAAATTAATGATGTCCAATTATTCACTTAATGGGCTATTATTATTATTATTATTATTAGGCTATTTAGTAATTAACAGTTAATCAAGTGTAAATTACATTCACTTGGTTTTATTATGCACTAATGTGTTTTCGTACGCATTATATAGTAAGCTATGCATATTTTAAATTAATATCATATGTATATACTTAGGATAATCATTAATTGACAGTTTGGGGAGACCCGATTTCGAGAGAGAATCCGATTTATCTTTTTCCTAATAAGTTTGCTTTGGCAAGCAGTTTCGAACTCCCGAAACGAACTCCAAATTAACTTTGCTTTGGCCTGAGTTTGTTCATAATGATGACCAGTTTGTTCCTCAATTTCGCTTGAAGTATATCGGGGCCTTAAGGCTAAGTATTAGTCACAGACACATGGCTGTATACAGCACTCACATGGCCATATCCCTCTTTGTTATAGGAGCCATAGCGGTTATTGTTGTAGGTTCCTTCAGACTGATGTCTGCTGCTGTGTCCATCTCGCCCGTCTCTGTAATTACCTCCCCAGCGGTTCTGAGTGTAACCATCACGGTTATAACCTGACGATGCACAGAGCAAGATGACAAAAACACAAATGATAAACACGAATTTTCGAATAAGTTAGCCTGACACCCTGATAAGATAAATTCACCTCCTCTATAGCCCCCTCCAGGTCCTCCTCTGTTCCGATGGTCTCCTCTTGATCCTCCGTGGTTGTCATACTGCTGGTAGCCGCTTTCACGCCTACGGTGTCCCCAGCTGTCGATGCGTTTCTCAGGTGGAGGCCCGGCCTTCCGGCCCTCCTCATTGTACCGTTTCACCAGCTCCGATGCCTCTTCTCTCTGCAGCTCAACAAAGGTCACTTCATTGAGGAAGTCTCCAACCTCTGGCAGCACAAAGTTGGCTTTTAAGCCATGGAAAGAGGAAAGAAAGTGGGACAGATTAAACCACCAGAAAAGAAAAACTACATTTTGAACTCACAGAGAGAATATTGCTGAGGATGATGGAAAAATGTCAAGATGACAAGAAAAACATTCATATAAAAATCATATGAATAAGATGAATAATACAACTGCAAACCAAGTGCAACGTCAAAAACACTTCTGGAAAATTGGAACTAATGTGTATTTATTATAACTGGCACAATATTAGTATGAATTATTATTTTAATGGCATTTTTACATGTTATTGCACTGTAATTAACATTGCTTGGTTTGCAGCATCTCATGTTTCATTAAGACACAGGGGTGAAAGTTGGACGATCAAAAGGACTCAATCAAATTGAGAACAGGGGTCCGAGAGATAAAGCCGTTTTCTATGATGAAGTGGTACGTGCGTCTTTAAAGTTTAATTCAAACCAAATTAAGTGATCAAATCTTTTATGTTTTCTGATGTTGTTTTCCATAGCAGCGTTCCTACCTTTCATTTCTAAAACAGCATGATCGGGCACATCCTTCCCTTCCTCAGTTTGCTTTAACGCTCGTTCTTTTAAATCTTCGTCCGTGGGACATATTACAATAGCCTTGCGTTGAAACCCTTCAAAAGGACGCATTTTTCGTCTCTGGGCTGATCCATATACATTTGTCTAGCAATAGTGACAAGAAAGAAGTAGAAGCTGTTTATTATCGTTTCTTTTGCGTTCTGGCTGTGCTTTCTTGGGACAAAATCTGGAACCCTGCAATGAAGTAAGAGTAGTTTTTCTTACTTTCCCTGCACCTGCTGATGGACCCTTACAACATCTTCACTTACCTTACACAGGTGTCTAAGAGGACCTGGATCCAGGAACAAAAGTGTTTTTAGTAGAGATGCACCGATTGCAATTTTCTTGGTCGATTCTGATTTTTTTTTTGTAAGGGTGACCTGCCGATTCCAATTTAACTATAGTTGACAGCATATACAAACAAAAATCTACTCTTCTTCAATGCAAAATTTTACCAAAGTTATTCAGTCAAGAGCAGAATTATTTTCTTTGTCTTTTGTAGGAATAGGAATATTAAGCTGCTGTCACTTAAAGTGCGAATGCACTGATCCAACATACTGTTACACAATAAAATCTCTCTCAACTATTTACGTTCCAAAACTGACTGTGTTTAACTGAATACTCACCGAGAATGATATTTGACACAATTTTGCAATGTATTGAAATATTGATATTTTTGACAATGCAATTGTCTAATTAGGTTTGCTGTTCCAAACGATTTCGTGGTGGTTCCCCCACGGTTTACTTTGGCCTTACAAGTATTAGAAATTGTGAACTTTGTTGCTGCTTCCCAAGTCGCATACTATCCGTCCTAAATAGTATTCAAAATTAGAATTGTGTCTTCTTCACTCACAGTGAAGAACTTTCAAGCCAACAACATGTTTACATGCGGCTGAGTGCGAGCATGGCTGTGACACTGCCTGTGCCGCTGGCAACTAAACGGACAGGCTCGGAATCGGAAAGACGTGACACTGACCAGCCGGGGCATATCATGCGGAAAAATCGCCTGATTCCGGTGCCTGGCCGGTCAATCGGTGCATCTCTATTTTTTAGGGAGCCTTAGGCCACGTTCACACAGCAGCAGAATACGGTTGTCAGTCCTGTATTTGAACACTTAATACGGTTATGTTCACACACAGTGCGTTTATTTATGGGAGTGACAACCGCATTATATAACCTAACTCGCATCTGTAAATTTTCTGGACTCACAGCCGCATTCTTGGTAAAACCTGCGCTGTGTGAACGGAACCGGACTGGACAACTAGTTGCCTTTCAGGCGATACAGTCACTCTGACATTCTAGAACTGTTCTGAAAAGCCAAGAAGGTTAGCTTTACAACTTACCTTTTTACTGAAACAAACACAACGACAACAACCTACCACAGGATAACAGACTTCTCTTTAAAATCAAGGTTATTTCTTTTAGAAGTTATTTCTTTTAGCTTACATAGCAAAACAAATGTGTTTTTCTTACTCACCAGGCTGAGAATATTTCTCTCAACATCTTAATACAGTCATGGGCTACCAGTACTTTATCAGAGAGGCTCACAGAACAATTCAACGTAATCGGAAATGCAAGATAACTGAAATGCTAAAAAGAACATGTTTGATGTTAATGATGTTTCTGACACTTCAATGCCCTTTCAATACGACATTCAATCAAAGACTGCTGCCTCTACTCTATCATATGAAGGATAAGATAAAAGATGAAAGATCTTTATCCTGAAAGATAAATAAATAACAAATTAGAAGAAGAACATCAGAGCTTATTCACAGTTATGTCTTCGCTGGGAATCATGGGAAGGTGCTTGCAGTACCTGATCCAGGATGTAGTTCCGTTTTTTGCGGGCGGCAATCTGGATCAGTCGGTTCAGACACTGAGTGGCCTGCTGAATCAGGATGTCCCAGCGTCCGGCGTAGTTTCGCTGGCGACGCAATCCCATCACCTAAGACCATAAAACAGAACCATGCTTTTTAGCAATATACACTACTGTTCAAAAGTCTGTAAAATTAAAATGTATAAACACATTTAAACCTGCTAAACGGTGCTGATCATACCTTCATTTTCTCCATGATGGCATTTGTGCCCAGGATGTTATACTTCTTCTCTGGGTTCATTCCTGCATGCTTAGAGGCCCATGTGGTTTTACCGCAAGCAGGAAGACCGACCATCATCAGGACCTACAGAAAACAGTGATGTTCTCTTGATTATACATCTTTATTCGAGATCATATTCACTACTGTTCAAGTTTAGGGTCAGTAAGATATTTTAATGTTTTTGAAAAAAGTCTCATACTCACAGAGGCTGCATTTATTTGATCAAGAATACAGTAAAAACCACAATATTGTGATATATTTTTTAAAAAGTTTACCTCACAATCAGATTTGTTGGCAGGACCAACAGTGCCTCTGACCCTGTTCTCCATGCTGACGGCCCCGATGAATGTGTAGCCATCTGGCAAAGAAAAGAAAGGTTCCTCCCGTTGGCCAAAGTTAAACTGGACAGCGCAGTTCTTTACCAGGATATGAGGATACAGAGCACGACCAGCCAGCTCTTCCTTAGATATGTGAAATGCCACATCAAGCCACTTCCCGTTCTTCGAGAAAGCCATTTCCACCTTTTCATGGCTATCAAAGTCCTGTAAAAGACATAAACATATGAGACTACGAGTTTATTCATCAAGTCAACTACTTCATTCAGGTAGTTTTATGGTAGCTATTTTGGTTCTCTTTCATTATTCCCTCTGTTCTATAACAGAGTCAGCTGCCTACCCGAACTGCATTTTAAAGCAACATAAAGTCCCATCCCAATGCATTTTAAATGCATTCACATGAGAGCAATTTACCCAATATTTATGTATTTTTATGCTCAGATTAGAGTATTAGAGTATCATGTCATTAGCTAAACAACATGCTAATGTCACACTCAAATGTAATTAATTGGGAGTCAAGTTTTCCCATTAAGGCAAGTCATTTCACTCGGCGGCCATCTTTGAAACGCCTCTCGGGCAGCTATTTCAGTCATGCAAGTGCAGCTCCTGTCTCTTTGAATGGGGAAACATCAAATTCTCCAAAGGACTTATTCCGCCACATTGTGCATTGCACTTTCTCCGATTCATAGTAATATGAGTGCACCATCTTTGTAAGTCTTTGCAGTTACTTCTTGTGGGTAACCCTATTTATGTAAAACCTGTGTATTGTGTTCAAATCAGTCACAAAGGGGGTTCGATTTCAGTTAAGATGATGCCATTAGGTGCAGTCACATTTACCGCTTGCTCTGTGAAGTTTCAAAGGAGAAACAAAATACGACCAGATGTGATAAAATATGATGAATAAAATGACAAAATAAACATCCAAAGCTATTTTACCAGCAGTGCCAGCTAGCAAATGATCCAATCCTAAATAACTGCATTCCAAGCAGCCTCTTTTTTATGCATCTATTTATAATATTAAAATGCAGTGTTATACAAAACTGGCTGAGTAGACACCACCAGAATGAGCACCTCGTCCATTGTGAATCTTAAGTTTTGCTTTGCTGCCAGTGCCAAGTTAAGAATTTCCAGTCACACAGAGACCACTGATGAACCAGAAGTGTTGCTACTGGTCCATGTTGTGAATTTGTGCATCAAAATTCATCAAACTTGAACCCAATGTAAAATGCAAACAGCAAAATATTTTTGCCACTGAACATCCATCAGGCAAATTCTTTATCACACCAATTCACATTGAAATTACTGGATTTCACTCTCGAAATTTCGCAGAGCAATGGTAAATGTGATGGCACCTTTAGAAATCAGCTGCCCAATTGGGAGTATACAGCAAGAACTTGACTACCCACTTCACAGATTTCCTATTAAAAAAAAATAAGAATAGCACTCACAATATAACATCCAATGACATCGCTTTCACCAAATTTCTCTCCATAATCTTCAAATTTGCAACTGGTAGACTTTTTCCCTGTTCCGCCATACCCATAAGAGAATGGCTCCTCTCCTGAAATATAGTAATTCCCTACATAAGAATCCAGAAAGATCATTTCTGTAACAAACCCTCATAGTGTACGTGTGCTTCCTCACCAAGCTGTGTGCTGCAGGAATCCAGAGACCACCCGACTCTCACGACATGCGGGTCAGGCTCACTGCTGGGAAGATGCTTTACTGATATATGCTCTATGACCTGGAAGAAAAAAAACAAGACACAACTTATTCTGAATGATGACTAAAGATAATAAAGTTATTAAATAATAGTCTTTTGGGGGGGGGTAAACTATTAGAGCCGGACTTTGCCGGAATAATGTCGGAAGTGTATATAAATGAACAACGTTTACTCATTCTCTGTATTACCTGGACCGAGAAATTCATGTTTATTTGTCAGCAAAAGTCCACTGGATGATGCAAAACGTGTCACTGACTACAACACACTGGATCCTTCACTAGAAACAGAAAGTAACTCACTCCCGCTAAACGTTTACTCTTTGAATTCTTGCACCCGGGAAGTCGACACCATTATGACAAAGTTTGCTAACAAGTATTTCCTACTAAAGCAAGGTGGTATTTGACTCTGGTAAGCGTATCCATAGCAGACTGGTGGGAGTGGCCTTGGACAACAACATGACCAGTGCATTATGGGTGTTGAAGTTTGCCTACCTACTTGGAAAAGGGAAGGCAAAAGCCTTTTTTCTCCGTTTTCTATAGTCAGGTAGCACCAATTTCAGTTTTTTTCCCACCTTACTACTGCATAGGCAGCCAAGTTTTATTTAAAGCCCATTTTCCCAGCGGCGAAGTACCCCTTTAAGTTGATTTAAAAGTTAACCATAAAGAAACAACAAAACTACACTACCCTTCAAAGGTTTGGGTTCAATAATGTTTGAGAAAAATTAATACGGACGGATTAAAAGGACAGTAAAGACATTTATAACGTTACAAAATATTTAATGCTGTTCTTCTGAACTTTCTATTCATTAAATAATCCTGGAAAAAAATGTATCACTGTTTCCACAAAAACATTGAGCAGCACAACTGTTTTCAACATTGATAATAATCAGAAATGTTTCTTGAGCAGCAAACCAGCATATTAGAATGATTTCTGAAGGATCATGAAGACTGGAGCAATGATGCCATCAAAAGAAATAAATGACATTTTAAATTTTTTCTATTTTTAATATTTGAAATCGCAATAATATTTCACAATATTATGGTTTTACTTTATTTTGATCAAATAAATGCTGCCTTGGTAAGAATAAGAGACTTCTTTTATAAACATAAAAAAATATTACAGACCCCAAACTTTTGAGCGATAAACATTACCTTCATCTCATAGCACACACATCCCTTGTTTACACCATACGTGGCTCGTGCTCCAGACCATAGATAAGCAAACCCTTCGATGGTCAAAGGATATCCACTGCAGCGATCCCGAGAGACTTTGAAGTGCAAGTCACAGTTATCTGTTGAGGTTTACAGAGAGAATTACATGATTATCATGACTATTTAAGAGATATAATAAATCACAATTAAATAAAACAAGCCCTCACGTACAAGTGTCAATGGCCACTAGCGTGCCATCAAAGTCTTCCTCATCCTCTTCAGCAGGAGGCAGAGGAGAACGAGACCTGTGATTAAACATAGAAAATCACAATGTAAATCTACTAGCACTTGTTAGTCAAAATCCCAATGCTGATATAGGATTATAACAAAAGCTCACCTCCTGTCTTCACGGTGTTCATAATAGCTGTAGCCGTGGCTCTCATCATAGCGCCTCTTGTGGCCATGTTGTGCATGTCCGTCCTGTTCAGTCTTGGATTCTACAGTCTGCTGGTTCTCCAGATCTTCCCATTCACTGCCAGGGTCAAATCGCTGCTGCTCCGGCTTTATCTCATCTTCATTTTTCACCTTCACTGGTGCCACTTCATCTTCTGTGAAACAATTAATATTCAATATAAAGCAGTGGGGGCCAGGGCCCACTAGAGGGCCTCACCAAACTTCCAAGGGAGCCTCAAGCAGAGTCAGGCACCAGCAGAGCACTGAAGAGGGGACATCTGAAGTAACGAAAGGGGCGGTGATGTAACCAAAGTCTCACCAGCTAGAAAAGCATATGTGTCCCATTCATGTATTTGTTGGACTGTAAACAAATCTGTCGCTACTATAACTATTAAACTAAAAGCTACAGAGCAAATACAGATGGCAGAGCATTGAATAATATTACTGCATAAAACAGGAAAATTGCCTAGGTCAACATATCCGAAAATTTGGTTTTAGAACACCAGATAAAAATACATCTTAAGTACTCAATTTTAGTGGTTTTACCCCGAATACATACGAATAGACAAGTTACCATGATACCACCACCACCAAAAGTAATTAATTGTGTCTACTTTACTATAAAACACACAGCCATACTGACCGCTTAATATAACACACACTCACTGCGACCCGTTTAACACATGATACAATGGTACTGATGATTTTATGGTATGTTAGAACAGCCTGAACTGCAACCGGTGACAAACATTAACAATACAGTGAAATAATCAACTAACTACGACCAATTATCTAGCCCTCTAAACATGAAAAATATATTTCATGTGTACCTTTAGCCTACTTAGTAAAGCTGCATTCTGACCACAGAATTGCCATATGTTAAATCTTTGTAGTGACTCCTGTCAGTTGTGACGAATGTCGATTTACAGTGATGTAAGATATGATTCACGTGAGGCAACACATCAGACTGATATATGGAAGTGGCCCAAATCTGAATAAAAAAAATTGTTCACACTTATGGGGGGGAGAAAAAAAACAAAAACAGAGCTGAGTCACATATGAAAAGAAAGAACAAAAAAAAAGAACAAAAAAAAAGAATTATAATAATAATAATAATAATTCGTATTTTGCCCACTCTTGCCTGGAGTATGAACTTAGCCATAGTGATTTCCTACCAGGGTACATGTACCATGGATTACTATTTGGCTATTTCATAATTATAAAACGAATAAAAATAACAGGAAATGTTACTATATAATATAAATCTGCAACGACATAATATTATTACTCATTTTACACACCTTGAAGTGGTGTCGAAAATAATAGCGGTCCACCAATAATTTCCCAAGGCAGATATATCAGCCGACATTTGGCATTTTTTAATGATCGACATCAGTCGATACGTTTTTCTGTTTTCACGTGTAACCTTTCCAACGTGATTTTGTAATGCGTGACGCATCGCATCGATGCAAGACGAGCATTTGTGGTTAAAAAGGTTTTTTTTTTAAGAAAATGATCGTTTCTCTAGAGAAGACTCTTATTCCTCATCTGGGATCGTGTAGAGCTCTTTGAAACTGACATTTGGACCTTCAACCCGTTGATAACTGTTGAAGTCATAGAAATTAGATGTGGACAGAACAGTTTATTTAAATATGACTTACACACAGACTTACCATATTAAAGAGTGCATTGTTGACTGCAGTGTTTACTCATGTTTTTATCAATTTCTTTATTTGTGAAAATATGAAAAAATATGTAAAAACAATAAGCTCAAATTATATTTTTCATATCGATTCACTTTCAAGTTATTTATTTCTAATTTAGTAAATGTTATGTAAAAGAAACATACATTTTATTGCAGCATGAGTTATTTGCTATCTTAAGTAGTGTGATGTGATATATATTTCAGCCACATGTTCTCGAAGATATCGGCTATCAAAAAAAAAAAAAAATCTATATTGGTCAAGCGATAGAAAATATAACTTGTAATTAAGTGTATACGAACATGCGAGCCAAGTGGGACACACACATCAGTCAAACCTGAGGATGAAATACATTCAAACTCAAAAATCCCAGTTGCAGTCTTACGTTCTTTGCAGATCGTCTCAACGGTTGCCTGTTGTTCCTCCACAGCCTCAGATTTAGGATCACTATCAGAGCCCTGTTTCTCTGCATCCATCTGCCCTGGATCAGACTGCTCATCATTCCCAGCCTCTGCAACACCTGTCACATGTAAACATGCAATGGGATCCTCATCATTAGATCAAAAGCATGCATTAAATGATGCACACTTCATGCACACAAACTCTAGTACCTGCGTCTGCCTCCTCATCACAGGTGGGGTCCTTTTCAGCCTCCAGAACCGCCTGCAGACGCTCCACCAGATCCGCTTTGAGGCCTCGGGTGTCCATCCCACGCTTCTGTAACTCCTCTTTCAGCTCGTTCACTTTCAGTTTCTTCACATCCACACTCATCATGCATGACATAATGTGGAGCTCTCGCTCCCAGTCCTGCTGAATGGAAGACAACTGTGATCATCTCCAAAACATCAATAATACTTATGCATATCCCATTGGAAAAGCTGGAAACTGTGTTTTAGAATATGTTAGCTTGTTTTAAGATACTGGTCACTAGCTGATTGATTCAAAAACCAGCTATTAATAATGACTAGCTCAGACTAGCAAGACACCAGTTGTTTGAAGAAAAAAAAACAACTAGACCACTTTAGGATCATGTGGTAAGTTAGCTGGTCCAAGTTAGACCAGGTAGAAACCAGCTATCATTTATCAAAACACAGATAACAGGCAGGGTTGGTCATTCGCACAGCTAACTGGCTAAATCACGTGCACGCTTAAGTTGTGTAGTAAACGCATGGGTAAATACGCACATCTACTGTAATTCAGTAAATGCTTTCACATCTATGATGCGACATTAATGAGAAATGACACATGCAGTCGTCTGATTTGTCAAACTACGGATTCTAGCTAACTGTGCTCATGGTAATGGACATTCATTTCTCTAATGCAGACTCTAAAATGGCAGTTTAAAAAAGGTCTCATGATAACTTACCAGAGGAAAAGCTCTTGTTTGGTTGAAGAGAGTGTTTGAGTGTTGTAAACACAGGACTACAACTGCGCGGGCTTCAGTACAGTGCAGCAGGAGACATACTGAATGTTGTCCATTTTGTTTGAGTGCTGACACCTACTGGACAGATCTATAACACATACCGATGGTTTGAAGTCATGAACGGACAGACGTGCATTCCTTTACTATTTAGTTCATAATAAAATAATGATTCATAATTCTACCCAGCAATATATACAATTTAAATACATATTTCAAATATAAGTGATGCAGTTATTTTTGTAGGCAAAATTAAAGTGCCTTTACTAACAGTGTTGGGTTAACGCATTACAAGTAACGTAATGAGATTACTTTTCAAGTAATTGGGAAAGTAACGCATTACTTTTACGTTTACAACTATATATATATATATATATATATATATATATATATATATATATATATATATATATATGTCAGCCAATAAATGGTAAAAGAAATGAATTTAATTTATATATATATATATATATATATATATATATATATATATATATATATATATATATATATATAAATTAAATTCATTTATTGGCTGACAGATCTCCTGTCTCCATGCTGAGAGAAATCAGGAATAAGTGCAGAGGAGTTGTGTGTAAAAAACATGATGGTTATTGTAGTTCTACACTAAATGTGAACAGGCATTTGTGATTTGTGAAAACTGAATAAGCTTTCCATTGATGTATGGTTTATTAGGATAGGACGATATTTGGCCGAGAAACAACTTTTTGAAAATCTGGAATCTGAGGGTGCAAAAAAAAAATCAAAATAATGAGAAAATCGCCTTTAAAGTTGTCCAAATTAAGTCCATAGCAATGCATATCCACTCACAAAAATACATTTTTGATATATTTACGGTAGGAAAATATCTTCATGGAACATGATCTTTACTTAATATCCTAATGATTTTTGGCACAAAAGAAAAATCGATAATTTTGACACATACAATGTACTGTTGGCTATTGCTAAAAATATACCCGTGTGACTTATGACTGGTTTTGTGGTCCAGAGTCACATTTACTCATCTCACTTGCTCAAAAATAGATTTAGTATTCCTCAAAATGAATAAAAACAGTGAAATGAAAACCTGCAAACCTGCAATAATTAAATATGTTAAATATTACAAATATACTATATGTATTTAATCTCAACTTATTAACCAATGTCTTTGCTGCTGACCTTCAATGATCCAGTTCAACCATACTAATTCCTTTTTTCTTTAAAAGGAATAGGGAAATCATGAACAGTCATGAAGCATTCATAAGACAAGATATTACCAGAATTGTCAAATAAAGAAAGGATATAAATTAAACCTCTATTAAACCAACTGGGGGGGAAAAGAGATTTGTTCCTAACAGTTATATTTATATTGTTCTACAAGAGTTTTGTGTGGTGAGAAATTGTGGATATAACACAATTTCCATGCAAGAAGAGCCTGCTGATGGAAATTAGATAGTTTAACTAGGAGTTTATTATACATATAATTACATTTTAAGATAAAAGGGAGGCCTTTGGATTTATTAGATATCTTTTAAGCCAATTTATTTTAAACACATTAATAATGTTATGAAAATGTAACACTTCTAGTCCCCCATCACTTCTACAGTTGGAAATTACTGCTTTTTTAAGTTTATGTATAGTATGATTGTTATTCAGATGTACTACATTCACCATGCTGTCATTATCATGTGACCTGCCGACAGTTACGTTAAACACTTTAAGAGTAAAGTGAATTCAGACATACTTCTTTTGTCACATAGTGTGAAATCTGGGTGATTGGGACACTTTTTGCCATTGAGATGACTTGTAAAAAGTGTCCCAATCAACCTGAATTCACCCTACTGTTTTTTCTGCCTACTATATAGTAGGGAAGTATGCGATTTCAGTTGCAGCCAAAATGTTGAACCAAAGCCACTGGAAGGCAAGCCTGCAACCTTTAGCCAAAAAAGCGTAACGGCTAATGCTAACGGTACGCAGGGAAGAGGCTGTTCACTATTAAACAGCTTTTGTGGAGAAATAGCTAATCATTTAATTAATTGACAGCCTGTTTGCTAATCTTCAGCATGTTTTACACTAAACAATACTTTCGTTGGGAACTATATGTAGATTTTAGCTTGATAAAAATGTTTTTTTTTTTTAAAAAGAAGGCAGACTAGGGAACGTGCAACGTCTGATGTCACTGCCATTACATGATAGGCTGAGAGGTGCTGCACGTGATTAAGTTAGCCATTATGCTTTCTTCAATGGTAAGAGATACAGAGCTACAGATATGGTTAGAAACATAGACATAATAAATACATAGACGCCCTATTGGCCGCTTTGGACTGTTGCTGCGATAGGTCAACGAGTCCGCCATATTGTGCGGGGCAAGACTCCTCAGTAAACAAATGCAAGGGCAGCTTTTCCGGACAAAAAGCACAAAAAAGTTTACATTTCTCAACCGATTCCAACCGTTTATGAACTGCGTGAAGTACGAAAAAGGTTTTGTCTCCAATTACTCATAATCTCGCTAGTTTTGAACTTAAAAATAAGGAATTATGAAAACTCACGTTTCTCAAGCATAGATTTGGTTTATTTTTCAAGGTTAATAATTGTGGAGATGTTCCTAATGTAATATAATTTAATGTACATGAAATGTGCACATCGATTTTAATTGTGGAAATGGCTTTTTCTGTCTTCAACAACGCATTTTAGGTTTTTCCCTCATGCCGTTAGCTTTTCCTCTTGAATCACATCACAGGACGTCACAGGACAATTTCAAATGAATGTGAAGATAATTTGCATCTCAAAACCTTATTAATCTGAAGCATTTATCTTAAGGCCCTTTTCATTTTTATAATTTTTGCTTCCTAACCTTATGCTTGCCGTTTAACACACAAATGTTTGTTTTATTATTCATAACAACAATAAGAAATTTTATATTATAGTAAAAAAAAAACAAAAAACTATAAAGTCTCCAAAGAAAGTTAAACATTTAATTATCTATAGGCCTAAGCATTTCACAGATTTAATGTCAGTCCACCATAGTTAATGTACTGATTGAATTTATTTCGATTCAAATGGATTTTAGCGAGATATAAAAGGATTGGGCTTAAAAATGTCTTATCCTGTGGCTCGCTCTAGTGGACAACATTAATAGCACAGCTTGTACTACTTATTTTAAAACGATCGTTAATAGATCCAGTAAAACATTTGAGATACAGTGGTAGAAAACTACAGTACAATATAAATTGTATGGTTTTATTCTATAGCATTTTATTATTATTAGCCTATTTTATTACTATGAATAGCCTAAAACTACAATTGAGTATAAAAACAGTCAAATATAGTATAATGTAGTAGTAATATAATAACTATGAATAAAATAGCAGATAGTATATCATAAATTGTAAAATAATATAGTCATAGCAAATAAAATAGTGAGTAGTTAATAGTACATGTGAAAGGTAATTCCCTGATATGTGGTTTAGATTGTGCAACGGTTTGTAAAATGTCAAAATAGTCAGGCATCTTTTCTTCAGTCCACTTATGAGAGTTAGGCAAGTTGCCCCGCACAATATGGCGGCGCCCTTGACGTGCGATCCAGCGGCTAATAGGGTCGCGTCGTGTAACATCAGATGCAAACGTTCCCTATTTAACGTTACGTTTATTTAAAAATAAAAAAGACAATAATTACCACTATAACCAGCAGGTGGTGGCATTTATTTGCGCATATATCAGCCATTTCCTTTAATCGTTTTTCAATTAGTTTAGTTTTTGACTAAATATTAAAATAGCTAGGTTTACATTATGTCAATGTGAAGTATGAAGTACTCACAAAATCTTATGAAAAACAACTTTTCTTGTGAATGAATTACACAGAAGCGAGCACCGTGCTTTCCCTTTGTAATCACGGCAGCGCAAGATCATGATTACAGCACACTTGTAGAAACACACATTTTATTCAATTTATTCTAAAGTGCACTATAAATAGGCTATATAATTTTTGACGCTTTTTTTTTTTTCACACGAAAGTGTGAAAACTGATGGTCAAATTGAATTTAGCCGAGGAGGAACACTGAGGTACTTTTTATTTATTTATTTTCTATGCTGTCTTACGTTTGAATAACTAAATTAATGCTATGCCTGACTATTTAAGTGACTATATTCTGATTATAAACTAAGTATAACACTACTGATGCTCAACACACCAGCAAATTACATTTCACCGGAAGTTTTTCGAGCTGGCTTATATTACAGCGGAAGTTCTAAAGAACGCTTCGTGCATATAGCCAAAGACTATAGAATAACTTTGATATAGCCCATTTAATTCACTTTTGGTATAAAAAAAAAAGGGCCTTTACATTTGCCAAAAGTAGATTTTTTTTGTTGTTGATGGGAAAAAGTAATGTAATCCATTACTTTCCATAAAAAGTAACTAATTAACACATTTACTTACCATTTCAGGGAGTAATGCAATATTGTAACACACTGCTTTTAAAGGTAATGGTAACACTTTAGATTAGGGTCTCACTATTAATTATTTGCTCATTAGCATGCATATTACTATGATATTGGCTGTTTATTACACTTATAAAGCACATATTAATGCCTTATTCTACCCAATCCTAATCCCAAAATGTAACAAACTAAACATATGTATTTGCTTCTTTATTCATTTAGTTTGATTTTCAAATTTTGTTTAAATATTAGTAAACAACATTTTGTGCCTTAAATATAGTGAAAATTGTGCTAAAACTTTTTTTATGTGGTAATTACTTAAAAATGGCAATTCATAACCACAAAACACTTTCACAATTTTAATATAATCAAGATAAAACCCCAACAATCATAGAATATTTAACTTTATTTTACAATGAAATATACACCCGAATGCACACGCCATATTAAACACAGCAGAGTCTTTTGATGCGATGGGTATTCAGCACACACAGAGACAGGCTCTCTGTTTCCTATATCGAGGGACACATCCATACTTACTTTATGGAATTTGTCATTCAAGTATTCACAATTCAAGTGCATTTTCAGATCATTAGTGAATGATGAATGCCCAACTCTGACAGCATTTTACATTCAAGCCAAAACTGAATACCAATCTAATTTTAATTGATTTCATCCCAAAAAAAAAAAAAAAAAAAAAACGGAAAAGAATGATATGAAATAATGTTCAAAATGGTGTGCAGAATAATAAGTGGTCAAACGTTGGTAATGGTTTAACAGCGTCATCAAACAACTAACAACTTTCATTTGAAAACAGCATCATTCAACCAAACATACAAGAATAGGAAGCTTTTATTATGTTATACTGGAGGTCAGTCAATTATCACACACAAACTCTCTCTCTGTTTCTTCCTCTTTTTTAGAGCTGTGTGTATACGAGAGGCTTAACCAAGACTTTCTCTGTTTGTATATAAATATGGCAGTGCTGCACCACTACTGAAACGTCCCCATAAACCAGTCTCTTTACCCTCCTTAGCAAGCAGGGCATGTTTTTAGTGATGCATATTGTTACTTGGTACTTGGGGCTGCTGGGAGGGACAACAGAAGTCTATTAACCTCTCTGATTTGGGCATCCAGTGTCTCTGTGGCTAATGCCAGCTCTCCTAGCTGTGTCTGCAGACTGTTAATGGTTTGTGCGAGTTCCTCTTCCTTGCGTCTGGAGTTGGCAGCCTGACGGCTGTACTCGAGCACCATGCAACCTCCGCCGATGATGAAGATGATGGCCTCACCGAGCAGCTCTGCTCCAAGCTCCGCAGCTGCCTCTTCGTTCAAGGGTTTGATGGTGGAGCCACGGAAACCCATGATTCTCATCTTTGTTTTCATCTCGATCCAGTGATATGCTATAGGGAAAACATGAGAGACCGCATGGAATTACTTGACAGATTAATAGAAAGATACACTTTGGTTTTATTGTCAAAATAACCCATGTAAACAGAGACTAGTCAAGTCAAGTGACTTTTATTTATATAGTGCTTCATACAATACAAAAATAATGATTCAATGATGCGAACGGAGTTTAATTTTGTTGTAAAGTTTGTTCGAAAATAGTGTCATTATCCAGCTGAAGTCAGTTCAGTGTTGATTCAGTTATCTTGTATCAGTTATTAAACTGGTGTATTTAATCTATAAAGCAGTTCTGCAGAAAACAGTGATTTATACTAGTGTTTTAATGATATTAAAAACATTAAAAATAGTATATACATACTAATATTAAAAAAAATAACATTAAAAAGAGATTAGTACTATTTAAAAACTATAATATTTAAAGATAGACTAGTATATAGAAACTACACTATAAAAAAAAAAATGACAAAAAAAAAACCCCGAAACAAATCTACACGGTAAAATACTGTTTTCCACTGAAAAAGCAATATACCATAAAAACAATGCTTTCTGGGTAATATTTATCATTTTAAGAAAAGAGGCCTATAGGCTACTTTCTCGAAAACGACAATATTACCCAGAATGCATTGTAATATACAGAAATAATATACCTTAAAACAATGCATTCTGGGTAATATTTGTCATTTTCGAGAAAGTAGCCTATAGGTTACCTTCTCGAAAACTACTAATAATATTAATGTTATTGTTTTTACGGTATATTACTGTTTTACTGTATTTTACTGTGTACATTTGTTTAGTTTTTTTAGTGTATAACATAAAAATTATAATATGAAAAAGATATCTATATCTGTCCATCTATAAACTATTAGAATATTAAAGCATAATTATTAAAAAATATTTTGTCAACACAACAATCATCAATTCAACTATTATTACATTAACTATTCCTGATATAAATACATTATATTTAATCACTTTATATATAAATTAAATGATAATTAAAAGATATTATCTTGTTTATATTATTTTATATTACATTATATGAAAACTCTAATAATCCAAGGTCTTTTATTATTCCAGCAAATGTCAAGTCAAGTCAAGTCACCATTATTTATATAGCGCTTTTTACAATGTAGATTGTGTCAAAGCAGCTTTACAGTGATAACTGGTACATTATTTTGGCTGCACAGCAGCTCGTAAGGAATAGTGTCAATGCAGGCAGATCAAAGCACTGTTGAATATCAAATATCAAATGTCAAGTGTCCCCAACTAAGCAAGCCAAAGGCGACAGCGGCAAGGAACCCAAACTCCAACAGGTGACATCAGGTGGCAAACAGGTGTTAAAATGGAGAAAAAACCTTGGGAGAAACCAGGCTTAGTCGGGGGGCCAGTTCTCCTCTGGCGAACAGTGCTTTGTTACGACTCAGGTTGCTATCATAAGTCAGATATGATCGCAACATTCAATGTGTTTAATTCAGTTCCATCCATTTGAGGATCGTATTCATCACACCGGTATGGACGGTTGTTGAGGAGATGCGCCACTGGTTGTCATGTTGATGAGGCCTTCACAGTGGATGATCTAGTTGACTCAATCTCTGCTGATACTTCAGGGCTGTGTTGTGGTTGTGTCATGGTGCAGTTTACATACATTGCAACGATGGAAAGTCGTTACAAATAGTCTCTTTTAAGTACAGAAAAATAAGGTTTCATCTTCATACATTTACATTATGAATAAAGAATTTGCCGAGAATCAACATTAAACTGATTAAAAATGCAGTGTTTTTATCATCCAACAGCATTCCAAATATATATGTTTGCTAGCAAAAGTGGGCAGTGACTGGATCTTTGCCTTCAACCAACAAGACATATTTTCACAGAAAATATCTAAGTGCACACAAGAAAAGAAAAGATGATCAGTCGTCTCTATGTCGACTGGAATATACGGGGATTTTGTTTAAAAATAAACCGTTAACAAATCAAGAAGTAGCAAAAGGCACTTTCAGTTCTACCCTCAATGACAGATCGAGTCCTGCCCCCTTTAAACAAACTCGAACCTCATTCGTCTTAAATTGAACTTCTTTTTAGTACCTTATTGGTCGCTTGGTAAATCAGTTGTTGAAAACACCCAATGACAACATCGCAGCAGTCGCGATTGGCTAAACAGCAAATTCAGGCAATCGTCTATTGGTCTTATTTCGACGTTTACGCCCTCAGACACCCTTAGCATGGCCTGACATCATGTCGTTAAAGACGAACAGCTAAATGTCAGCTTACCTTGGGCTGGAGGAAGGCAGATATAATTCTTAAAGAATTCACTCCTCCGCGCGCCCGCTTTTATCCTGTTAGCCACTGGTTTGCCCAACTGTCGTACGCCTAGATAGAGCAGCTTTGCAATCGGAAAGGCACCGACAACCATCTTGGCGGAAAATGCTTCATCTAAGGGGGCGGGATGATAAAGGACGTCGTCACGTGGACATGCTCTTGCTTAATATTAATGACGTCGTATTAATATTCATGAGATTTATAACGCAGATTTTTTTTTTTTAACACGGCAGCTCTTACAATGCATTCTAAATACCTCTAAAAAATAAATACATAAAAATAATCACGATACAAACTAGAAACAAATAAAATAAATATGTCTGCGCGCATCGCATCGCATTGTTTACCTGCGCCAGCTGTGCGTCTGAAACACCTGGGTCGGGTTTCAGAAGCAGTGGGTTGGACTGAATATCTCAGAACTTAACAGGCAAGAGTTAAACACCATTGAAATGTTTTCCAACTAGTCATGTAACACATCCATGCTCAGCGGAAGTTCTAGGACTTTACAGCACATAACGTCACAACTATTACAGCTATCCAAGGTACAGGAATCTATTTATGTTATTATTGTGCTTTTGACTGAGAGTTCAGCTAGCAGTTTTACATGACTTTGAGAAGGCGATGTGGATTGTACAGTGGACTCGGTCGTCTCCGTTATCTTTTTTAAGTATAATATATTTTAAAATATGTACTTTGTCTAAAGTTTTTAAGGCGCCTTTGTGTTGGAAAATGTAGGAGGAGGAGTCCGAGAAGCTTTAATGGGAATCAGATGTCTTGAAAGCGCACGCAGAAGCTTTTGAAGTCTGTGCTCATTGAGCTGTACTCTGAACAATATATTATTCATTATTCGACCTGAATGAAGTCTTTGAACAACCCAAAAGTTGATTCGAGCTCTTATTTATTTAGTAATGATGTAGTTTTGTAGTACGTTGTGTTGTTCAGAATATTAATAGTTACTTAAAGCGTCCTGAATAAAGGCCTGTCAACATGAAAGCCAGTTGCTTTTTGTTACAGATGCTTGTTAGCGTTTGGGATACATGAGGACTTTTAACCCTATAAAGCCTACTATATCATATTTGATATATAAGGCCTCTAAATGATACACATGATCAAAACTTTGCTGAAAAACCTGTACACGATCTTCTAGCAAGTAAAAGGCGTTTTAGTGTAATTCTGAAAATGTCAACCTTAATGTCATAAGATTAAAACTGCCGTCCATAACTTTTTTTGTGTTCAAAATGTACAAAACTTATACAATGAGCGAGTACATCGTGAATCCATTCTCCAAAATGTGTTTTTGTCTTATCCTGAATCACTATGCTACACCTATTATAAGTGTTTATATTAAACAGAGAGAAGTAGGTCCGGCTACAATGTTCTTCCGCAAAGCGAATGCAGATCTGTTTATTAACAGCATGAGAGCCTAAAGTTGTATGTGTCATGATACAATAGGCGTTTATTTGTACATCTCTCAAGCATAATTGTATTGGATTGCATTATATAAATACAATAAAATTATAGAGGTTTGATCATAAAAATAAGGATTTGAATATTGTCTTTAAGACATATTATTGGGAGATATAGAGTGACAACTAATAATTACAGTAGCTATATGCATTTTATGTACGTTTTCTATACTGCTATAAAGATCTCATTGATTTACATTATAAGCTATCAGAAGTTTTGTACTTTATGGGCATATAACTAACAACGTCTGCACTAGATTGCATATTTTACTCTGTTTGGGCCTCTGAATAAAATGTTGGTGTTTTTTTCCCCATCCTCCATATTCTTACTGCATGAGCTATAAAAGCCTGATGTATCAAATATGGAATAAAACTTAAAATATATATGCAAACTTTTTTTTTTTTTTTTTTAAAGATTTTCCTTAGGTTCAACAAACTTCCATTTCAGAAAATAGATTTTTCTGACTATTATTTGATATGTCAGGCTTTGCAGAGTTAAACATGTCTCGTCTTTTGATCAGCACCGTGGTTCTTTACATTCTTCTGAAGCAGGTCAGTAATGACAACCTTCATGTGATTTTTGAACGGTGTTGGGAATGGGTCCAATTTTTTTAGCATTGAGCCTGATTTACCTTCAGACTTAAAGCTGTTGGAACCAGCTAAACTGCATATCTATCCGATCCTGTCCTGCTACAACTTGTTTAGAGATTTTCTGGCTCCATTTTGCACTTTATAAACCAACATATTTGCATTTGCATATTTGCCAGCCTGTCTTTATGTGCAATGCGGTTAACGTTTTAAAGGTTGGACGGAGTCGGGTGGATGTTAGTTATCTTGTGTGATTCACAAGGAATGTTAAGCTTGTAATTCCAAAGACTTGAGAGATTCCAGAGGCAAATGTTATTTGACACTCTTTGTGCTCTCTAAACAGGGTTGCACATTAACAAACATCCCTTAGAAATACAAAAGTGACTAATATAGTTGGTCAGAAAGAGTTTAGAAACCCACCCATGGTATCAGGATGACTAACAGGGTTTAGTCAGAATGTTCCCTGATGGCTGTTATTGTCTGAATTCTAACCTGACACTCCCCAATCTTGTGTGTCAACCCAAACCATTAAGCCGAACCTGATAAAATATCTAGTAGAATCAAAAGCTGTTTTTGCATCCGTCTTTGTGTTTTTGTGGTTATTTCAGTATAATAGGAGTTTTGTTTTGCACCCAAAAATTAAAATTTGAGAATTTAGGGTACATTTACATGACAACGATGTACTAAAAATGGCAAGTGTTTCCTTTGCGTTTTTCGTGTATAGACGGCAACGTTGTCAAAACGATCCTCGTTCATACTGATCCTTGAAAACAATAAAATGCTGTATTATTCATGCCAGGCCAGTAGTTGGTGAAGTTACTTTGTAAAAAAAAAACAATGTGCCTATAGAATGTAATGCGCATGAGGTCAACGTTTCCACAAATTTGCATTTTTGTAGCTTACACAGAGACAATAATGGTAATTGTTTTCAAAAGCTTGCACCTTGAATCCCATTTTCAAAAGTTTGCATTTTCAGGCTCCCAAAACTCCGATGTCGTGAACAGCCAAAATGCATAAAAAGTTTTCAGTTTTTAGTTGAAAATAGTGTCCTAGACATTTTTTAAAATATTTTTGTGGGTTCCACAGAATAATTAAAGGGGACCTATTATGCCCCTTTTTACAAGATGTAATATAAGTCTCTGGAGAAAAAATGCGCTGATTTGGTGTGTGTACCTTTAAATGCAAATGAGCTTGTGCTCCCCGCCCACAAGCTCGTGATTCCAATACACTGAGGAATAAACAATAAAGGAGAAGCTCACACAGCAAATATAACTCTCAAAATGGATCATTACAAACTGTTCGTGATGCAGCATACAATTTCACATAGGTATGATATGTATTTTGTGGATGTTTGCTAACATTCGATTCTGAATGAGTTAGCATGCTGCATGGCTAAAGCTACACACTGTTGGAGAGACTAAATAAGAATGAAGATGCGTTATGAATTATACAAGCATTTTTAGAGCAATACAAGCAATAACAACATGGCTCTGGTGTCCGTGAACAGTACAGTAAGAAACAACTTCAGCCACATTTAATAGTACATTAGCAACGTGCTAACAAAACGCATTCAGAAAGACAATTTGCAAACATCACGAAATATATATGAAATTGGATCATGAACAGTTGGTATCGATCCATTTTTGAGAATCAACTTCTGTGCAACTCCTGTGTTTTGACCTCGTATGCAAAGCAGTCTGGTGTAAAATGACTTGCACACAGGTGATGTAAAGCCAATAGTTAAAGTTCATGTTTTTGTTCTTTGAAATACTAAAAATACTATAATGGTTAAAAGACGTAGCTAAAAGTGAGACTATGTGTATCGTGACTGTATTATTCCGCTTGTTAAAAATGTACAATATTGCTCTGAGCGTGTGCGTGATTCACGCGTGTACATGTCGGTCAAGTTCGTAGAGAGCTTTATTCAATCCAAAAAAATTCTGATTTTGGCCGCAACTGGGTGTGCATTTATTGCATGGAAGGAGAAACCATGGACGCCTGCAGGATTTAATCTGACGGAACGCACAAAGGGTTAACACTAAAATGTTAAATAAGCATATTATTATTATATTATTACGCACTTTCGGACCATCAGTGAGAGCAACGGTACCGCAGAACGAGTGTAGACTACTCCATCTCTAGACGTTTTAAACTTTTTTTCTATCCAAAAATTTTAAAAAGCAATGAAATTGTCAGAAATCCATTTAGCGAATGTTCACAGAGGAAAACACACAGCGCTGGTTGTTCTCTTGATATTGTATGTTTGTTTTACTGACTGAGAAATCGGTTCAGATGATTTAGCGAGAGAGCGGTCCAAACAAATGCGAGTGGATTCAGACTGTTGTGAAAAAGTGTTTTGACCAATTCATAATTTAGTTAGACCATTAGTATAGCAACCCCCCTTGCGACGGGCCTGCTTGCACATACTGGTATGTGAATTTATTTGGACACATTCCCTTCATAAATAAAATTACACCACTGCGTCCTTAGTTGCTCAGATGCCAGGAGTTTATGGAGACTCACGAGCTCAGGGACGGTCGTTCTTGAGTGCTGCTGTCCTGAAGAGTTTCGCTTCGACCCAACTCACCTTCCTATATGTAGCTTTAGTAATCCTGAAGATATTAAAATATATTTGAACAGGGTTGTAGCTAAACTGTGCGGCCAGCTGCACTCCAGGACCAGTGTTACTGGTACACCGTTGTCTCTTGCGAAAACAAAATGGCGGCGTGGGTGGAAACGTGTAGATTAAACGGCGGGAATATTATAATAAGATTCCCTTCCTATGTCACGCGGGAGCGAAATCTGAACACATGCTTGCAGAGAAAGGCTTATCAAAACAAAGTTACTGGGTTGTCCTTTTTCACGTTTTCTGGGTTGCTAGATGCACCAGGGACCCGATTATAGCACTTAAACATGAACAAAAGTCTTGGAACAACATGAGGGTGTGTAAATGTTGACAGAATTGTCATTTTTGGGTGAACTTTCCCTTAAAGTTTAGTCACAGGAACATTCCACCCGCAGTTTTAGGAGTGGATTGTGACAGTTGAGTGAGGTTCATAAGATTTGGATCTCTTGTGTCCATTCAGTGGTCCAAGTCATGATAAGGGTTGGTGAGAACTGCTGAAGTATTCACTCGCCTTCAGAAGCAGCCTTTCAAGGTTCTGAAACATAATCCTAAAAGCTTTACTACTTATTGTCATCTAAAATTAACCATGAAACCAATGCCTTTCATTGTAGGAGCAGAGTTCTGAGCTTTTGTACTTGGCCATTTTTCAATGGTTACATATTTGTGTAATTGATATTGTTCATGTGAGGAGCCTCCTATCTGCTCCATTTCAGTTGGTTATAAATCAGTACGCCTTTTTTTTTTTTTGGCAAGGTCCAACATGAATTTCAAATCTATTACATGCTGTTTGAATTCATGGCTTAGTTTACTCTTATCAGCTAGATCATAAAACACTCTTGTGGTTTCTACAGTGATAACTTTGGTTGGTTTCAATGCCACGAGATAGTGTCATGTCTGAGATGTGTCATGAACGTTTGCTTATAATTATTACTGCGATTAATAATTATTTTCTGTCTGACACAAAAAAATTGCAATTGGGTTCAAAATAAAAGTGAACTCCATTGAAGTCTTAGACAAATAAAGTCTTTCAAAATATATTTGGCTTTCTGCAGAAGTGAGTCAGGTTTGGAATGACGTGAGTTAATGATGACCACATCGTCAATGCTGGGTGAACTATGCCTTTAATTAACCATCTGGAGAAGTGTGGTGATCTAAGTGCAGCTTAGTTGGTACAAAATGTACAATTTGCTGTCACGTCTGTAGATAGTGATTGATCCGTATCTATTATTCTTTGGTTTTTGTAATGATTTGCCTACAAGATTAAGCTTGTCTACGTATCAACTCTTTAAAAATAAATGTAAATCTAGGGCTGCAACGAAGAATCATTTTGATAATCAATAAATCTGTTGAATTTTTCTTTGATTAATTGGATGACAACATTTAAATAGTGATAATAAATTATTTGAAACATCAATAAATTATTGTAATCAATTAATTACAGTTATAGTTAATTACAAAATGTATTAATTTTAATCATTTAGAAAAATGTTATTCCACATCTTGCACGATGGTGTCCTCCAAACAATGTCTAAAAACAACCATTGAATTTACAAGCCTCTTTATATAGAGCTATATAGGAATCTAGTGGTTAAATCATGGCATTACAGATGCTTTTCTTTTTTTACTCCCACCCGATGGCACTAATCTACCTTCAAAAATTGGATTTTAAAGGCCTTGTCTCTTGTCAAGTCAAGTCAAGTCACCTTTATTTATATGGTGCTTTTTACAATGTAGATTGTGTCAAAGCAGCTTTACAGTGATAACTGGTACATTATTTTGGCTGCACAGCAGCTCTTAAAGAATAGTGTCAATGCAGGCAGATCAAAGCACTGTTGAATATCAAATATCAATTGTCAAGTGTCCCCAACTAAGCAAGCCAAAGGCGAAAGCGACAAGGAACCCAAACTCCAACAGGTCTTGTCTATTTTAACATGAAATACAGTTTAATTGAAAAATAATTAAAAAAAGAAAAGAAAACCAAAGTATAATTTTCAGTGGGGGAAAATGGATCATAATTATTGCATCAATATATTAATTAGTAACACAAAATTCTCAAAATAAAAAAGAAAACATTTTATTAAACAAAAATATATTACATTGATTTTACTTTTTAAAAAAAACAAACATTTTAGGTGTTCAGTCACTTTTGACCGCAAACAAAACAAGCGTGACTCCCAATTGTACAATACCAGAGGGTTAAAGCAGAAATTAAAAATGAAAAAATAATAAACATAATAAATATAATAAACAAAAACAAGCACAAACTAAATGTTAACTGATCAAAGTTACACACATGCACTAATATGGTGGATGTTTTCCATGCACAGTGCACAGCAATTAACTGATAATCAAATCTATTGTCAATTATACCCGGAACGGACGGACCCTCTCCTGGTCTGTTCCTGGTTGGTGGAATGACCTGCCACGCTCTATCCGAGCAGCAAAAACTGCTAAAGACATATCTTTTTCGTCAACACTTGACCCAGTAATATAGCACTTTTTATTTATATTTTACTCTTTCTTTTTCAACTTTCTATTCTTTCTCCATCTATTTGTGTATTTATTAAAAAAAAAAAGCACTTTACTGATGAAACTGTGACTTGACACGGCACTTACGTACTGTTTTTGGATTGTACTCATGTTGATTCGACTGCTTCTACTACTCTCACTTGTAAGTCGCTTTGGAGAAAAGCATCAGCTAAATGACTAAGTGTAAATGTAATTATTTTCATTATTGATTATTACTGATCAGTTGTTGCAGCCCTATATAAATCATAAATAATAAATCAAAGCCTATTTTTATATTTTTAGGCCAGAAGCCAAGATTAAACAATTTACAAAATGCAAATAAATGATTCTCAGTAAACATTCCCCTTTCATGGTCAAAGGACAAGTGTAACTGATTAAGAAACTGTGTTGGGAAAGAGAGAGTTTCTGTCACCACGCCTTAATTAATCAGTAGAAAGCAAGGCTGTTTTAGCCTTTTAGTCATGGTTTCCGCCCCAGGCTCAGAATGGGCTAGGTCTTCTTATCATCACAGGAGGAGAGTTATTATTAACCTGTGTCACTCTTAACTTCACATTCCAGGCTCGCTGTACCCATCCAAGTCCAACGGCACCGCAAAAGTGCTGAATTATCAGTCAAGCAAAGCCTTAACCTCTCATTGGGTGAATGACTGTCTAAGCAGTGAATGAGAGGTGGAGATCAGGGATTAAGATCAGATGAGGAACAAAAGAGAGTGTGTGAGAATACAGATAGAGGAGGTTGAAGGGTGACTAGACGTGCTGTCCTTGTAAATGTTCCTGCTTTTTATCGTGATGCATTCAGAACAACGCACAAGGTGAAATAACACCTAATGTGGTAGATGTTGCACATGCTTGTTAAAAAGAAGCATTATATCACTGACTGCACTGTGTAACTTCAATTTGTTTATATTTCGTTTTTAAGAAGGGAATTATACTACTATACTACTGTTCAAATGTTTATGGTCAGATTTTTTATACTTTTATTCAGGTTTGCATTTAATTGATCAGAAGTTACAGTAAAAACTTTTATGAACATTACTCTTAAAAAAAGATTTCTATGTCAAATAATAAAAAAAAATGAATTCTAGGTTCCACAAAAATATTAAGCATAACAACTTTTACATGTTTCTTGCAGCAAATCAGCATATTAGAATGATTCCTGAAGGATCATGTGACACTGAAGACTGGAGTAATGATGCTGAAAATTCAGCTTTGGAATCACAGGAATGAATTACATATAAAAATAATGGATAAAATGTACTAAAACAGTAAAAAATATGTTTTTTACTGTATTTTTGATCAAATAAATGCAGTCTTGGTGATCATAAGACTTCTTTAAACAAAAAGAAGTACAAACTTTTGAGGCTATCTGTGTATAAAAGTTATAGTTATTTACTTATTTCTGTCTCTTTAATTTATTGTATTAGATACATCATGAATCATACAATAATTATTTAGACGATGTATGTTATGTAAGGAATAACTGATGACGGACAATTGAATTATTAGAAAAATGATTCACACCCGTGGTGCCTAATGCATTGTTTTGAGTTTGCAGACTGTCCACTATTATAAATGTGCACTTTTTTTTTCAGAGAAATAATCATAAAAGATTAAAGTGATAACTATAGTGGTAACACTTTACAATAAGGTCTAATTTGTTAACATTAGTTGATGCATAAACTAACATAAATTAACAATGAGCAATATATTTTTACAGCAGTAACTAATGTTAACAAATGAAACCTTACTGTAAAGTGTTACCATAAAATTGAACTGGGGCATGAATTCAAACAGCACACAACAGGTTTGGAATTTATGAAAATTAATTTGAGTTGAGAAAAACAATTAAAAACAACATCTGTTGTGAAAAAAGTCTTCTATTTGTAAGAAATCACCTGAGTCACAGAGTTACAGTTGCCAAAACTTTATTGGTGGAGACCACAAACCCGAGATGCCTGCAAAAGCTTTTTTTGTATTATGAAATAATACGAAAGACAAGTTGCTGTCTAATATAACACCCAGGTCTTTAACTGTAGAGGACAAAGTAACAGTACATCCTTCTAAATGCAGATTGTAATCTAAGAGATTCTGTGTACAGGTTTTTGGTCCAGTAGTTCTTATCTGAATTCAATAGAAGAAAATTACAGGTCATCCAGTACTTTATATCTTTAACACACTCTGCCAGCTTAGATAATTTAGAGAGATTGCATCTGGTCATTATGAAACTGAGTATCATCGGCATAGCAGTGGAAACTAATTCCATATTTTCTTATAAAATTACCAAGTGGCAGCATGTATATTGAAAATAGCAGAGGGCCTAAAACAGATCCTTTTGTGGCACTCCCTAATTTACTGATGTTATCTTAGATTTTCCCACCTTTAAATAAACAAAATGGTAATGGTCTGAAAGGTATCTAAATCTAAACCACCTTAATGCCTGTCCCTGAATACCAATGTAATATTGTAGTTGATCTAAGAGTATTTCATGATCTATAGTGTCGAACGCAGCACTGAGATCAAGTAACACTAGTATTGACATACAGCCTTGGTCAGGGGCTAAAAGTAAGTCATTTGTAATTTTAACAAGCACAGTTTCTGTGCTATGATGAGGCCTGAATCCTGACTGAAATTTTTTACAGATATATTTTTGACCCGACCGGGCAATGCTCTATAGATCTTGACAAAATAAACAAGATGGAAACTGTGCTGTTTGGAAAGAGAGCACAAAAAGTACATATACGGACATACACAGTTTACTACACTGTGAAGGGTGAAAGTGTCAGAACAAAGAAGCTTATGTAAGTGAATGAGTGCCTGGGAAGCAACTAATACATTACCACTCACAGTTCACCAAATATCAGCTTAGTGATATTTAAGTCATTGTTTCATAAAGGACAACATTTGCATGTTGTAGCATGTTGTTTAACTTTGTAAAATGAGTGATGAACTTCCATAATTGAAAACAGCACAAAGAACAGACAAATTACTAATATGTTGGTGTTTTTTTTTTTTGTTTTTTTTTTTACTTACAGAGGGTGAAATTCTAACAAAACATATCTTATGTCACTCACTCAGATATGCATAAAATCTGTCTATGCACAGCCCACATGTCTATATGTTCTCACACATGTTGGGTAAGTATATAGACACATGGGCTTAAAGGGTTAGTACACCCAAAAATGAAAATTCTGTAATTTATTACTCATCCTCATGTCGTTCTATATCCATAAGACCTTTGTTCATCTTCAGAACACAAATTAAGATATTTTTGATAAAATCCGATGGCTCAGTGAGGCCTCTGTTGCCAGCAAGATAATTAACACTTTCAATGTCCAGAAGAAAGACATATTTAAAACACTCCATGTGACTACAGTGGTTCAGCCTTAATGTTATGAAGCAACGAGAACACTTTTTGTGTGACTTTATTCAACAATATCTAGTGATGAGCGATTTTAAAACACTGCTTCATGAAGCTTCGAAGCTTTACGAATCTTTTGTTTTGAATCACTGGTTTGGAGTGCATATCAAACTGCCAAAGTCACGCCCCCCAGTGGTGAACCATTGAAATTTCGAAACACTGTCCAGCAGTGACTGTGTGATTCTGAGATCCATCTTTTCACACTGAGGGACTCAAACACAACTATTAAAAAAGTTTCAAACATTCACTGATGCTCCAAAAGGAAACACGACACATTAAGAGCCGGGGATGTAAACTTTTTGAATTGGATGAACAGAATAAATTGTACTTTTTTTGTCTTCTGGGAAACGAGTATCTTTAAGTATCTTTTGTAGCTTCCAAAGGGCAGAACTAAATGAAAAAAATATGTTCTTTAAACAAAATAAAACTTGCACATCAACTTCTTGTTCAAAAGTTTTCACCCGTGACTCTTAACGCATCTTGTTTCCTTCTGGAGCATCAGTGAATGTCTGCAGCTTTTGTAATAGTTGTGTTTGAGTCCCTCGGTGGTCCTCAGTGTGAAAAGATGGATCTCAAAATCACAGTCACTGCTGGAAAGGGTTCAAATATGCAGAAAATGCTGGAAAACTGAAGAATCTGCAGGACCTGAAGGATTTTTCTGAAGAACAGAGCTCCGTTTAACTGCTCAGGACAAACAAGAGATTCATGAACAACCATCACAAAACATTCATTTCTTATTTGTATATTCCAAAATATTTAAAGCAATCTCATAAAATTTTTAAATGCAGTTGTAATTTTTCAGTGTTAATTATTTAATTTGACTGGTAACAGTTCTATAGTGTCTTATAACTAATTTAATTTATTGATCAAATTTAAGAATTTAAAATGAAAGATAAAACATATATTTAATAATGGGGAAAATGCCCTTTATAAAAGTAAAAATATCATAAATATGCAGATTCAACAGAGTTTGTGAATGACCGATTTACTCGTCCGAAGGACAAGCACAGGAAAAGGCTTAATGTCGAGCCCTGTACTGTTTTAATATATTTTACAAAGTAAAATTTTCCTGTCAGTCATCAGTGTCACATGATCATTCAGAAATCATTCATTTGTGGATGGAGATGAGTGATTTCTCCTCAAGAAACTGCTCAAACAAGAATTTCAGGATTCTTTGAACAGAACTTTCAAAAGAGCAGCATTTATTTGAAATACATTTTTTTTCATGTAACCATGTAAAAGTCTTTACTGTCACTTTTAATCAATTTCATGCATCCTTGCTGAATACTTTTTTTTTTTTTTTTCTTCAAAACAATTTAAAAAATCTTACGTTTTATAAAACAGAAAAATCACCAATTATAACCATATCACAGAGGATTGAATCAATACCCTGGGGTACCAGTAGATTTTTGCCTGATCTCCAGTCTTCTGGTTCTTCTGCTCCTTCCACCATTCCGGTCTCTTGCATTATGGAGCCATGATTTAACAGGAGTTTCCACTTCGGAAGCTGTGGCCTGGCCGCTTTTTGTGTGAATTTTTTTTTTTTAATCTAAAGTGAGAAAAAACAATTGAAATATTAATTTTAAAACAAAAAACAAAACAAGAGTTTTGTATACATTACATTTGTGTTTTCCCAAGGGTTAGGACATTTCCAACCCAGGGACCAAGGATGCTTTAGAGAACCTCTAAATGCACTTTGACTGGAGAAACTTGAGAATAATTCCTGAAAAATAGTTCCAGGTGTTGTTTATTAATATTAAAAACAATTTTAGACTGTTGTTGAGAGAGAAACATACAGAGAGCAAACAAATTGAGGGCATGATGAACTGAGAGCATGAGAACAATTTACTAAAATTGTCAACAAAATGTAAAGAAAAAAATTTTGCTACTCACCCTCGTGTCATTCCAAACCTGCGTGCTTTCTTCTGTGGAAGATGATATTTTGAAAAATGACCATGTTTTTGTCAATACGATAAAAAGTCAATGGGATCCAATGCGGTTTTCATTGTATGGACAAAACAGATGAAACATTCTTCAAAATATCTTCTTTTGCATTCCACAGAAAAAAGTAAGTAACACAAGTTTGGAACAACATGAAGAACTATACCTTTAATGTCTTTATTAAGAAATCATTGATGACTTTAACTTGCAGCATGAATATGTAATTTGTATTGAAATAAATGCAAATACTGAGAATGTGTCTGACAGTCAAAAATGTACTTGCACAGCAAAAGATGCAGTAATCTGTGCCTGAGTGGCTCCCCTTTAGGTTTATTTAGCTGTGGCTGACAAAATGACAAAGAGATAAAGAAATATTGCATAAATCTATACAAATTAAAATGTACTGTATTCATTTTTTATCAGTGATGTCAGGAGTTCTCATCTCTGGTCCTCGAAGTGCACAGTTTTGCACAGTTTATGTCCTGATCAGTCTCACCACATGTGACTTTCTAGTCAGTAAACCAAAAGAGCTCAATTAGCTTGTTCAGGTGTTGGACCAGCGTTGGTGCTAAAGTCTGCAGGACAGTGGTCCTCGATGGCCAGAGCTGAGATCCAGAATGACTGCTAGATCGATCACTTACAACAGTGGTGTCCAGTCCTGGTCAACGCCTGCAGAGTGTAGCTCCAGCCTGCCTGTAGTTCCTGGTCATCCTGAAGACCAGTAAGCAGGACTAGATGGCAATAAATACTGAAAAGAGAGAGGACAAACATTTTAATGGTATAAACCCAGTTTAAAACTTTTATTAACTTTTAAAACATTTAAACGGCAGCATACGTTACAATCAGATTAAACCACTAAAAATTTGTGTAATTTAATTTTAGTTAATAAATTCATTACCATTTTCATGTGTTACACTAATTTTAACAGAAATCTCAGGAATTACTATTTAAAAAAAAAAAAAGAAAAAAAAAAGCTTAATATAATTTAAAAAGCTTACCTGTTTGGAGCAGAACTGGGCGGTGCAGTCGAATCCGGAATAACAGCTCATTAGCCATGCAGTTCCAGCAGTCTCATTGGTTAGAATTAATCACGTGATGACGCCATCTCGCGTATTACTAATAAATAATTATTTTTTTTCTTTCTTGCCATGTCAGAAATATGTAAAAACGAAAAACAAAAATCAAATTCATCAGTGATGTATTTATTATGTGTATATAATATATAAAAGACAAAAATAACTATATTATATATTTATATATATATATATATATATATATATATATATATATATATATATATATAGGTTACTCGAGTAATTAAAAGAAAAAGACAAAAATAACTATATTTTTTTATATATATATATAATATAGTTATTTTTGTCTTTTTCTTTTAATTACTCGAGTTCGAAATAAAAAAAACTACTACATAACTGATGAAAACTAGTGATAATAGTGAACAAATCAATCATTAATCAACCATTTGCGTTTTATTGTGACAAATAAATTAATTTTAATAAATACGGTAACACTTTCTATGAAGTCTATGCTTATAGTGAATTTTAGCTTCATTTATACTTATTTAAGTATTCTATAAATATATTTATAAAGACTCATTAAGACATATACTGCATTAAAAAAAAGTTATAGTTACATTTATATTATTTTAATAATTACTTATAAGTCATGCATTTGCTGTTTTAATGCTCATGCTCATAATCCATTACACTGATTTCTAAGTATTAATTAGTCAGTCGATTCCATGAATGTATTTATAAAGATGCAACCTGCATCGCTATAATGTTATTATATATATCAATGACATTTTAGTAATTCAGATTTATTTCTGTCAAATAAGTGAATATATTGTTATTAATACCAGTGTTGTGTTTTTATAAATACTTATTGTGAGTGATAATAGCTACTAACCTCTATAAATGCATTGTTGAAGGCTTTAAGTAAAGTCAAAACATAGGATGCAATTTTCCTAAAGAAAATGTTAAGTAATCATGAGGATGTGCACATTATACATTTTAAGTTGTTTTGCAAATGTAACTAATGAACAATAATTCCAATAAAAAAAATATATATAATATATTTCTTTCAATAAAAGAAAAAGAAAGAAAAAAAAAATCATTACAAACAGTTATTTTTAATGTTACATACAAGCAAAACACTGCAACAAGATTTTTTAAAGGAACAGGGGAACAGCTGCTACAAGAAAAAAGACAGTACTTGTCTTGCTATCTTATTGACTGTGTGCAGTTTTAGCTAAGTATGGTGCGAGCTGTTGAATGTAATGACATTTATGACATTTTACCTAATAGTTAATAGAAATATAGAAAAATAGTTTGATTAACCCTGAGCCTTGAGCGTCTAATTTTAAAACAATGATTTAACTGTGCTTTTAACATGGTGGGCTGCCTACCGCAGTAAACGTTCATGTTGGCACCACAATGAAAAACTTCTGTGGGCCCTGAATGAGGTAACCCACCAGGGGGCCCGTGTGGGTTTTCTGTGGGCATACCCACAGCGGGTTGCCCAAAGTAAACCATCATTGGGGCCCAAACGGGCAAAACTGCTATGGGCCCCATATGGGCTAACCCACTGGGGGCCCCTGCGGGTTTTCTGTGGGCAAGCCCACTGTGGGTTTGCCCCACAGAAAGCCCACATGGGGCCCTCAGAGAGTTTGCCCTTGCCCACACTGTCCCACACTTACCCGCAGTGTGCCCACACTGGCATGGATTAATCTCAAATCTTCACTCACGCAGGGGATTATAAACGTTTCTTCCTTTGGTTCGCTTTTAATTAGAACAGAAACCTTTTTGCTTGCACATCAGTTTCTATTTAACACAGTTTGCGCTTGTTATTAGACTTTATACGGCGCATCAAGTTTATTTGTATATAGCGCGTTTCACACACGCCGGTGATTTTTACTTTGACTTTCTCTGGCAGTGCAAAATCAAACAGCCTGAATGTCTGAAGATAAAACTCTCTCTTCAGACCTTTTACAACAAGTGTCAGTTGCTTGTAACATCAGGAGATAACATGAAGATATTATTAAAGAGAAATGGTCTCTTTCCTGCTCGTGTCCCACATCCCTCTCAAGACACATTAAAAAATGAATGTTTTTTAAATATTATTTAACTTTCTTATTATTTAGGTTACCATTATTTACTGATATTTATTTCATAGTTTTACAGGTTGTAGTGTGTCGTTTCACTGACGGATAGCTAAAATAAACATGCACGTCTGTTACAAAATGGACGTTTGAGCATTTGTTTTTGTTTTTTTTATATATTTCCAAATTTATTTCACTAAAGTATACTGTATATACACACACACTCCAAATATGTATATGTATGAGTACCATCATATTTAATGTCTTTAAAATAGGCTAGTTAAATAAAATAGTAAAATATTTCCAACATATTTTCCTGTGGTACCGAAATTGGTACGGAGAACCATAAAATTTTAATGGTATTGGTATCGACTACTGGAATTTTGGTAACGTGACAACACTAGAACAACATGAGGTTGAGTAATTAATGACAGAACTTTCATTTTTGGGTGAACTAACCCTTTAATCAACATGTTTCTAGTGTCACTTGCCTCGGGGTTGTAGCTCTTGATTCAAAAGCCTTCAGTAGCAGTTAATTATAGTGTAAAGAAGGGGTTGCAGTAACAGATGTTGGATGTCGCAGGGCGTTTCTCTGAAGGCATTTTTTGAACTGGAGGTGTTGGAATGCATTAGAAAGTCCAGCTGTATGTTGAAGTTTTAGTAGGTTTGGCTTGTTTTATTTCTTCACCATTGCAGAAAAATCATGACTCATTAATCTGTCAAATAGATGCTTTACACGCATGTACACGCTACTGTTTCAGAGTTTGGATTGGTAAGATTTTCTTTTTTGCGCTCACCAAGGCTGCATTTATTTATTCAAACTGCAAACTTGTTTATAAAAACAGCAATATTGTTTACATTTCAATATCATTACAATTTAAAGTAGTTGTTTTCTGTTTTCAAATATTTTTTAAAATGTTTGCTGCTCAAGAAACATTTCTGATTATTATCAATATTGAAAACAGCTGTGCTGCTTCATATTTTTGTGGAAACCTAAACATTTTTTATAGATTTTTTTTTTTTTTAATTAATAGAAAGTAAGAAATAGCAATCTTTTGTTACAATGTGAAAGTCTTTTCTGTCACTTTTGATCAATTTAATGTAGCCGTGGCAAATAAAAGTATTAATTTATTTCCAAAAAAAGTATATAGTAATTTCTAGTTCTTGTATAATAATTTGCACACTTTTTTTCTGATTATATTATTTGGGAGACTATATTTTTACTATTTAAAATTAATTTGTTACACTGTAGGACTACTTAATTGAACAGAAAACTAAAAAAAATTAGACAAAAGTAAAAGATGTTATGTTGAAAAGATGGCTTGTGAGATTTAAATTAGTGTTGTAGTTCATATGACAGTGTGTTTATGAGGTTCAACATAGTCAGAAGGACTTTAAAAGGGTAAAAAAGTCAGAACTAAATGAAATAAAAAGTGATTTAGCATCAAATTAGTAAATAATAAAATGGAGAACAAGTGATTTAATATTTCTGTTTTGAGTCCGAAAGCATGCACTTCCTAACAATGACTGAATCTGGTTTGCTGTTAGAGATTATGATGGACAATGAAAGATTGATCTTCATGTTTTCACTCAGGCTGTGTGTTGAATGAATTAGAGGTCAGATCTGCAGAAACACAAACACCATGAACTCCCAGGGCAGCTTTGGCAGCAACTTGATGTGTGAGTATTTCAGTACACCAGCAGTTATGGTTCATTTCTGTGTATAGGCAATATAGGACAGGAAATGATGCAGCAGTTATCTTAATATGGTTACTTGTCTAAGCATGCCTAGATTTTTCATTGTTTACAAAATGGTAAATAAGGTGCCGCATAGTCTGGAGTGGCTCGTTACATCATGTTTAACAGTTTGTCTGACTGTTTTATTTTTTTTTTTACTTAATGTTTGTGTTGTGTATGTTGTAGTTCAGTCTATCAACGATGAACTGAACGCATCTTTGGCCACAGCGGATGAGCTGTCACGGGAGTTCAGCTCTCTCTTGTTGGAAGCCACTCCTGCTGTGCAAACCACTACTGCACAGGTACAGATCACAAGACTGAGCTGTTTTGCTATCTTATTTTGGTAGTTGACACTTCAAGCAGTGATGATAATATCTTGTGGTGCAATACGATACACATATATAATCATTATTCATGCAGTTTATAATTTCATGTTAATCAGGAGACTATATGGACTACATAGCAAAACAACTACAAAATATAATACAAACAACATAGCAACCAGTTAGCTAGGGTTGGAAAAAGTAACATACATATTATATTTATATATTTTTTTCTCTCCAAGTCTCCATTTATTTGCTAAAAATACAATAATATTATGAAATATTATTACAATTTAAAGTTTTCAGTTTTAAAATATAATTTGTTTGTTCGTGTGATCAAAGCTGAATTTTCAGCATCATTACTCCAGTGTCACATGATCCTTCAGAAATCATTCTAATATCCCGATTTGATGCTTTTAAGAAAATTTCTTCTTATTATTATTATTAATGTTGAATTAATTTTCCAAATCATAAATTATCATGAATTATTATCATTAAAGGAGACCTATAATGCCCTTTTTACAAGATGTAATATAAGTCTCTGGTGTCTGGTGTGAAGTTTCAGCTCAAAATACCCCAAAGATCATTTATTATAGCTTGTCAAATTTGCTCCTATTTGGGTGTGAGCAAAAACAAGCCGTTTTTGTGCGTGTCCTTTTAAATGCAAATGAGCTGCTGCTCCCTGCCGCTTTCCAGAAGAGGGCGGAGCTTTAACAGCTCGCGCTTTGGTTGCTCAACAACAACAAAGCTGGAGAATCTCACGCAGCCAAAATGAGGATTGTCAGTAACGGTGTTCAGCCTTACATTGTTCAAACCGGAGTCGACACTGATGAAGAGACTCAGGAACTTTAGAACGCAACTGGACGTTTCTGAATGGTTAGTGGATAAATTTATGTAGTTGCTGTGGAGTTGATTCAACTCATCGACTAGCATGTGCCGTCATGTTAATCTTTTGTGCAAATCCAGCGGTGAAGCAGTCCGGCGTAAAATGACGGCATGGCAACAACACTCTACTACAACAACTCTTTTTCTTCTCTAAAGCAGCCCAACATGGAAAGCAGCCCAACTTTGTTGCGTGTTCCTGGGGGCGGGGTCTATGTAAATTTTGGGGTTTGTGATGTCACCAACCCAGGAAGAGGCTCGTTGTAGTTCCTACCAGCCATTTGTTGCAGTCCTTAAAAAGCGATTTCTGAGCTTTGAGCGTCGTAACTTTGCAGATGTTGTTTATGCTCAAACAGCAACATTACACACTAACTAAAGTTAAAAAAGTGAAATCATAATCAAGGACCCCTTTAAATAATAAAACTCAATCCTTCATACCTGAAAATATGTCAAAATAGTTTATATCTACATAATATAGTTTTAGATGGTGCATATGTGGCAAAATATTGTTCTAGTGTATTTTGAAACCAACATCATGATGTTTTCCTTGTTCTGTTTATTGTAGAGTTCCAACCCCAAACCCCAGAGCAGTAGCAATGGCAACAGCAGTTTGTACAGCGCAAACAAAAATGGAAATGAGAACATCAGGACAAGTGTCCCTTTCCCCCAGAGCACCACGAGTAGCCAGAGCTCAGACTCCATCAGCAGCAGGAAAGAATCCAACATGGACAATCCTCCTGCCTTCAAGATGCACTCTTCATCTTCTGCACCTAGCCTAGACAATATGAAATTTAGGTCTTCATCTCCCAGTCCTTTAATCCAGCAGTACTCCCCTTTCATGCAGCGTAAAGACATCTCAGATTCACGATATGCCTTCGATCAAAAGACACCCCCTAATATGTCTCCAAATACATTGAGACGAACGACACAGATGGCGCTGAGGCCTCAAGATCGAAGCCCGAGAGGATCGTTGAGCTATGGGGAACTGTCGCCCTTATCCAGCCCTACATACGATGCCAAAACATCTCGCAACCTGCATCAGCCCTCAGCTAGCTCCATGTCTTCAGTGCTCAGGTCACCAAGGTTGGATCGAGCTCCTTCCCCTCAGCCTTTTAGTCAACCATTAGCCAATACGTTACCACGCAACTTCCAGCAATTCAGACCATTAGGTATTTGGGATTTCGAGTGTATCAAATGTATATAAATATACTGTATGCTCTTAAAAATAAAGGCTCTTTACTGGCATTTACAGTTCCATGAAGGATCTATAGAACCTAGGTTCTTTATAGTGGAAAAAGTTTCTTTAGATTTTTCTTCACACACTTTTTCTTCAAAAAATGTTTTTTTTTTTTTTAACTGAAATGTTTACTGAAAAGTTCTTTGGGGAGCCCAAAATGATTCTTCTATTCATTGTGAAAACCCCCTTTTAAAACCTTTATTTTGAAGAGTATATAGTGGGGTCCAAAGTTTTTTGGTTGTAAGTTTGCTTTTTTGGTTTATTGTTTGTTCCCTCATCAGTTCTTTCTTCCATCTCCTTTCAGATGAGGGAATGCAGAGGCAGAAGAACCCCTCCAAGTGGAATGAGACAGATCTGGATGTATCTTATGAGAGAAAGCCTCACAACATCTATGATAGTAAGTTCTGTTGCACAATTTGCATTTTTAAGGACTATAACGAGCTTCTTCCCGGGTTAGTGACATCACAAACCCCAAAATTTTTCAGAGTCCTCTACACAATCTTTAAAGATGTTTAAAATCTAGCTATATTATGACAAAGAAAAGCCTTTTTAATTGGTTTATTCAAAGTTATACCTTCATTATTAATAATTTTATCGCTATATCATGTGCTTGCGAAGTGAAGAAAATGGGTTTGTTACCAAGAGGCAACATCAGGCAATATAGGGTTAACTGTAAGCACATATCACCTGTCAAGTCGTTCTCTTAATGTTAATTCTTCCTTAATTATATGTTTTCCTCTTGTAGAGAATGATTGGATCAGACCATCTGTACCCAACAGCAACTGGAAAGAATCAAACCTGGACTCACCTCCTTCCATCAAGGTGTGCATGAAAGTGGTTGTTGGTGCATTTGCCAGGCTTAATATTGCTCAGAGCAAATGTCAGTGAAATGTCATTGTTGAATTTTCTAGATCAACTGCTTTTTTATTATTTGTTTTAACCTGAAAAAGTTTATATGTAATTATGTCTTAGGACTTGCCAGGTATAAGAAACCAGTTTAGACAATTCCCAAGAAAAGTCTAATTTTCTTACAAGCTCCTGTTCTAACCATATTGCGCTGACAATTTTTTTTTTTTTTTCTCCAAATTTGTAGTGTACTCTATTCTATCAAAGCATTTGCCTACAGATACAAATATTAGCATTGTGCTGATGACCCATACCGAGTTTCGTAAGGATACGCTAATAAGTTCGTAAAATTAAGAGAACAAGTACAGAATTTTAGCACAAAATTCAAAATGGCCGATATGGAAAAACTGGATATCTTTCAACACTGCATGAAGCCCCGAATCCTAGGAAATCAAAGTTATGATTTTTGGACAAATCCATCAGAAGTTATGAGCAAAAATAGCCATTTTTCGTATCTCCGCAGCAGTAGGTGGCGCTGCATGACGCTGCATGATGCCTCAGTTCGTGCTTGTGATGACATGTACCAAGTTTGGTCTGAATATGATAAAGCATTGCGGAGATATAACCTTGAGTCCAATTTGGAGTGCTCTACGTTGAATTTATATGCGTGTTATTCAAGAATGGTTGAGTTAATCAAAAAGCTTTTAATAACTTTTTGTCGGCATAGTCTGAAGATGATCTGGTTAAATTTTTGTGAAAATCAGAGTAACGGCCTAGGAGGAGTTCGAAAAAGTAGGTTTTTCAGAAAATTCAAAATTGCGGAAAAATTTTCATGACGGAAAATGACGTCACAGGGTGCATTCGAATCGTCTTGACCCAAGGAATCAGGGGAATTTTGTTTTCTATCCCTTACGGTTCAAAAGTTATTAACATAAACATGAGTGAAACTTTTGACAGCTGGTGGCGCTAGAGGGATTGAGTTAGAGACTCCAAATTTGCTATGGACACAAATCAGACTGTCCTCTAACTGTGTGCCAAATTTCACAACTTTCCCTCAAGCAGTTCTATGGGCTGCCATAGACTCCCAGAGCGGAAGAAGAAGAAGAAGAATTAAAAAGAAATCTAGCAATTACAATAGGTGCCTACGCCTACATAATACAGTGTAACTAACTATGAAAAATGATGTTGCATGTGAAAAAAAAAAAAATGATTCTAATTCTCATTCTCACAGTTTCTTTTTCTGTCTCTGTCATCAGGATACCTTTACCCGTTCACTCCCATCATCTCACAGCTCGCTCCCGAGGAACACTCGTATCTCAGTGCCTCCTGACCTCACCTCAAGCGGCAGTTCACCTTACGCCCCTCAGCCAATCATTTCCCGTATCGCCATTCCACCTGCGAGCTCTGGACTTCGTCAGCACAAGCCCATCCCGCTTTCCGTCATCATGAGGCTCCAAAACCCCTACTATGCTGCAGCTGCTAGAAGATACGCCCTTGGCCCAATGGGAGAGCCCCAGCAAGGAATTTTCCCCCAGCACCTTCCCCTGCCCCGAGAGTACCTGTGGCAAAATCAGACACCTCAACCTCAGCAAGCTCAAAGACAACCTCCCTACTATAGAGAAGGTACCTGCAACTAGATGTCATGAGTGGGCTAATAAGCACTCACTCGCATATGGGTCAATGACTTGACACCCTTTTTTTTGATATCGGGCCCTATTTTAACGATCTAAGCTCTGAAGCGCATGGCGCAGATGCACTTAAGCCGTGTTCGAATCCACTTTTGCTAGTTTAACGACGGAAAAAATTGTCGCCGTGCCAGGCGCATGGTCCAAAAGGGTTGTACCTAGTCTCCTAATGAGTCATGAGTGTGTTTTGGGCATAATGTGCAATAAACCAATCAGAGTGTCATCTCCCATTCCCTTTAAAAGCCTGGTGGGCTTGATCCATGGTGGATTGCTATTTACATGGCGGAATAAAGACACCCTCAACCAGACGAGTCAGTTTAAATACATGTGTGTTTTGCCACGATTGGTCAAATAATTAGCAAGTTTCATTCGTAATTACTGTAAATAGGTAATTCTGATACATGCAGTGACTATCCATTATGACATGTAGGCATTTTTATCTTTATGCACACAATAATAATCTTTTACATCGTAATCCTTTTATTTTTAATATTTGGCATGTTTGTGTGCTGCTGCGTGTCCCTGTGTGTGTAACAAGCAGAGTTTACGCACGTTGTGCACCCGCCTGCAGGTGCGTATTACTAACACACCCTTTAAATAACGAAAAAAATACTGAACACACCTTGTTTTCAGACAAGCACACCCATGTGCGAACAGATGAGCACGAGTGCATTTGCTATTTAATCAACGTGGGTGCTGGATGTCAAAATGATAACTTCATCTGGCTGAAACTAGCAAAAAACACTTGAGTTGCGCCTTGCGTCGCATTGTGCCGGGTGTATGATAGGGCCCATAGTGACTTGAATGAGCCTGTTTTTAATTTCTGAATTAAAATTCATATTGATAGTTTGTGAAGGCATGAAATCAATTAAAAACTAAAATAATGCTTAAAATTAATTCCTTGAAATAAAATCTTGTGTAGTTTGGCAGAGTCTGTTTTTTTTTTTTTTCTTAAATCTGTTTACATTTTTCTTTTGAAAACACTGCTTATGTGTGTAATCAAGAAAATGTGTTATTGCTTTTAAATTAATGGTTACATAATTTAATTTAGTCATTAAATTGAAGCATTTTGAAAACCATTAATACAAAGATCACATTTTAAAGAACTTGGCACATGCAGCTACATTTTTAAATGTTTACTATTATTATGGACACCATTATTCGTAATTTAAAATGCTATTATTTTTTATTTTTTGTTTATGATAAACAGTACTCTACCCTGGAGATGTTGATGCTGAGCTTGAGAAACAAGACACAAGAAAACTAGATGAAGAGGCTAAAGTGGAGGATTCAGAGATGCCTCCTCGCCCTCTCAGCCCCACACGTCTGCAGCCCGTAGTAGCTCCGCAGGCAGAGTTGGGCACGGACCTAGACGAATTGATGCGCATTCGGGCCGAGTTTCCCAGGGCCCTGAAGAGACGTGGCTCAGTCGATGTTCCCCAGACTCTGCATAACCTGCCCATTTCCCAGCCCAACCATTACAAGCAGATGATGAATAAACTGTTTCGCAGGAAGACCATCCGCATCAAGGAAGAACCAGCTGCTGAAAGTGGCAGCTCTTCAGATGGAGAGGAGAGTACCAAGTCTGCTGTGACAACAGATCCAATACCAATCACAGAGATACAGGTCTCTCCTCAACAGAAGGTGAGATTACATATTGCTCAGTAACCGTAGACACCAGTGACAGTTAAGAGGATATTTGATTTTAATCTGCTTTATTCAATCTTATCTGCTCTTACAGGGTATTCACTCAATCTTACGGAAGGGCAGCAAAGGCAATAAATCCGCCAGCCGTAGAGCTCACTTGAGCCCACTGGTCCTGATGTTGGATGGGTCCTTAGTAGGAGAGTTGGAAACTGTACAGAGGGCTGCACAGGAGGTATGTCTCACTGCTTTGGCAATCGGGTGGTACGTTGCAGTATAGTTGCTTAGAGTTGCTGGCAACTTGCATCAGCACTGTATAGAGTTTTTTCAGTCTGGGGCAAGAGCAAATAACAATAAATGCTAAAAAACAGACCGCGCACAACTGAATAGATTGGAACACAGGGTTTTGAGTATGGGTGTCGCAATATATCATCATTAATGATAACCGTAATATTTAAAAAAAAAATGAAATATTGATATTTTGATAATATTGTGATCATATTACACATACGATAATAACGTAAATAATACAGTGCCAGTTGACACTCCAACATGGTAGGTGGAAATATTGCACCTTAACTCTGGTTTCCATCCATCGTAAAACAGGAAAAAAAAAAAAAATTAGCATTTTTTACCAAAAAAATTTCTACAGAAATAAAATCATTATTGTAAATTCTTTTGGCCATTATAATCATGTAGTGAAAGTCTGATATTTATCAGACTTTTATGAGTTTATGAGTGAAAGTTTAGTTTTAAAATGTCATGTTGTGCAACTTTCCAAAAAGTTTTGATCTTTTGAGACAACGTTTTTATCATTTATGAGACAACGCTTCCCCACCGCTGATGGAATTTTCCGTCATTTATGAGACAACGATTCCCGCTGTTGATGGAATTTTCTGTAATTTATGAGACAATGCTTCCAGCTGTTGACGGAATTTTCCGTCATTTATGAGACAACGATTCCCGCTGTTGATGGAATTTTCTGTAATTTATGAGACAATGCTTCCAGCTGTTGATGGAATTTTCCGTCATTTATGAGACAACGCTTGATTTTCTGGCTTCCTGTGTTTTCACTGTTATATGGTAGGGGGCGCTACTATATAACTTCTGAAAGAGTAGAGAATCTCCAGATCAAAACACAGGCAAAAAATGAGCAGAAACAAGCGATAAAAGCAATGCTTATGCACAATGTAGTCTGACTTCTTTTTTTTTTTCAGCTCAAAATGTTGCATTTGTTTTTATGAAACTTACCCATAGTCAAGCATTGATTAAAAAAAAGAATGCATGAAGCTAGAATAAAAAGTAAAAAAAAAAAAAAAAAGCTCTGTTATTTCTTTTGATATATTGCTTGTTCATATATATTTATACAACAAAATATCCTGGGAGCCATGACATTTTTGTGGAAATTATCAAAAATGCTGGCGGTGGCTGGCAATTTATAAAAAAAAAAATAAAAAAAAAAAACACTGGTGGGAAAAGAGTAATTGTATTTAAGTTTGAATGTAAATATTTTTATTTATTTGCACAAATTAAAAATGAAAGCTTAAAGCTGTTTGTAAATAAATAGTGCACTTGTGTGTCCCTGTACAGATGAGTGACCCAAGCCAGTCTAATGATGAAGGCATCACAGCCCTTCACAATGCCATCTGCGGTGGACACTACCCAGTGGTGGAGTTCCTGGTGCGGATAGGGGGTAATGTTAGTGCTCCGGACAGTCACGGATGGTGAGATGATAGATTTAACAAGTGTATACATGTGCCTATGCATATGTATGTACACTATATATTCACTCTCATCTCATTGGCAGGACACCACTGCACTGTGCTGCATCCTGTAATGACCGTAAAATGTGTGAGTTTCTGGTTCGGAATGGAGCAGCAGTGATGGCCGTAACAGACAGCGATGGGGCCACAGCATCACAGAAGTGTGACCCATATGCTGAGGGCTTCGAGGAGTGTGAGAGCTTCCTGAGAGGTGAGGATGATGTAATGAGAAAACAGATGTTACTTGTGTACAGAGGTAAACTACATGGCGCAACTCAAGTTTTTACAAGCGTAACGCCTACATGTTTGTCAACTCCCAGCTTTAAATTTAGCAAGTCACAATGACCTGTACATTCCTAAATTAATTGTACCATCCGTTCATATGGGTTGGATTCGTTGGAAACAACGGTCAGTACAAGTCAGCAAATTCATAAACTATTGGGTGGAGACGACATGCTGCAAACCACCCTTATTAACTCACAAACATGAAATCATGTATGTAGCCATTTAATTTGCTGCAGCCACCATTGTGCAGTTTCATGTGTGTGTTTTTGTTTAGGTGTTGAGGAAGCGATGGGCGTAGAGAACAGTGGGGTGGTGTACGCTCTATGGGGATATCCTGCCCAGGCTATAGACGAACTGAGCTTCAAAGAAGGAGACATGGTGACCATCCTGCAGAAGCCTGAGGGGGTGGACTGGTGGTGGGCTTCACTGTGTGGCAGAGAGGGCTTTGTACCAAACAACTACTTTGGGGTAAGAAGAGCTCACTTCTAAGAAAAATAATGGTCTAATACAATGGTTCTCAACTAAGGGGGGCACTTGACAACTTAAAATATTATTTAATTATATATAAAAAGTATAACTTAATTAAAATGCTGAAAACACAAATCAAAATATTTCTTTTCCCCCTTCAATAACTATTGTTTTTATTAAAGAACATAGTGAATCAGAAACTTTGATCTTCTGCAATCACTAAATGAATTTAATGTAATACATCAACACTCCCAGTTTCTGGTAATTAAAATGTATTGTCTAAAATTATTTTAGACAGTATGCAAGGGCATTTGAATAATTTTGTTTACACTTTATTTTAATGTGATGTTGTTACAGTGTAATTACATTGTAGGTACTGAGTAATATTAATTAAATACATGTACTTACTGTATGGTTATTGTTAGGGTTTGGTTTAGGGTTTGCTATGTTTGGTTTAGTGGCATAATTTACTGTTATTACTAGGGGTGGGAATCTCACGATTCGATTAAAAGTCGATTCTCGATTTTAAATCAAAATTCGATTCGATATATGCATAGATTTGGTTCTAGTTTACTGTTTTTGTGTTACTTTTCCTATTTGTCAGCAGTAGACGGATTAATAGGTCTTGAAGAAGAAAAAATCCCACTGAAATAAATGTGAACTTTGAAATTTGTTTTTCTTCTCATTTTAGTCAACCCAACACATGACTGGCAGTCTTCTGTAATAGAGCAAGGCAGGCAATTTTATTTTATTTTTGATATTAAAAATAGGAACAAAGAAGCAAACAACTGGACAAATACGATAAAAAAAAATACTAATTATATAAACTTTAAGATTTTCAGATACAGCAGTCTAGGTTTATTTAACATGTAGTATGAAATACTACAGAAATGTAATAATCAAATGTAAAAATAAAACTATACAGTATGAATTAAATATACATCGATTCATATTAAAGATACAAAAGTGATTCAGTCAAAAGCAGTGAGTGATTTCTTTTGTTTAATTAACATTAATGACAGACGGCAACAGTTTATGAGACTGCTGTCCCTTTAAGAACAAATCTAATAGACTGTTACACATCCGAACTGTTTACGTTCGCGTAGGAGATAAACTGTGTTTATATGAATACTCCACACAGTGTGCATTTTGACATAATTGTGAGTCCTTTTCGCGGCTTATTGTGATTAATAACACTCTAACGTGTCAATAACTTTAAGCAGTTCTGCAAAGTTAAATAAGTGTAACACTTTAGAAATTCAATTTTTTAAATTTGTGAATCGATTCATGTTTCATGCATCCCTACACTATTGACAATAGACATATGACCTTTTTTGCCCACAAAATTTCACTGAAATGTTGCTAAAGTGACTGCACCTTAATAGTTTAGAAAATGTTCCAGTTTACCACTTCTAACAATATTTTGTATGATACTGAAATAAACTTGCTGCAAAATACGAGACTGAAATTGACCATTTTTCAGTTGTTTAAAGATGCAGTAAGCGATTTCTGAGAAACATTGTAGAAAATGGATCAGATCGAGCAGTACAACACTCTTGTAGCCAATCAGCAGTAGGAGGCGTGTCCACTCATGATGGGGGAGGAGAGAGTGAGCCAATAAGCAACAAGGGGTGTGTCCTCTCTTTATTGGGGAGGAGAGACAGTGAGCGAGAGGGAGATTTGAAGAACAACTGTAGAAAGAGAAATGGCTGAGAGACATTACAAAAGAGAAAAGATCAGAGGAATATCACTGGAAAAAGAAGGTGATCAGGCAAGAGATTTAGGACCCGCGTTAATATTGTAAAAGCTTTCCAGCGCTAAGACCTAAGCGGGAAGGACGCCTGAAAACGGACGCCAAGGTTTTGTGATGTTTCACTGAACCAGGATATGCTGTTGTTTTGTTAGCTGCAGTAACAGGACAGTTTTGAGTGTCATTGTTTGTCTGGACCTGCTGTGCTGCCGGCGACTAACAACCATCTCAGGAAGGGGTGTGTTTGTTTGGGTTGGTTTCAGATAACAATAGTCTTTTTTTTTTTTTAAATCGCTCACTGCACCTTTAAAGTTAGTAGACCACCTTGGACTAGCAACAAACCAGATACCATGTTCCAAAAGCCATTCAAACTGGTACAGTATGAAGTTTTTTCCCAAAAAGTCTTTCTACAATGCTTATAGAAGAAATTAAAACACAAAATATGTGCTGGTTTCCTTACACTACAATGCTTAAAATGCTGTTTGTCTGGTCAAGTGTAGGAACCTTTTGTCATTCATACATTCCCTTAATTTTTAAAGGTCTTTCTTGTTCTCTCTCATGCAGCTTTTTCCAAAAGTGCGGCCTAAGTCACTCTGCTGAACCCGTCCTCCAACATAAAAGTGATCAGTGCACCTGAATAATGCCAGCCAAGTCTGAACACAGGTTTCACATGTGTGCTTGAATATGAGTATATGAGAGTTTTTCACTTCTTTCTTCCCTTTAAATTTTGTATTATGGGATTGTAAACATGCACACTGCAGAGCAATTTTGTTTTCAATTTCAGTTCAGCTTTCACTATAAGAACACCTTGACAAAGTCACTTCACTGGGAATAGTGGATATATAGGTTTATATAGACTTTACCAATAGAAAAACTGTCATTAAGAACAATTTAGCTTATAAATCAGAGAATGCCACCTATTTCATTTGAGAATAGGCATAGAATAGGTTTCATCGTATGAGCAAACTGGACTGGATTTGATAATAAATGCATGAAAGTTCTCATCATTTGTTTATTTGGAAAGGCTCATTCTCTTTCTTAACTAATGATTTTCAGCACTGAGCAGAAAGGAATTCATCAGTCTGTCAGTATTGCTTTTTTATGCATATTTTGTATGTTAGTTTTATCAGTTGTTAATCAGTAATGTTACATAAATACAAAAAGGGTTTTTAGAGATGCATTTGAACGGTGTCCTAACTCTTAAATTAAAATTATTAAATTAAAAATTTTTTTTTTTACAGTATTTCATACCAAAACATTTTTTAATGTAACTTCCATCTCTGTTTTCATAGTGACCTTTTTATGTAGTATGAAATATGATTGAACATTTTCTTCTCATGACAATATGCTTTCCATGTGGGTTGTATATTAAATATTTGCTTTGATGTGAGGGAAGTTTGTTTTAGAGGCGTCTGTGTACAAGTTTTTTGTTTTTTTTTTAATTTTTTAATTCGCCTTGTTGAATCCACTGACTGTGACTGTTAAGAAGACAATGACAAATTGTCACTATCTGTAATACTCCTGCACACATCAAATCAGTCAAAAAAAAAAAAACATAAATAAATACTAATTGTACATTTGTGGTTTGTTTGATTCTTTACAGGACATACATAATAATTGCTTTTTGTACACAGGATTACACTGTGCATCCAAGCCACCAGAGGGCAAAGCTCAGTCAGTTTTGATATCACACTATAACCACATTTGCACCCATCACCCCTAGAGGTCACCCAAGCAGCATTTTTTTTTTTTTTTTTTTTTTTGCAAATGATATAGGAGCCTAATTTTCTTCAACCTCTTGGTCAGGTATAAATCCAATGCATTTTGATGAATGAGTTTTAAATTCTATAGAGATGGGGAATATATAATCTGAAGCACATTTGATTAATCAATTATTTAGCATTATTAAGTTTACTCTGGTTTAATTAAAGCTAAACAAGCTAGTAATTAATCTTGTTAATTAAGTTCCAGAGGATTCTTTTGATCAGCCTGCTATCAGATAGATTCCACCACGTTTAAAATATGCGATGAAAGAATTTCATATACTCAAATGCAAATATAATTCTGGGCATAGCCTGTTAATAACACAAAGCTACCACCTACACTGAAAGAACTTGAGTGTCATCCAAAGCTTTTATTTTCTATTTGCTTGTAATATCTTTATGTTTGTGGTAAGATTACATAAGCCTCGAGGGGCTTTGTTTTCCTGCATACAGTGTTCTGAGAGCCATGGACTAAGTAAACATCACTGTGCACTATAATAGTCACAGCTGGGTACTCGTGTTTGGAGCGAAAGTATCTGTACTTGTATAAAGGCAGATGTCCTCAGTGCATACTGAGATTTGTTACAAAAAAAATAAAAATGTAAATGTCATTAAGTTGTATATTAAATTCCATCAAATTGAAATGAATAATCATTACATATTTTTTTTAATCCTTACATATTATTTGTATTATGAATTAGAAATATTAGCCTTAGCCTAATGGAACAAGGGAATGGAACATTACCTTTTGTTTATGTGATTTGTATTCATAAATGTAAAAAAAAAAAAGAAAAAAAAAAGAATGAATTTATGAATACGAATCACAAACTAAATAGTGCATTCCCTTGTTCCATTATGATTTATACATAATGTTTTATTAAGCTCTAGTTTTTTTTGTTTTTTTTTTGTTTTTTTACTCATTCAGAAGCGGAAGTCGTCATAAACTTTTATAGCAGTGAATGAGAGACTTAATTAAATATATTTTTTTGTTTCAATTTGCGCAAATAGCAAACAACAAACAAAAAACAATAGTGTTTTAACAACTTTCAAAAAGAGGGAAAAATAGAGAGCGATTGATAACTGCAGTCAGCTGAGAGAAAGATGTCATTTTTACTGTCCCACACCCTCAGCAGCCTTTAACTATATATATTTTTTTGTAATTTGATGCAAAGGTAATATAATAATAATAATATAGTACTAATTATAGTGTTATAAATGTTCATACATTAAAAAAAAAAAAAAATATATATATATATATATATAAATTTACAGGATCAGTGATATTGATGTTAAAACGCGTCAGTGTGTTAAAAGGGTCTATTTGATGGAATTTTACTATACAATTAAAATTCATAAATCTTAAAAAAAAGAAAGGGGGGGGGGGGCTTTTTAAAGTTTTTTTTTTTTTTTATCAAGTATGTAGTAAATGTCATTTATTATTGTTTAAATATTTTAAAATATTTAAAAATGTTCATAATAAATATATCACCACTCATAAGTACCGGTACTTACATTTTATAATGCTTCCCCCACTTCATGTTTCTCGTATCACTCCGCGATCTCGCTCTCGTTATACAAAATGAAGTTGACGCCTTTTTGCGTGTGAAACGATTCCAGGTGCTGTTCCGATTTCTGACCCCTGCCAGATTATTACAGAACAACACAAATCGGTAAGAGACATACAATTATGTATGAGAGAAAACTTTAGAGAAAGGGAAGAAAGTTGAATTGCAGGTTCATACTAACATATAGGCCTAAACGAGTATTGTTTACAGTGTTCGTCTTGTCACAAGGCTGTTTCTTAAAGTCAAAATGAAACATAATATTTCAAGCTGTCTGCAGCATAATGAAACATGTTGATTTTAGCCATGGTGAATTGATTGTATCATTGTGGTTTACTATTGCTGTGATCTCATGTGAGTGACAGGTTGTTCCGCCCTCACTTCATTAAACACGTCATCAGAGAAAAGGACATGTTGCTGCAAGTGGGAGGATTTTGATTAAAGATTATAAGGCCACATGAATTAAAAAAATAATAATTAAAAATAATAATTTGCACAGATAAATCGTTTAACCTATAATAAATACTACCATATTACATAAAATAGTCCGTTTTGATTTCATGGTGACTTACCAGAAGCTGCCTTTATGCAAATTTATTATGCCACTCTTTGGAATACTTGATTCTGATTGGTCAAAGGCAGCAATCAGCGGTCAGACATTACTGATATCCACAGTCGCTCATGGCAATGCTGACCGCTCTCCAGAGTATCCGAACCCAGCACTACTTTGGTAGTGCCTAAGGTAATGGGAAAAAAATAGTTTCACAAAGTTTCTCAAGGGAACACAAACGTTTTGCGACCGAAAGCTTTGAAATATAACTTTTCTTCCCATCTCATTCTTTCTATCATCATATCCCTACAGAGGTTTCGTACTAACGCATCTATCTTGCCATCTATCTTGCGTCTCAGTTATCTGCAAATTTCATTATTAATATTAAATATTACTGTTTTATTGTCTTGTTGCTAGACCAACTAGTATTTTAATAATGATAGTATTTTGTTACAAATTACATCTGATTACTTTCTATCCAGCAAAATACAAATGAAAAAATACTAAAACCTAATTAAATACATAATAAATTTAATCATAAATCATTTTACACCTTTATTTCTAACACTACAATTGTATAGTTAACATAACGCAGGGGTTTTCAGTCCTTTAGACGTTACGGACCCCCAAATATGATCATCCTTATGTGAGCGACCCCCATCCTAACGTTTAAAAGATATCTATCTTTTATAAACAGCCAATTTAAACCCTGAAAAATATATCTTTTTTTCAATATTATATAGGATATTTTCTACTCACTATAGCAATGTACTGTTAAATGCTAATCAAATATTTAATTTATTTTTTTTAATCCAATTTATTTATTTTTTTACAGACTTTTCCACGGACTCCCTGTCACTCCCTTGCGACCCTAGTTTGAAAACCCCTGACATAAAGTATGCATCTTCATATACATGCATAGAACGAACCAATGTCCACCCCTCTCTGTGAGAGCTGTGTTTGATGTAGGACCGGTGCTGTTGTGATGGGGCTTAGTATTGAATCGTGATTGTGTGAAGGTAGAACTCATTTGATGCCTCATTGGAACCCCATTATGATGGAGGATAGAGAGAATTGAGTGCTTTGGAAAACTCGAACAGAGAGAGCGTGGCCCCTTCAGAAACAAACCAAACCTCATATCCACAGGCACACCTGAATGCTTTTCAGCTTTTTTTAGTTTCTCCCACTTTTCTGACCTCATCCCTTTATTTCCTATACCTCCTTTTTTGCCTTGTTGAGTTCCACTCCACTGCCAGCCATCATCTGCTTCATTCTCTCTTGATTCTCTCACACTGTCTTGTTCCTTCTGTGTTTTTTTTTTTCTTCTGTCTGTCTCTCACTCCATTTTTCCCTTCCCCTTTTTCAGACACACACTGTTAGTCTAGAGATGAGTTGGCCATTATTAGAGATGGCATTTTGGCCCATCAGCTCCTGACAGGCCCCCTTGACGTGACAAGATGGTGTACGTGCACCTCAAAACAAATAAATGTGTAATCAGCCTCCAACAGATGGGCTTTTCCGATGTCTCTAAAGGAAAAAAAAAAGAGAAAAAAATTGAATGATTAGAGTGGAAAAAATGGTAAGGCTGTTTTCTTTCTTTCTTTATCTCCTTCTCCCTCTTCATGTGTAAATGGAGAAAAGGAAAGCTGTCAGCTGAATATGAAGATAATCCATATTTTAGTGTGTAAAATTAATAGCAGAAGGATAAATGATTGGTGTACATGAGCAAATGCATCATAAAGTCTAATTATCTGACGTGCACATGACATGACCTCAGATCAAATTTAGACAGCGTACTGATGACTGATTTCATTCAAACTGAAAGAAAAGAAAGAAAAAAAAAATCTGATGTGGCACATGTCCACTTAAAAATTATTTTCAGTGCAAAAACTGTATCTTATATATACATATATATATATATATATACACACACACATTCTGTTTAAAGCCAATTAACATTGCACAGCATCAAGCCCTCATTTGAGCAGTGTTATGTTAGTATTATTTACTCCCTTATTTACTCACCCTCGTGTTGTTCCACATTTGTAAGACCTTCGTTCAACTTCGGAACACATATTTTTAATAAAATCTGAGAGCCTTCTTTTCCTCCATAGAGATCCAATGCAACTACCACTTTCAAGGTCCAGAAAGGTAGTAAAGACATCAAAGTCCTCCATGTGACGCCACTTTATTTACGAAAATATTGATCTGCAACACGCGTTCACAAGAGAGCTGTCTCTCGTGTCACACGAGAGCTGACATTGTTGCGTGAACATGCTTTGGATAATATTATTTTGTAAATAAAATGGTAGATTATGTTTGTTTGTTTTCGCGTCACTTCATAAAATTAAGGGTTAAACCACTGGAGTCACATGGATTACTTTAATGATGTCTTTATTACCTTTCTGGGGCTTGAAAGTGGTAGTTGCTTTAGATCTCAATGGAGGGACAGAAACCTCTTGGATTTCATTAAAAATATCTTAATTTGTGTTCTGAAGATGATGAAGGTCTTACAAATGGGGGTCAATTTCAATTCACTTTATTTCAATTACCTAATGATTTTGAATAGTTTTAGTTAACAAAAGCAACACGGGCCCTCACACAAGCTATCATACACACATCATCACCCAGACGGCCCCTCCTTGCACCAGATCCCTGTCCCTGAAGTCATAAATGTTGATTGTTCATCTTTAAAGTATTAAAGGCCATGTGCTGAGTAATTACCGCAGAAGATATTGGCTTTATAAGATGGACACTTGGGAGATCTTCCTGTAAACAAGCACATTTCCTAATGCATTATGCACAGGACAGACAATGCAGCCATTGGCACAAATACATGTATGGATGGGGGCTGGTATGAGTAATAAAAACACACTGATTAACTGCAAATTATGCCATTACTACATTTTATAATGCTTTCGTTTTCTTCTAAGTGTGTTTAATCAATGCTTGTGCCTCAGTGAACCTAATTAAAAAATTAAATCAAATCTTGTTTGTTTAAAACGATGAACATGAAATGATTGCAGTCAGTAATTGTGGCAACACAAACCCTGTTATAAACTATGATAAACCAAAATACAACAGCACAGTAACATAGCAGTTTAGAAGAATGCTATATATATATAAAGGTCCAAATATTACAATATAATATTTTGTATATACTTGTAATTAAATCTAATAAAATGATAAATAATTACAATATTTGTATTTTGGCTAAATCCCATTCGATGACCTTTATGGAAAGGTAGCACCAGAAGTAAAAATATGTATTCTGTTTGACTGGCTTGTAATCTAATAGTTTGATACTTACTTATTGTAGTATAATGTGTTTTCAGACAGTGTTATTAATATCAAGAAAAATAAAATGCTTCAAGAAACAGTCATTTTGAAGAGATATTTTCATATGTTCAGTTCAACACTTCATTATTCTGTTGTTTGGCAGAATGCAATTACATTTAGATTATGAGATTCAAATTTCAACAAAATATTGCCTCTCTAAATTTAATATGTTCTCACAGTGCACCTTATGATTCATGAAAACACTAAATCAATAGCGTGTACTATAGCATTTCTCATTTGTAGGCAGCTACTAAGTAAATAATTATAAACACACCACTGTAGGCAACACAGAAGACGAATTAATCCTGCCACATGTTTGTTAGTTTTTTTTAATAGTTGACTGTCAGATTATTACATTCGGTTCACTCAATCCTTAAAGGGATAGTTTACCCAAAAATGAAAATGTTTTGAAGCCCCAATATGGCTCCAGGGGGTTAATAAAGGCCTTCTGAAGCGAAGCGATGGGTTTTTGTACGAAAAATATCCATATTTATAACTTTATTAACTATAATAACTAGCTTCAGGCACATCAATTTGCGGTGGAAGAGTGACCTCTGACCCAATGTAATGCGGAAGTCTAAAACGAGAAATTTTAAAGAGAAATGTGGGAGGATTTCCATATAATAGAAAAGGAGCTTGAGTTTGTTGCACAGCCATATTTGTTTAAACTGCAAGAGGCGTCTAAGCTTACGATACTCCTACATCCTACGTCATACATCGCGTCAGGGGTTACTCTTGTGGCGCAAGTCGACTTGCACAGTATGCGTACGGTCGTCTGGCAGAAGCTAGTTATTTTACTTTATAAAGTTTTAAATATGGATATTTTTCTTACAAAAACCCATTGCTTCGTTTCAGAAGGCCTTTATTAACCACCTGGAGCCGTATGGATTATTTTTATGATGAATGGATGCATTTATTTTGGGCTTCAAAACACGCCCCCATTCACTGCCAGTATAAAGATTGGAAGATCCAGGATATTTTGTGTTCGTCTGAAAGAAGTCATATACACCTAGGATGGCTTGAGGGTGAGTAAATCATGGGATCATTTTCATTTTTAGGTGAACTATCCCTTTAATATTTGTTTATGGTTTTGGTTCCAGCCTTAATTAGGGGTTCAGACAGCCCCCGCCCACAAACCGCCCTATCATTTGCTCTGTATGTATAGATATTAAACATCTCATCTGTGTGACACACATACACTCTCAGCATGCATGAGTCCAATGAGGCTCTCAAAATAGGACAGAAGAGACAGTGAGTGCCATATAAAAATATCTTTCCATCTTTTTCCTTCACTCTCCCTGTTTTTCTCTTTATCTCCAGCTCTGCTCTTCATACCCTCCTGTCCCTCTCTGTTCCTCTGGAGTAATGAATAATAGAGGCATGCTTGTCTTCTCTCCCTCCTCCGGTTAATCAGGCCTCGCCTGGCTGCCCTCTCTGTCCCCTCCTTTCCTCTCTCGCAACCGTTCTTTAATAAATCATTCAGAGTTTCAGGACGACAGCAGCCGCAAGTGGAGGAGAACACCACTAAAGACCTCCACATCCACAAATATCCTCTTCCTGTGTCTCCATTTTCTTCTATGTTTCTCATGAGACACATTTCCATCTATTACTCTCACTCACCTGCTCCTACGCCAACCACGCTTCCCTTTTTATATCAGTCTCTCTTTCTCTCTCCTTGACTTTATAGTCCATCCTGTTGTGCTCACATAAAGTATTGCGGTAATAGCATCAGCCTAAAACACATATATTCCCAGGTGCATTTATACAGGAAATTAGATATGGATTTACACAGAAACTGGTTGATTCCAAAAGTCCAACAGTATTTGAGGCTGTCAACATTAGACATGACAAAGCAAGCTTTGAAAATCTATGGCCACGTTCACACAGCAGCAGAATACGATAGTCAGTCCTGTAGTTGAGTCCTTAATACGGTTACGTTCACACACAGTTCAGTTATTTATGAGGGTGACAACCGCATTCTATAACCAAACTCACACCCACAAAATTTTCAGGACTCACAACCACATTCTCGGAAAACCCACACTGTGTGAACAGAATCAGACTGGACAACTAGTTTTCTGTCACATCATACAGCGAGAGCATGTGTTGCGGGTTTTAAAATGTGGTTTCGGTAACTTACAACGACGGAGATATTAGCTGTGTGTCGTCTGAAGGCTTTAGATCCAGTCACTGTTCTCCACCGGAGCTGCTTCCATCACTTTTCTGTTCTGTGTGTGACTGAAATGCTCCACTCTTCACCAGATATAAACGCTGCTGTCGGTTAATGAAGATTTGACTGATGAACTTGCGGCTCCAGTGGACTTTTCAGTTTTATGGACGTCGCCATCTTTGAAATTACTTTGGTCACTGTCGCTATGGTTACTGTTAAGAGAATATGGGCTTGACTCCCATTCATTCACTTGTAAGTAAATTTGGTAGTCAATCCCAAAAACTGACAGTGTAAATGTAGCCTATTTGTTCTTTGTGTCAGAAGAAGAGATGGCCAGGGAACATTCTGGCCAGGGACCAGAATCAGCCTATTTCCCGGATCGGTGACCAGCCAGTCGGTCTTAAGTCTTTCCGATTCCGAGCCGGTCCCTTTTGTTGTCAGCGGCACAGGCAATTAGGGCTGGATCCCAAATGGCACACTTCTATGCACTTTCGGTCTTGTGGACTTACAATGGCGCGTGTCCGTTAAAGCCCCGGGTATACTTTCTCTCGCGCGCAGTCGCGTCCGCGCATCTTTCAAAGTATACTAAACCACGGATGCGCGCGGATGATCGAGTTCGACACATGCGCAGTACAAATTTTTCTATATTCTTTACCAGACATCATGTCATCAATGGGACGTTCGCTGGGCAGGATCGGAGAAGAAAAATAGTGCATCCACCATTGCAACATAGTTCAGAAGATACACCAAGAGAACAGGAATCAGAAACGATGGAATGCTTCTGAGTTTATTCGTCTTATTTTTGAATCGCTCTTCACACACTCTTCTTCGACGACTGCACATTGTGCTCAGTACTGTGCGTATTGCCACCTAGCGGACTCTTCTGTCCTGCTTGTGCATGTGCTGAGCCCTCTGCATGACGAAAGTTACGTCATGTGGGCGGTTCACAAACGCGGACGGCCTAAGTATACCCGGGGCTTAAGTCCAAGAGACAGTAGGGTGTCCCATTCATCATTTTAGGTTTCAAAAGTGTGCTCGCGAGCGCCCCCTTTGCGGCCGCTATGCGCCCTCGATGCGCACTTTCAGCTGACTAGCTAACGGCTAACTTAATCACGTGCGGCACCTCTCAGCCTATCGTGTAATGGCAGTGACATCAGACGCAACGTTCCCTAGTCTGCCTTCTCTTAAAAAAACACATTTTTATCAAGCTAAAATCTACATATAGTTCCCAACGAAAGCATTGTTTAGTGTAAAACATGCTAAAGATTAGCAAACAGGCTGTCGATTAATTAAATGATTAGCTATTTCTCCACAAAAGCTGTTTAATCAGCATAGTGAAGCCTCTCATCCATTGACATCCATTAAAAAAACAGCCTCTGGTCTCCTTCCCTGTCTACAGCCAGAGGCGGAGCGTTAGCATTAGCCGTTACGCTGTTTTGGCTAGGTTGCAGGCTTGCCTTCCAGTGGCTTTGGCTATGCAGAGGACTTTACCCGGCAGTCAAAGCGGCATTAGGTCACGAAAGTGTGGACTCAGAGGAAGACCATGAGGGTTTAGTGTGCCATCTGGGATTCAGCCAACGTCAGCTATGCATTCTTGCTCTCTTCTCTCCGACAGGGAAATGACACACACCCGCCTTCTCTCACTCATCTCATTAACTCTGGTTAAATAGTGCTTGTATTGCTCATAATTTTACTAATTCTTGCAAGTTTTGTGCTCACACCAAAAGCTTGTGCACCACTGATCTATATTAGTGAAGCGCACAAGCTGCTTCTCAGTCTCAAACAGATTGTGAGTTGTATCGCTTAAACGGTCGAATACATACAAAGTTATGTCAAAACGCCTGTCTTGGCGAGTATTCAGTTAAACAGTCAGTTTTAGAACGTTAAATAGTTGAGAAAGATAATGCAAGTTGTGTAACAGTATATTGGTTCTGTGCATAAACTCTTAAAGTGACAGCAGCCTAATATTGCTGCTGTCTGTCATGTTAATCAAATTGTTAATTCACCCAAAAATGAAATTTCTGTCATTAAGTACTCACCCTCATGTCGTTTCAAACCTGTAAGACCTTCGTTTATCTTTGGAACACAAATTAAGATATTTTTGATGAAATCCAATAGGTTTTTTATCTCCCATTGAAAGCAACACAATTACCACATTCAAGGTCCAGAGAAGTAGTAAAAACATCGTTAAAATAGTCAATGTGACTACAGTGGTTCAACCTTAATGTTATAAAGCGAAGAGAATACTTTTTGTGCGCAAAAACAAAACAAAAATAACGACTTTATTCAACAATTTTTCCTCTCCCGTGTCAGTCTCCTACGCAGTTGGCGCAGTGAACGCAGTGCAGGCTTCTGTTTACGTCCGAACGCCAGCTCAGTATTGGCTGACATGTTCATGTGAGCAGCACAACGCATGCATGTGATGCTAATGCAGGGGCCGGCCAATACAGAGTCGGCGTTCGGACGTAGTACACGGAAGCCTGCACTGCGCTAACTGTGTAGGAGACTTTAGTTCTTATATTTTAGTTATTTTAGCTTTTAAATGTTATTGCATTCTTCCACAGAATTCGGAGCAGACACATAGCCACCTCAGAGTAGCCTTAACTCAGCTGTGCAAAGACGCCTTAGGAGACCATATGTAGTGGTAAGAAAACAGACTTATTCTCTCTGATCCAACATGAAGGGCAAAAATCAGACTCCACCTCAGGGAGAGCGCAAGTCAGGAAAGAGATTCATCTAAAGGAGAGACATCATTCTGTTTGAACTGTTCTCATTCTCCCTTTAATCACTCTGCTGGTCATTAAGTCTAACTCTGTCTCTCTCTCATTCCCTCTATCTATATAGCGCCTTGATTTATGCCATCATTCTGTCTTTCTTTTCCTGCCTTTCTCTATGTCTCTTTTTCTTTATTATCTCACTCTGTCTGCCTGTCTCTCTTCTCCTCTCCAGGGTCAGGTTCTGTGACAATTACTTTTAATCTGCCTCCATTACCAGATCTCCCTTCCATTCCTTGGTTCACAGTATTAATCACTTTAATTGCCACAGAGTCTGAGACACACACTGCTTTCACCCTCTTCTGAAAGGTGTTCCCATTGTGAGTCTAATCCCCTTAAATGGCCACTTCGGCATTTATTTCATTATTTTTCATCTTCTTCACAGTCATCAGAATCCCACTAAACCTCACAAAATCCCTTGAATGTGTGAATTCAGAAGGGAAGGATAATAGCACATACTGAGAACTCTGCTTGTGTGTGTTTTTCAGGTAGACAGTAATAAAGACACACATTGTACTCTGTGTGGGTGTGTGTTTGGTAGGGGAGGATAAGAAAACCTCATAAGTGAGTCTCAAATGCATATCATGTTAGAGCAGTGATAGAGCAGGTTTAAAGTGAGCTACAGTGTCACCTTGTGTATAGTCAGTATCAGTATAATCAGTATAGTAGTTTTGTTTTTTAACTGCTAGATGGACAAAAGTTACATAGTAGAACTTTAACTGTAGTGTTTTTTATTCAGTATTACATTAAAGGGATAGTTCACCCAAAAATGAAAATTATCCCATGATTTACTCACCCTCAAGCCATCCTAGGTCTAGTATATGACTATCTTCTTTCAGACGAACACAATCAGAGATATATTTAAAAATATCCTTAGTTCTCCAAGATTTATAATGGTTGTGAATTGGGGGGCACGTTTTGAAGCCAAAAATAATGCATCCATCCATAAAAAAAAAAAGTAATCCAAAGGTGGTTAATAAAGGTCTTCTAAAGCGAAGCAATGCATTTTTGTAAGAAAAATATCCATATTTAAAACTTTTTAAATTCAAATAACTAACTTCCAGCTTTTTTAAAGCAAGTGGACAAAAGAGACACATTCTCTTTTACACCTGGTGTTTTAATCTGTCTCTTTTGTCCACTTTCAACCACTCCTGTCCTGATTTCTTCAAGGGGAGGGTCTATGGGTAGGTAAATGTATGGGTTTTTTCAGACCTTTCCATCTAATCGACAAAATATGCTTGCGGAATTTACATATGAACGCGCCCATGACGACAGAAAAACATACGGAGAGCAGCAGCTTTCTTTTCTGCTCTGACAGCCGCACTGAAGGCTGTGAGTGTGTGTTAGAAATCAGGAATGGTGAGAGAACATTGTGCTTGGTACATTTTTCGTCTTCAAACCAAACTTGGATCTTCAGCCTACAAAGTTTAAATCCAGTCTGGTAAGCATGCTTTCCGTAATGTTTACTCATTAAGTCAGTAGATGGTCTTTTGTGGCTGTTCGAACACATTCAACTAGGGCTGAAACGATTAGTCGACATTATCGACAACGTCGACAATAAAGAATTGTCTACAAATATTTTTGTTGTCCAATAGTCTTTTGATCTCATATGATCTATTTGACGGGACTGCAATAACGCAGTTTGACCAGTGGGGCGCTGTAGTGCAATACTGTAATGCAGCCCTCCCGGATCGAATCCAATAGAAGAAGACATGGTGCTTCGGAGTGCACAGTGCAAACGAAGTCGAACCCGTAAAAATTTGGGAGTTTAACATAGCATAAAACATAACGTTTAGCATAACTGGCAGGGCCACCAACTCTCATTCAAACTCACTGTTCACCACACGTCCATTTTCTCACGCAGTGAAAGATACATAGCAGAGCATAGAGGACACAGACAGCGCGCCGACAGATAAGATAGATCAGGTTACTTTTGATATAAAACAAAGTCTTAACTTCTGTCAATTTTACTACGGGATTCAAACAATACATGTGGTTTTGGCGCTCTTTAATGTGGAGTGACAGATCGCTGTAGCGCCTCAGGTCAAGCGGCACGTGAACCTATTATCTCTTCTTCTTTTCTGCTATTACAGCATGAAATAAACGTGAATGAATATTAAAAAGTATGTTGAAAGATACAGTACAATTTACTGAAATGAATCCAGCTCTAATGTAATCACTTAATCAGAGTTTCAACCGCAGAAAGACCGCGATAAAACAGCTTGCAAACAAATATGTCACAAAATGTTACATTTACCTCAGGAAAGCCATTCAGTGACCATAAACTCGATAGTAAAAAAAAAAAAAAATCTAGAGAGGAGCATTTTTCAGAAAATTTTTGCACAATATTACATATTTTTACAAATTCATTAAAAATACACTTTCAAAAGCTGAAGTGATTTCCTTGTTTTAATTATTAGTTAAAATATAACTCAGTATTTTAACTAATTGCTAGTGGAATAATCGAACAAAGCATACTGATTAACCAGTATAATAATCAATGATTAGTTGACGAATCGTTCCAATAATCTGTAGATTAATCGATTATCAAAATAATTGTTTGTTGCAGCCCTACATTTGACCATATGAGCGTTTACACTACGAAAGCAATCTGGTCAAATGTGTTTTCATCTGCCTCTGGAAGTAATTGAAAGTGGACACGCTCACAATGACTACACCTGTATTTAGCGTCATCCACTTGTGATCCGATCTTGCAAACAGGGCCTTTGATTCATAAACAAATCATTTGTCTGATTCAGGTCTTTTCAATGAGTCAGTTGATCCACAGTAGTTCACAAAAGAAGTCTAAATGATTGATTCAATAATGTGACTAATGTGGTTCTCAAACTCACTGACTCAGTGATCTGGTTAATCTGGTCGTATGAACCAAATTTATGGTACTTTTATGGTTCTTTTTTTGTCCTTGTTGAAGCTTGAAAGCACTAGTCCCTCCCTTTTTTTTGTTATTGCACAGAAAAGAATGACCAGTCTCTTTTTCAGAATGTATTCTTTTGTGTTCCACTGAAGAACGAAAATCATAATTCGGGTTTGGAACAACATGAGGGTGAAGATATTATGACATTATTATTATTATTATTATTGGCTGAATTAATCCATTAAGCTGTCGTTCTCTCCTTGTTCTTAATGAGGTGGCTCACCGAGGGTAATAAAAAAATGGAAAGCAGAAAAACTGCTGTGCTAAGTAAAACTCGTCGGTCTTAGAGAGAGCAGAGGAGGAGAGCGCTGTAGAGAGTTGTATCATCATTGGCAGTGCTGACCCACACTAATAGCAGTATTGTCTCCTAAAGCATGTTACCTCGCCAGCATTTCTCAGCGATGTTTCATTCGGTCTCATCTGTTGTAATGCGATTATGTCAGCATGAGAAACTGTGTGACTCACGGCCAAATGTTTGTGTTTGTGCTTGTCTGAGAGACACTCATTGAACACTCATCCGAGAATGTGTATAAATGCTCAAGTCATTTTGATTTAACATGTTTGCTTACTACATAATTCCTATACTTCTCATTCTTTACTATGATTCTAAATAGCAGAAAACAGCAATAAGAATGAGGAGGTGTGTCCAAACCTTTGCCTGTAGTGCAGTGGTCGGCAATAGTGGCCCGCCAGCAATAATATCTGGCCCGCGCCTGCAGCCAGATTTTTAATAGCGGCCGGTTCTGAAATAGATCTTCGTCTCATGGTGCCGTCTAATATTATCAATGTGTCTACACTAGACGCGCTGCAACAGCTAAAAGGTGTCTACACTGAACGCGACAAACTGACCGTTGCAAAGCACTTGGATTACGTCAGAAAATATCAGAAATGTGTTGTGTCTATTATCTTTTGTAGCGTCCGGTGTCTGTGTTATATTCTCTGAATACAGTGACAACTTCGTTGCAGATAAGGTAGGTAGGTAGGATAAACGCATTGTTGTCTTCTTTGATAGTGCCATTTTCTCTCACCAGCTAGCTTCAATGTTAACATCACTCTGCGCACGATGTAATAGCGTACCTCCAGTGCATGAGGATGCCAAGGAATAATTCTGAGTGTAAAAGTAGGCTACGTCAAATAATTATTACAATAAGTTAGGATCCATTGTGTAACAAGCAAATTAAAATGTTACACATTTATTATTCACAATATGGAAAGAGGAAATAAAACATAGGCTAGTTCGTTAAGAACATGGCTCAAACATTAATGTGTTTATGCAAGTTATTTTTATCCATTCCGCATATGTGTTTTAGCAAGGAGGTCTGTGTTGCAAGATGGTGAATGAAGATACTTGCCAGGTTACGTGTCACTACTCTGCTTTATTAATTTATCCAGTGTAAAACCTGGAAACCGCCACACAAATGTGGCTTTTTGTTAATGACTGTCCTACTGCAGGATTAAACAGCTTACCAGTTAAAAGACACTGTAACAGTTTTTCACAGTAATTTTAGTTGCATTTTTCAATTAATTTCATAAATTATCCTTTGACTATACTCTGGCTCACCATCTAGTGGCGAAAATATTTTTTGGCCTGATGCCAAACTTAATTGCCGACCCCTGCTGTAGCGTATGTGTTTGTGTGGAAAGAACTGCAGACCAAGAGCAGCTAAATAAATAATCATTAGCAGGCTCACTTTAATTTAGGTTACAGCTCTTGAGATGGCTAAAAGCACTTATGACTCAGTCCCCACAGGCTGTTTCACTGAAACCTTTTCTCTTTTCGCTATTTCTCCTGACTACATTGCTCTTTTCTCCCACCATTTGACCATTTATTTATTAGCGCCATTCATCCTCATCTGCCCTTCTTTTTCTCATTTGTATTTAAAGTAAACACATTGATTGACGTTTTTTTTCCTCTAATGTTTCGATCCCTTCAGTTTTGAGCTTATCTGTCTTTAGAGAAAGGGTGGGAGTGTTTGAAAACAATCGTTTTTTTGCAATTCTGTTTGATGCGAATGATGCAAAAATTATATACTTTAGCTTATGAATGAATCATAGCTCTTAGAAGAGATGCTGTTATGTTTCTAAGCGACCAGATTTCCTTTTTTTTTTTTTTTTTTTCCCAGAGCGATAAAACGGGTTATTAAATCCCAGAGACTTAAATTGAAGGAATTAAGCCATATGGACAATGTAAACTGATTTAACTGGTTTTACTTATTGTAGAAAAAGTAATTGATATGACTAGATCAACCCAAATAAATTAGGTTGCAGCAACAAAAGTTATTTTTAAGGGTTTAGATAAAGTAAATATCGATCTTTAAGGTAACAAAGGTTACCAGCTTTTACTGTTGCCCTCCAACCGTAAATGGGTCATTGACAAATAAGGTAAAAAGATATAACTAATTTTAATGTTTTATTAAGTGTTAACAATGAGATTATGTGGTTTTTATAATCAATTACTGCTTTTGTCATTTTTTACAAGATGGACAAAATTTGTCACCAAAAAAGTCATTCGGTTTAACCAAAATAACACTTTTGGTTATACCGAATGACGATATTTTAAACAGTGCTAACAGACTGATATCTAGCTAGCTAGCTAGCCAGTAAAAGGACAATTAAACATTTTATATTTAGTACAAGTTTTTAAAATATTACAACATTTTCCATGTTTTATAGCGGTTGTACCGAATGACCTGATGTTTCGGGACATGCGTATAAGCATGAAAACATGAATTTTTCAAATAGTTTAAAGAGAGAGCTAGTTACTTTGCTTCACGACCATGTTGTCCTTTGCTGGTGTCTTAATGATGTCACATCCTGTCACATGACTGCGTGACTTGATCCAAAATGATCCCTTTATATTGGTTAATCCGAATAAGAGCAATGAAATTAATTTTTCCACACATTCTTTTACATAACAAAGCAACGACTTCTACACATAATTTTAATACCATTTGCATCATGTTGATATATGATGTTATAAAATCATGCCAGAATAAAAAACATATACATTTATTACATTTTAAGATATTTTAAGCACAAATGAAGTGGCTGTATTAGCCTGTGGATGGTTAAACCAAATGACCTTTTGACACTTCAAAATCTTTAAAATACCTTTATATGTAGCAAAATATAATTAAAACCTTTTGTATTCAACAAAAGAGATCTAGTTGTACTACCTTACATTGGATGTCATATCTTTGTTTTTTGTTTTTTTTTTATTATTAAGGCCTTTGGACAAAAAAATGACTCGTCACGTCATTGACCCAAATGCAAATTGTTACTGGCCAAAGTCAAACCCAGAAGAAATAAAAATCACATGAGATATATTTGCTCATACCTATTATTGTTAGCTAAGACTACATTTTGAAAACATTGTACACGTACAATATAAAAGATAAAAACTTAAACTTACAATTCATTTTTTTTTAAGATGTTTCCTTGGCAGCTAACTGTAATAAAATAAGTTTTAACTAATAAAAATGACAAAAGCACATAACAAAAGCTCTAAAATTTAAACTACAATGAAGCCTGAAAATATAAAAATAAAAGTTAATTTAAAATATTAATAAATACTATGTCATATGCCTATTGTTCATCCTGGACATGAGTAACATACAATTTTAATGACATTAAATTTTAAAATAAATGTTGTACTTATTTATTTATTTATTCAGGAATAAAGAAACCAGTAATCTCAAATTTGTCTCCTGTTAAATGTTAAATGATAAATCAAATGACAACTACATAAATGACTAATTATAAATTATTATAAAATGAAATCATATTTTTAAAAAAAGAAAGAAAATACAACAAAAATGTATGGTTGCTCTCTTCAAGTAACACACAGGTTGCTATCGAAAATCCTTAGAAGATTGTATTAAACATTTATAATCAAAGTCCTAATTGTCTGAGCAATGCTACCCTCATTCAATTTATCACTGTTTACTTATACTGTATGTCAACAATTGTCTCATTTGTGTCATTTTTTTATTTCTCCAAAGCAATTTTAGGAAAAACAATTGATACGTACAGTATTACAGTATGTCTCCTGATCTATGAGGGAGTCATAAATCTCTCCATAAATGGATTGTGTTAGCTGAAGCCTGTCTAAATATTGACCGTCACAATTGCAAATTTCATGGATGAGACACCTAACAAATGTGAGTTAGACTGAGCATGACTGGTGTGTTACTGATTATTGAGGACAAAAAATGCTTTCGATTCTAGGCAGAGAGAATTCGATCCTGCCCCCATTTTGCAGGTTTGTGTATTTGTGTGCGAGACATTTGTTGATGGAAGTCATCTTGATCCCTCACAGAATGAGTCGCGCTCTTGGACGCACATCATCAGAGCTTCACAGAGGGGGATAAAACACAGGAGAGAATAGGATAGATTGAAACGTAGAGAGGGATTGAACAATTTGGTTAGGCAGTGGGATTTTAGTGGGATTTCCTTTTTTTTTTTTTTATCCCATCCTTCCATTCTGATTATCCTTTCAACCAATTTTTCACTCCCCCCCCCCTCTTTTAGAGATAAATAATTCATGGCTCCTGAGGCACAGAACAGCACTGGAACATTCTAGGAAAGATAAGGGATTCTGATGAGTGCTGATACTTGGCATGTAACGCCACGCGTAACAGAAAATTGCACAAAGACAGCATCTCTTCCACAGTGATGTACAGCCTGCAGCCACGGTACAGCTCAGCCCCCTCACACACACACACTTTGTCAGCATTTAGGCTTGGTTTTAGCTACAAGACTGCTCTTGTCTTAGCTCAAAGTCAACGACAAGTCTGTCCACAGGCCTACATCGCTTGGTTTCCTTTGAAAGTGAAGATTAAAGCACAAGCCACCCCAGAAAGCTCAAAATAGAGCCGTCGGGTTACAGAGAAACAAAAGCTACTCTGGAAACATGTAGCTATAATTTTCAGCACAGCACATGCTCACAGACACACGTCCTGATTTTGCAGAGTTAGACATGGTCCTGGGTCAACATATTTTGTTGATCCTGGAACAAAATTCCTGTCTTAAAATGTAATCATAACCATATCCCTACCCCTAAACCTTACCCTACCCATAGGTTAGGGAAATGATAGGTGAATAATACTGATGTAGAAGTACCTAAACCTGGTTGTAAGTTAAAACTTGACATAAACTGTAAACTTGTCCCTCAAAACTGATTGGTTGATTGGAATGTTGTTCTAGGATCAACAAGCATGTTGCACAAATCAGGTTCTGCCCCACGCCATTTTTTCAAAAATGCATTAAAATTAATGTAATACATACAGTGACTTAAATACACAGTGTTTTTAATTTATGAATTTAAATTAATTTTGTTAATTTTATTTTGGGGCCATGTCTGATTTTATAATAAAGCAAAAAGCCTCATTAAAAGAATGAAAGATGATTTATTTATTTATTTATTGATTTATTAATTGATTGAAATCAAAAATGTGCCACGGTTTCTACAAAAAATATCAAGAAGCACAGCTGATTTCAACATTGATAATAATAAGAAATGTTTCTTCGGCAGCAAATCAGCATATTAGAATGATTTCTGAAGGATCATGTGACACTGAAGACTGGAGTAATGATGCTGAAAATTATTCAGAATGGTTTTGCCTTTAACAGAAATAACAGAAACAGACAAAACAGGTAGGCAAACTTCAACACCCATAATGCACTGGGCATGTTGCCGTCCAAGGCCACTCCCACCAGTCCGCTATGGATACGCTTACCAGAGTCAAATACTACCTTGCTTTAGTAGGAAATACTTTTAGTCATAATTGTGTATTGTTTTACCATAGTGCTGTACGATACAATTTTCAGTGATAATCCGAATTTTACAATAACTGTTCTGTTAATAACCCTCTGCCGATCCAACTGTACGTGGACGAGGATACAGAAAAGCAGAAGTATAATCTGTAGAAATTCCCATTTATTTGTAACCAAAATTCCACAGGATGACGCAAAACGTCAGACTGAGAAAACATTGTTCTCTGACATATACTACCGACATTGTAAAGTAAATAAAATAAAAAGCAGATTAAAAATCTGCGAAGTGACACTTCAAGGTGTGGAAGTCATCAGGTTAGTTTAGACTGGTGTGAAAGGCTCTATTAGGAACATCTCTCCCTGCAGCAGTGCTGTGCCATTTTGTTGCTCTAGCAGTGAGAGAATTACACATGTTGGACTGTGGGGATGGAGTATGTGTTGAGTAAGTTGGTTCAGCTGCTGATTCGGTAATGAGCTTGGTGAGGTTGGACGGTCTTTGTGCTGCTGATGTTGCTGTTTGTGTGTGTGTGTGTGCGTGTGGGTGTGGGTGTGGGTGTAACGCTAAACAACAGGGTCAGGAAATCAGTGGGAAACGAGCCGGATTCGGCTCAGCTTCCTTAAGAGGATTGTAATGTGACAAGTCATTAACTGGAGCTACTCTGAGCTGCAGCATGTGCTGACTAAGAGACGGCACTGTACTCTTAAAAGCAATGATAAACTGGTACAGAGCACTGTGTACGCTGTCAAAAATTCATTTTAAATACTAAAATCTTGTTTCTTTCATTTGAGAGGTTAATTGAGGTGAATGATCAGCTATTAGCAGGCCCACAACTCCACGGATAGAAGATTTTTTTAAATGCATGCCATTCAAAAGATAGCAAATATCCTGTGTTCCTTTTTTAAATATTTTGGCTAATTTGATAAGGCTTTCAGTTGTCAATACAGCCCTGTTCACACTCTCAGAGGGTATTTTTATCATTGTATGTTGCTGGTTTGCCGTACTGTTGTTTATACAGAAGCCCATTTCCACCACATAAGAGGAAAAAGAATGTCATAATTATGAGATCATTCGAAATGAGATTAAGTCATAATTATGAGCTAAATTTGAAATTGACAAAAAAATCTAAATTATAGTTATAAGATAAAAAGTGGAAATTAAGACAAAAGGAATTTTGAGATACTAGGTCATATTATGAGGTAAAAAGACCAAAATTTGTGATAAAAAAAATCCATAATTATGACATAAAAAGTCAGACTTATCATAATTTTGTCCTTTTCTACTTTGTCATAATTTTGACTTCTATGTCATGAACTTTATCTTTAACTTAATCTCAGAAATATGACTTTTAACTTTTTTTTTAATATCCAATCTAAATACAAAGCATGTTTTGTTTTTTCTTAAGTGGCGGAAATGGGCTTCCATATGTTCCTGCTGTTTGATACCATAACTATGATAAATGGCCATAGCTTTTGAAAATCTGATCACAAATGAGATGTATGCATTGATGCATTTTTTAAAAATATTTCTATAAATTACAGCAGTGCATAATACATCATATCATGAACAAGATGAATGATTGTCAAATTATAAATCAAACTCAACATACCAAAAATATCTGATTTCTGGTTGTCAATGCATTATTGCAGTTTATTGTAGGGGTGGGCGCTATACCGTTATGAAAGTGACTACCGGTATTATGTTGAATTTGGGGGCGGAGCTGTCAAGATAGGGGTGTGATCCTTTTGGGTAGGGGCGTGTTTGTTTTGGTGATTACAAATATCAACAGCGTTTCTCTGAAATCGCTTACTGCACCTTTAAGTTACATAGATTTATATCCAAAATAGTGCAGAAAATGTGACATTAATGTTGCAGTATAAAGAGAATATTTTGTGCTTTTCGCCATCCTTTGGCTCTTAATGTCCTGTTTGCACATAAAAATTATTTTTTTAAATTCATTTTAAATAGATTTTACAGAAAAACACAACGTGTACTGATCTAATTAATATTTCATTTTCTGCGTTCCAAGAATTTCCACATTTTCATATGCATTCAGTTTTTCATGTGCATATTATAGTCTTTTTTAGGCTTATGCGTGCGGTTCTGTGTGTCCAAATGTAATGAGCAGGAGTGGAGCTGAGCGCTGAGCTCATTTGTCTGGGTGTTGTCAGGTGCGTGAGCTCTCTCTGCTGTCACTGGGGATTATTTCAGGCTGTCTGCTCTCTGTGTGCCCGAATAAACAGCATGTGCACTCACGCCATACATTTCAATATATGCAGGCTGTGCGCGTATGTGTGTGCGTGATCTTTTGCGTTTGAGAGTGAGGTCAATTAATTTGAACCCCTCTATTCCCCATGATCCTCCTGCATATAAAAGCATCAGAGATTTCCCATATGGATTACTGCTTTAATCACCTGAATAAATGGCCTTGACCTCTTCAGATGGGTGGGTGAGATGGGTCAGTGTTCCACCGCATACGTCATGACATTGACCTTCTGCTGGAGGATGGATTAGAGTTCAGTGTGATCTTTGCACTTTGCTGCTTTGCATGATGGGAATCCTGGACTAGGAGTACCATTCTAGGTTTACTAGACCGATTTGACCTGTTAGCACTTGCCGAGCTACAAGCTACTCATAATTTAAAGTAAGTAAACTATACTTAGACTCATTTGAAAATGTAGTTTCAGTATTAGGCACACATTTATTATTCACTGGACATTGGATTGCATATTTAAAAAGATGCTTCAGGTAGTATTCAAATCTTTGTTTGTTTAATGGTTTTAACACAATTAAAAAATTAGATGCTATTAGGTGTTCATATGGAAGCCTATTTCCACCACATAAGAGAAAAATAAATTGTTGGTGAATCATAATTATGACATACTAAGTCATAATGTCAAAATGAGATAAAGTGAAATAAATTTGAAATTATGACATAAAAGTCGAAATTCTAAGATAAAAAGTGAAAACTGAGACGGTCAAAAGAAAGATGGAAAGAACAATGAACAAAGAATGAGGTGAAAGTCATTATTATGACAAAAAATTGAAATTATGAGATACTATGTCATATTAGGAGATAAAGACCAAAAATTGACCAAAAGTAGTAATAATATATATATTAGAGATGGACCGATACCAGTAGACGATTATTCAGAATGATATCAGCCAATGCCGAAACCGATAGTTTGGTTTTTCTTAAGGAAAAAAAAATCCCTCACAAATAATGTTGCAAACTATACAGGGAACCCTCTCATTTGGTACACTACAATATTAGAGGTTACAATTAACAACAGACATATTATATTCAGCTGCTGTTTATTTTCAGATATAATAATTACACTCAAATAAAAACTGAAATATTTGTATAAAAGTATCACATAAGGTAGTTTTCATAAACACTTGTTGTCTTCATGGCATATTTACACAAACATTAAATTAACAGTAAATAAGCTCTTCTCTAGTGTTATATATATATAAGAGCGCCAAACGCCATTTATTGTTTGAATTTCATGATAAAATGGACAGAATTTGAAAACTGAAACTTTAATTCTTAGCAGAAGTAATAAAGCACAAAGCTTTTTGCGATTATTGGCAACCCCGTCTTGAACTACGGGTGATTCATCGGGTCAAAAAGAGCCTGCTTTAACGTCACTATTTTTAAACTGTTAAAATTCAACACTAGTGACTTTCTTCACGCACAGTATGTATGAGTTGCAGTCTGACACGTTTTTCCACACCCTTTTGATTGACAGGATATAATTCGGCCCTGATCATCGGCAGTTTTTAAACAATCGGCCAGTATATACATACATATTTATTTAAATATATTAAATATAGTGCTGTCAAATCGATAAATGTGTGTGTGTGTGTGTGTGTGTGTGTGTATAAATATATGTGTGAACACACACACACACATATATATATATATATATATGTAAATATATATATTTACACACATACATGAAAACAAACTTTTATGTTAACCACAGTCAATCGATTTGAAAGCACTAATTAAATATTAAATAAATTAGTGGTATAAAATACAACCATATTTTTCTGGCACCAAATTTCTGAACATAAATTAATCTCAGTTAGGGTGACAGCATTAAACATAATAAATGTATATGAAATACAACAGCAAAAATTTGAATACACCCTTCTACCCATATACTCCTTTATTAAGCAAAAATATAGTAAAAAAGAAAAGAAAGTTGTATTTAGGAATACAGCTTATTTAGGAAATAAAATAACATGCAGGGATTTGAATCAGTGACTTTTTAAAAAAAAATTGATCCAATTCACTTTGAGAGAGATTTTGATTTACTGGCTCAGTTGGCTTGGCTATAAAATGCAAGTTTAAAAAACAGCAATGTAGCATTTTTGCTCGTTAAACTTGCTACTCTTTTTGCTGCTGCTGCTACTGAGAATTGTACTTAAGTAGCATTGATACTTTTAGTTAATTGCTCTCCAACACTGTCTATCATACATGATACACATCACATATTTTTAACAGGAGTCTTTCTCTCTGATCTGCACCTCTTCATCTGTCTGCCCTTGTCCTCCTGATTTGTGTGTGAGGTAAATGGTGTGCGTGTTTGTTGTCAGCAAGGGTGCAGCGAGCAAGAGGAAAGGCTATTGATCCATGCTGACCATACACTCAACCAAACGGCTGTCGTCCTGACAGCACAAGACAAATGAAGCATCAGATTCACCGTGTTGACTGACCTATTCCCATCAACAACACCGCCACACGAAAGACTCCAGCGGCGGAGGGAGGGGGTTGGAGCACACCTCATGAAACAGACCGCATAAGCCTAGAGGATTTTTATTGATTACTAATGTCCATCCCCTGCACTCGGCTTTATCCCAGTAGGGGTCCCATGAGGTCCTTCGTATTAATGTTAAAATCCAGAACAGAACACAATGTTTTTCTCCTGCTTCTTTCTCTATATTGAACAGAAATCATAATTTTACAAAACGAAGAAGTGGGTCAGATGGCTGAAAACAACACGAAGAGCTTACTGCCACAGATTAAACAATTCTGGCTGGATTTTCAATATGAACATGAATAATAGCACAGTACAGCACTGTTCACTTAAAGTCTACATCAAATCCAAATTGACCCTGTTTGCTTACCTAAGGTTTTGATTTTGTACACTGGGATTTCATTGCATTGTAAAAAGCGTTCCATACCAAAATGGTGCTAAAACTTAATTTGAGTTTGCTAAAGCAATGCCTGTTGGCTATTGGTTTATATTATTCAATAGCCACTAGCTATGTTTCCATTTACATATTTTTATGGGCATTTTGGGATATCAAATTAAAAACGCTGGATGGAAACGGCAAGATGTGCATAAATTCTAAAAAAAAAAAAAAAATTGAGGTGGATCAATTTTTTATCCGATAAGAAGCATGTGCATAGACTTTGATGGAAACATCGAATAAAACCCTTGATGCACAACAAAACACGTGACTGTGCCTCAACAGAGGATGTGATTGGATAACCGGACATCACAGCATCTCAAATGTTGGTTTGATCATTCTGAAATGCCTGAGCCAAAGTCTGTCATCAGAATGCTTTGGTTTAATTCCCCCCAGAAGCGTCTCACATGATTGCGTTCACAAACACCAGCATCCGAACGCAAGATAACATGACATTTATTGCATTTATGATGTAGGAAAATAGAGCCAGAGTATCATTTAGGGAATTTGAGTATCGCTTTTAGTTCAGTATTTATTTAATTTGATTCAGTTCTGATTCATTATGGTATGGTTCTGTTGTAATCCATTGTGCTTACATATTAATGAAATTCTCTGCCCAGAGCAGTGTTCCAGACTCGTCTTTTTACTACTACTCATAAAAAAAAAAAAAATGCAGGCTGCATTCATCACACTGTCAAAAATGCATACTATATAGTAGGTACTACATTTGGTTTGAAACTTACTTTGCAAACTTTAAAAAAGTATGTTCTTATATAGTATGAATACAACTTACACCACTTCCTAACCAGACGCGATAAGATTCCAGCGACAAGCAATTTGTCTGTCCACACAAGACACGACTCGAATATGTGATGTGATAAAGTCAAAAATCATAGCCAATCAGAAGAGCGTGTGGGCGGGCTCTCTCGAAGCTCCTTGTACTGGATAAGTACATAGTGTGTATTTTGAATAATGTTAAAATGGTGTAATATTCATGAATTTGATTGAGTTACTGAAACAATTTTGTCATGGAAGATCTAAGGTGAATTGTCCATGTTGGTTTCAGTACAGATGTACAAGACACACATATTCAGACTTACATTGGACGCTTTTAACATTAAATAAAGCACATGAACAGTACATGAGATATTATTGCCATGCTTTGTGTTGTTGTTCCAGCCGTGAAGTCGCAGAAAATATAAACGGTTTCTAAAATAGGATCATCGAGTGTCACCATCGCGGATGGTTAGGTGTTACTGTTTTATGAGTTCTGTGACTTCAGAAATACTACTCGTCTCATACTGTGTTTCGCCTAGAATAGGCCTATATGTAGTATGTTATATTATATAATTTAAATAATACCATATAAAAAAAGAACCAGCTCATAAGAGTCATTTTGAATCAGACTACACAGGTCATGTTGTATGTTTGTTTTTGTGTGATCGGGAGAAGATCGAAGTTAAACAAAAAATCTGCATTTTTATCCAGCCCTATTATAATTTATATCAAAGTACACTAATGTTCAAACATTTGGGAGATTTTTTAACGTTTTTGAAAGAAGTCCCTGATGCTCACCAAGGCTGCATTTATTTGATCAGAAATACAATAAAAACAGCAATATTTTGAAATATTATTACAATTTGGTTTTCTATTTTAATATATGTTAAAATGTAATTTATTCCTGTGATCAAAGCTGAATTTTCAGCATCATTACTCCAGTCTTAAGTGTCACATAATCCTTCAGCACTCATTCTAATATGCTGAATTTCTTTTCTTTTTTTCCCCCAGGACTCTTTGAATAGACAGTTCAAAGGAACAGCTTTTATTTGAAATAGAATGCAACCTTGAGGCCACTTTATACAATCCAAACAATTCCTGGATGGAAAATCAAGGACCACCCGGAATATAGTAGTAGATGTTTTCATGTTGAATTGAAACTTTCTTTGATCAGTTATATTGTCTCTCTGTAGGATCTCTCAGTGACAGTCCACTCTGGCCATATTTTGAGTGAGAACAATGCTTCACAAGAAGACCTCATGCCAATCTTCCAACTGTTCTGAAGCACCCTCAGGAAAAAAGAGCAAGAAAGGTAGTGAGAGAGAGCAGGCTTGAGTCATACTGATGTGTTTACAGTAGCAGGGATACACACAAACACGCCACCAAGCGCCGTCAGGCTCTAGGACCCTGCGATACACTGATGCTCTATGAGAAGAGTCAAGGAGAGAGGGGGAATTGTGGGGGGTGGATTGGAGCGCAAAAAGACCGTGGAGGAGGGAAAGAGAGATGTGGAGAGAAAAGAGGAGAGGAAGATGCAAAGAGCTGCTTCGCTGCTGTAGTTTGGAAGTCTCGCCAGGGGGACTTAGAAGAGCATTGGTGGTATAAATACCCAGCATAAACAGGATTAAAAGAGCAACTACTGACTCCATCAGAGAAGTGTGAAGTGAGAGAGACAGGCAGAGAGAGAATAAAGTGTAAGCATCAGCAGCGGTGTGTACTGCAGTGTGTCTCTACACACTACAACGCTCAACTTGGGGGACAACAACTGTCACTTCTCAACCAGCTTCAAGTGAACTCTTTTACTCTAACACCATCCCGTCTTTCTCTCTCTCTCTATCAGACACGCTTGTACACACAAATGGAGAATATATCTTGGTGCTAAAGTATTGCTGAAGTTCATTCTGGGCCGCTGGATTCATCTGTGTGTGTTTAGCAGCACTGTGGGACACTGGACACGCACACTTCACGGACACCAGCGCAGAGTTCAGCATCAAATGAAAGAGGTAGGTTTTGCTCATCTTTTGTAATTAAAATGCATTTTAATCAGTATTGTCTAATGTGTTCATACCATACAGTTTCTTTATTTCTGCATTTCTCTTTGGATATATAATATTTTATGTCACATCCTGGATGAACAGATGTGTGGGACGTTTCTTGCTGTGCTGTTATTCAGACCTTTTGCTGCCCCCAAAAAATTTAATCACAAATTATGGTGCCAAACTCTTCTGTGTCTCTTGCATGGCGTGTGATGATGTTCCTGGCAATCATCATAACAGACACAAGCTTTTTATTATTGTATCACAGACTTCACTGATATGAGAATGATATTGCTCAGCAGTATACGGGCTGGTTTGGCCAAGGACGCACTTTCAGCTATTGTTAAGGAGAACTGCTGCAGTTCCCATTAGAGAGAGACATTTCTATTGTTAGTCACTGTATCTGCAGTCCTCTGTAGTGATTCATGTAGTAGATGCCCCTCAAGAGATTGTGGGAATTAATTAATTATCATGTTTAGATGTGCATTAAGACAATTACTCAAAGTAAAATATATTTCATATTTAAAGGGGACCTATAATGCCCCTTTTCACAAGATGTAATACAAGTCTCCTAGAATGTTTCTGTGAAGTTTCAGCTCAAAATACCCCACAGATCATTTATTATTATTATTATTTATTATTGTCAAATTTGGGTGTGAGCAAAAACACGCAGTTTTTGTGTGTCCCTTTAAATGCAAATGAGCTGCTGCTCCCGGCCCACCTTTCAAAAAAAGGCAGAGCTTTAACAGCTCACGCTTCGGTTGTGCAAAACAACAACAAAGCTGGAGAATCTCACGCAGCCGAAATGAGGATTGTCAGTAACGCTGTTCAGCCTTACATTGTTCAAACCGGAGTCGACACTGATGGAGAGACTCAGGAAAAACTTTTAGAATGAAACTGGACGTTTCTGAATGGTTTAGTGGATAAATGTATGTAGTTGCTGTGGAGTTTATTCAACTCATCGACTAGCATGTGCCGTCATGTTAATCTTTTGTGCAAATCCAGCGTTGAATTGACCCTTGTTTGTGGCGTAAAAGGACGGCATGGCTACAACACTCTACTACAACAACTCTTCCTTTTCTCTAAAGCAGCCCAACATGGCCTCACCCCCTTTGTTCCGTGTTCCTGGGGGCAGCGTTTATGTAAATATTAGGGTTAGTGATGTCACCAATCTGGGAAGAAGCTCGTTGTAGTCCCTACCAGCCGTTTGTTGTAGCCCTTAAACAGAGAATTCTTTAAAAGAAAATATCTCCCTTTGCATTAAACTTTGAGCGTCGTAACTTTGCAGATGTTGTTTATGTTCAAACAGCAACATTACACACTAACTAAAGTTAAAAAAGTGAAATCATAATCAACCACCCCTTTAATAAAATGTGACACCTCTTTTTTCTTTGCTCCTCACCCTCGTGACACCCTTCACCCACACACAAACTATTAAATTCGGTCTCTACAAATCATACTTCCAGATTACAATAAAAAGGAGATTATTTCATGGCATACGGTCTTGTGCATTATTATCCCTCAAAGTCTCTGTGCACCCTCCTCTTATGCACAAATCTCACTGTTTGATATCAGATGTTAAATATCCAAAGTTCGTCAGGGTTGTAGAAACTTGGTGGTGTATCTGATTAAAACACCGGAAAACACTTGCAGTCTTTGAATTATTGAGTTCAGGATGCTTAAGTCTTGAATACTTCAAATGACCCAAAACACATGGAGGTACATGGAACAAATTCACAGGATGCAAATGGACAGATGTTAAGAAAGGACAGGATTAACAGGATGGGATGAACAAGTTGAACAGGATGATCAGGATAAATAGGATGAATAGGATGGTCTTTAATCACTACAAACCATACAAAAAGATAAATCAGAACATTAACAATATATATTCAATCCAAGATAATTATTAAACTCAATCCAAATAATTCAAATAAACAAATTCAAACCATACAATTGACAAAATTACCTAACGCATCCTAAGGAAAGGACTCAAAGGACATGGTTGGGTGTCCATTCAAACACCCATACCTCACCAATGCAAAAAGAACAAAGAAAGGAACTGAGGTCTATTTATAGACCTTGACCAGGGGGTTGTGGGTAATGTAGTGCACCATATATGGTAATGTAAGGGTGCTTTCACACCTGCCTCATTTAGTTCGGTTGAATCGAGTTCGTTATCCCCTTTGGTGGGGTTTCGTTTGGGCAGGTGTGAAAGCAGCAATCGCACTCGGGTGCGCACCAAAAGCACACCAAACAAGCGTACCGAGACCACCTCTTCAAGGAGATCTCTGGAGAGGTTCGCTTGATATGTGAAAGCAATCCAACCCAATGGACCAGCGAACCGAACGAAATCATAATTCATAACGGGAAATGTGCTATATAAAAAGCAGTACTGTCTGATTCTGTGAGTGAGCAAATTATTTACCATAAGAGCGCCTCTATGTTGTGTAATTGCACTTCTCTGTGTGAGAATGCTGTCCCGACGAAGCCTTGATTCCCGCTCTGCATCATTATAACATTCATATATGGTCTCTCTGACAACAGTTCGCCTACTAGACAGCGTTGGGAGATCCAGAGACAGAGAGAGAGCACGCATTTGAATTTGCCGCAGCATTAATATGAATGTAGTATATAAATTAACAGTGGGAATGACGGCTACATTCAGTGTTTACATGTGTCTCGACTTTACAAATAAAGCCACAATAAGCTCATGGAGCAAACTTTATTTTGATGGATGACGCAGAGAAAACTCAGTTGTACTCACATGTGACTTGCATAAACTCATTTTCGTACGCTTTGAAATGTTGCCATGTGAAAGCAAACCGAACCAAGAAGAAAATGCAACATTGTAACAAATTTAGTCCCTGTTTCGGAACAAAACAAACGATCTATAGGTGTGAAAACACCCTAATTTACCAGGAATTGTGGGAAATGTAGTACAAAGAAAAATAAGGGGGGAAAAAAGGAAACAAATGGGTCAATTTACAACACTCACTACTAATCTAAACTGTCCTGTAGAGACACACACACACACACACACGACAGCTCCTCTTGTTTATCAGCACTGTGCTGTCACATGCTGCATGTTGCCATATTCCCCTGCCTGCTGCATGCTGGTGAGATAACCTTTTACTTAGCATGAGTAATAAACAATTAGCCGGTGATTATGTGCGACATGTGAGAGGAATTCTCATTTGATTAAATGTGTTCTCAGTGATGCAGAGCATCTCACAGACAAGTTGACATATTTGTGTCTGCTGTATTGGTATTTTGAAGTGTTTTTTAGATTGTTATTATTGTCAAATTTTGCATGTATTGAATTGTGTGTCAGTGGGATGGGCGCTTTTTATGGGTGTTTGTGTGTGTGCTCTGATCTCTGACTCAGATGATGGAGGAGAAGGCCAGTAAGGGGTCAGGCCACTGAGAGCTCTTTCATTCTTTCCTCTGGGTCTGTTTCACAACGCTCGCTTAAGAGAAGCTGCTGCAGGCTCGTGTTGTGCTTTCATATTGTGTAACCAAACCTTGTCCTTATACCGCAAACCAAGTGATTACAGCTTTGAATATTTTCAACATTTAATAGTGACTGTGTGGTAGAGTATTGTAAAGAACTACACTGCCAATGAATCCTAAAGTATCAGATTTTAATATATAGTTTTTATTTCAAAATTAAGTTGCTGTTGTACACATTTGCATATGACTGCCTCCAGAGCAATACATCGACTTAGTTATACATCATCGCACCATAGGCCCCGCCCACTGGCATTCAGTCACTTAACGGCTGACATTTAACGGCTAACGGCTACACTGGATGTGAGCGTCACGCCAAAAGCAATTAGAACCCATTATAATCACTGACGCTGTCTACACTGATACAGTATACAGATTCAGTTTCTGACACGCTCCACACACTTGAGTCTGTCGACAACAGGACAAATGGAAGAGTGAAAGAACGTTCGCTTTGACGCGTCCAGTTTAAACAGCTTGTTTGAGGCACTGTACAGACTTCTGAAGGATCCCAGCGTCGGAAACAAGTGGATGATTTATTTTAATTAGCGTTTCGGCTCATGTTGGAGGACTTTATGTTTGTTTGGAGCATTTTTTTTTGTAAATGAGGCACAGTGTAATGGAGAGTTCACAAAGAAAAGGTTTTTTTTGTTAAAAGATGAAGCATCAACTGAATTGGATCTGACAGCAGATGCATCACAAACCATAAGTAAATGATTGTCTTGGTTGAAAATAATAGTTTTTCCGCATTTTTTTTTCTTTGTACAAAAAAATGTATTAAAGTACCCCTGTAGTCAATAATTTTATTCCTTAAAACTTATCTTTAATCACCAAAATGACATATTTAAACATTTTTTCCCTTGAAAAAAGTTTCTTCATGCCCTAAAATAGATTGAATGTAACTCTACACCCTACACTGTTGAACACAAAAGAAGATATTTTGAAGAATGTTGATAACCAGACAGTTGATGGTAGCCATTGATTTCCGTAGTAGGAAAAAAATACTATGGAAGTCAATAATGGGTGTCCATCATTTGTTTGGTTACAGATATTCTTCAAAATATCTTCTTTTGTGTTCAGCAGAAGAAAGAAACTCATACAGGTTTGGAACAACTTTAGGATGAATAAATGATGACAAAATTTTCATTTTTGGGTGAACTATCCCTTTAATAGGTTTAAAGTACATTTTCAACACAAAAATATCATTTATTTTGCTGAATTTAGCATATTGCGTGTAACAAACATAGGCTTAGCATTGAAACTCTACTTGCAGCTACACTTCTGCTGGTTACACTGGCAGCATGAGTGCTATAACCTGTTAATATGAGACTGAAATAAATGTGTCGCTTATACGAGTAGTGTGAAACAGGCCTATAATCTAGATCTGAAATATGTTCCCCTACGACATCCAACTCGAGCGTCAGCAAAAAGCCTGGAGGCTTGTTTGGGTCCTTGCTTGCACAATAAGTCTTTTAATTTTAAAAAATGCCCTCTGGCAATATAGAAAGCTTCTTGTGTAGTACAGTACATACACCTCAACTACTTTACCACATAAAGATGGATGTGTCATAAGAGCACAATACACCAGCAGTTCTGATTGATCGCATTTTGCTCCCTATGCGCAGCACGGCTATCATGTTTTGTAGTCATCTCGGATAACAAGCACTGGCATGAGATGAAAAGACCCATCTCACACTAAATGAGAATGAAATGGAGGTCTGAACCAGTGGCTGTGTCTGAAACCCTAGACAGCTGCTTCACTGCCCAGTCAGTCAGTGATTAATCAGGCAACATTTTTTGTATAAAGGTTACTTTGAACTGGAACATCACATGCATTTTGGGAAAGCATTATGTGCCGAACATCTTCCCAATCTTATAATGAGAAGCTCTTATAAACTGGTTGTGGTTTTCAGACAAAATAAAAGCTGTGTTTAATGTTTCAAAATGAATTAAGACGGCCATGAATATTAGTATTGTAATTTTACAGTTGTACTGTAAATTTTTATTAAATACTCAATTTTTACATGGAAATACTACTATAGTAATATTGCACTATAAAATAGAAAATTGAGTATAATAATAATAATATATTAAACAAAATATTTTATTTTATTTATGGGCCAAATTGTGCAGCTCTATAAACAAGCACAGCAAACCTAAAGCTTTTTTTTAATCGCCATCGCAATTTTTATTTATGGAAGCTTGTTTTTGACATGAAATAAAAAATAAAAAAGGTAATTGTGACTTTATCTCACAACTGAGTTTATATCTCACAATTCTGACTTTTTTTCTCAGAATTGCGAGATATAAACTCAAATAGCGAGTTATAAAGACAGAATTTCGTAATATAAAGTCAGAATTGCATGATATAAAAAATAAGACGCAATTGTGAGATAATTCTGACTTTATAACTCGCAATTGTGAGTTTATATCTCGCAATTCTGAATTCTGAGTCAGAATTGTGTGATAAATACATATAAAAAGTCAAAAGTATATAAAGTCAGAATTGCGTGTTAGTCAGAATTGCAAGATATAAAGTCGCAATTCTGATTATAACACGCAATTCTGACTTTATTACTCGCAATTGCGAGTTTAAATCTCGCAGTTCTGAGAAAAAAAGTCAGAATTGTGAGATAAGTCGCAATTACCTTTTTTATTTTTGTATTTAATGCCGGAAACAAGCTTCCTTATTTATCAGACAAATCATGCAGCCCTTGTAGAAAAGTTGAAACAAACATTATAAAAGTATTTATTTTTTCAACCGCTCACTGAACATCATTTTTATCAATGTTTGTTCAATCATCCCTCGAATTGCATGCCCAGGTTTGTGAGATATCATAGGCAGCGAAGGATATCTATGTTTCCTTCAACCAGCTTTATGAAGGCATCTCTGTCAACAGGATGTTATGCAAACATTGCATTCGGACATGCCTTGATGCCTTCCAACCTCCGGATACTGCCTGTGAAAGCAGCATTTTTCATCTTTTGGACACAACGGCAACTACAGCAACATGCACAAAGATTTCAGACGCACAAACCGAAATCAAACCCAAACAGAAGAAATTCAGTGCAATTAGATGAAAGAAGACTTCCATTCTTTATTGTCACCAGTATAGATCTGTCAAGCCCTGGTGCCCTTTCCTGCACCCAAGTGGATGAACAAGAATAATGAGATGTCCCATTATAAACAGATTATAGATAATGAGAAAGAGTCAGACACATAGACACACAGAGTTCATGGCTCATAGACAAGCATGCAAAGTCTCCAACACACACAGTGTGCTAAGGCTCAGTCATACCCCTTCAGCGTCTGTATGTTCACTGTCTGTCTCCCTCTCTCAGGCACAGCTGGTGTGAGGCACAATGGGGCCTGAGGGATGAGAGAAATCACCCAGCTAAGATATGTGCAAATGGCTCCTCTGAAACACTGAGTGCTCTCCCCAACTCAAGGGAGAGAATGAGAGATAGAGAGTGTCGGGGGAGAGAAGCGGAAATGACAGGGAAAAGAATGGAGTAGAGGCAGAGAAAAGGTACTAGTAAAGGCGTTAACACTTTAGGCCCTGTGTTAACGATCTAAGCGCATGGCGCAGGTGCACTTAGGGCATGTCCGAATCCACTTTTGCTAGTTTAACGATCGAAAAAAATGGTCCAAAAGGGTTGTACCTAGTCTCATAATGAGTCATGGGTGTGTTTTGGGCGTAACGTACAATAAGAATCTCCCATTCCCTTTAAAATCCAGGTGTGCTTGATCCATGGCAGATTGCTATTTACTGTACATGGCAGAATATAGACACCCTCAACCTGACGAGTCAGTTTAAATACATGTGTGTTTTGCCACGATTGGTCAAATAATTAGCCAATTTCATCCGTCATTACAAACATGCAGTGACTACCCATTATGACATTTAGGCATTTTTATCTTTATGTACACAATAATAATCTTTTACATTGTAATCCTTTTATTTTTAATATTTGGCGTGTTTGTGTGCTGCTGCGTGTCCCTGTGTGTGTAACAAGCAGAGTGTACCGCCTATAAGTGCATATTACTAACACGGTGGCCTCAAAATAGCAACACGCCAACAATGCACCTTAACACACCTCGTTTTTTTAGACCAGCACGCCCATGGGAGAACAGATGGGCGCGAGTGCGTTTGCTGTTTAAACAACGTGGGCGCTGGATGTGAAAATGATAACTGCGTCGGGCTGAAACTAGCAAAAAACACTTGTCGCGTATGGCGTCGCATTGCGCTGGGTGTATGATAGGGCCCTTTAGACTATAAGTAACATTGCACCTCCATGTCAACTAACTCTCATTAGAGTATTAGTAGACTGTCTGCTAACACGTTAATGTGATGCTCCCCAACAGACATTCTACTGACTATAAGTAACTTTTCAAGTGGTTGTGAACTTATTCTACTAGCCCTAACCCTAAGCTAACAGTCTAATATACTCAACCAATACTCTAGTAAGATGACATATCAGTATAAAACTGATTCACTATACCATAGTATTTTTTTGTAACCCTGGTTACAATAACAGTGAGCTAGACAGAAAGAGAAAGAAAGTAGAAACAATTGGACTTGAAAGATGACTGATAAATGAGCTCATTTCCAAACACACGCACAGAATGCTGGGATGTAAAAACACCCCTCCCTCAGTGGAGCTGAATTCCTTTTTCCATTATAATGTCATATAGGGAGGAATTATGTATCTTTCCATCCTGAGCATAATGTGACATTGCTGGGCTCAAGGAATTATTGTGCTGGAATTATCAAGCTCACTTATATAAGCAGAGAATCACAGCACAGAAATGACGAATCAGACTTTAGCTCATTAATCTTCGGAAGTACATGTCAATATGTTTTCATTTAGACCTAGTTAATTTCTGCTTTAATTAACAAAACGCAGCTGTTCTCCATCATACTTTATTTCTGTCATGGAGGGTGAATAGTGAAGGGTGAGTGTGTACTGTATACTGCAGTGGGTCTGTGTGCTTGAGATTGCCTTTCCACTCAGCGCGCCTCTCTTGTGCTATCAGTGCAATATCTGTCGTCCATCAGCGTGTTCATTGGCACTTAGCTGCTTCCTCCTGCTGCCGTTTACAGAGTCTGGACTGTATCCTCTTTTGCTTTGTTTGTATTGAAAGATTTAAAGACAGAAATACATTAAATATTAGCAGATATGTTTTCTCCTTAGCAGTGGGTTTCCTGTCTGAACTTAATCATGAAAAAATACAAATAATGACAAATTATAAATGATAGTATTGCAGATTTTTTAAAGAAATCGATGTTTTTTGTTCAGCAAGGACACATTAAATTGATCAAAAAAGATGTTTATTATGTTATAAAAAATGTATATATTTCAAATAAATGCTGTTTATTTGAACTGTCTATTCATCAAAGAATCCTGTATTAGGTTTTCCACAAAAATATGAAGCTGTGCTCAACATTGATAATAATCATAAATGTTTGTTAAGCAGCAAATCATCATATTAGAATGATTTCTGAAGGATCATGTGACACTGAAGACTGGAGTAATGATGCTGAACATTCAGCTTTGCATCACACAAATAAATTACATTTGAAAACATATTTTACATATATTTTTTTAAATTGTAATAATATTTCACAATATGACTGTATTTTTGATCAAATTAATGCAGCTTTGGTATTAATAAGAGAGTTTTGATCAGTAAAACAGATTTGTAATATGTATTCAAGCTATATCAAATAGTATATGATTAATAAAGATAAATTAATCAACTTTAAAAATGATGATAAAGTCGCAGTGGAGACATCAAAACACTGCTGTAAACACTGTTTTGTTTGTCTGACATACACACAGCAACACTGGCTCAACCAATGGCGTGAGTTTGGGGCGGGACTATCAGTTTGTTTGACCAATAGGAGATGGGGGCATGGTCAAACCTGTTCAAACCTGTTTTCTGTTTTATTTTTGACAATAGTGGTGAAGAAATTACTTAAAACAGTTTGAAAGCTACTATAAAACCTCTGTCCCTTTATAAGAAATCCCATTTATATTAATGCTAAATGTTCATCCACAGTGGACACACATTACTATCTTATGATAGATTTTTTGGCTTTGGAATCAAATTTATAAAAGGACCCTGAGATTGTCGGTTAAGCGGAAATAATGCTGAACCGGCTAAAGGAATCAAATAAAAGACAGAGGTCAGTACTAAACAACGCAAAAAGAAGTAGCCAATGTGTGCAAGAGTTATAGAAAAAGAAAACGGAGCAAAGGAGAGAGAAGTGGTTCTCTATAAAAGTGCTGGTGCTGATTTGCTGTGCTGTCCTTGTAGAGCTCCGTCCAACTGACCGGGTGTTTTATGTGTGAGGCAGAAATCAGAAAGGGAGGCAGGCTTATAATGCAGCTGACAGCAGTCCTTTTATGGTGACTGGATGAGATTGGGGGGTTAGCAATAAAGCTGAGTGCGTCTCCTCTGGAATCAAGCCGTCATAGCTTAAAGGGATAGTTCACCCAAAAATTAAAATAATGCTGATTTACTGACTTTTTTTTCTTCTATGGAACACAAAAGAAGATATTTTGGTTACACTTTATTTTAAGGTGACGTATTTACATCGTACTTGATTATATTGTACTGAGTAATATTAATTAACTATATGTACTTACTATAGAGTTACGGTTAGGGTTTGGTATAGGGTTAGTTGTAATTATGCATAACTTAATGTTATTACTATAGTAAGTACATAACATGTAACTACGTCACCTTAAATGAAAGTGTTAACGATATTTTGAATAATGTGCTGGTTCCTCTTTTCCATATAATGACAACAATTGGAGACTGGAGATTTTAAGTTTCAAAAAGCTCCTTAAAAACATCATAAAAGAATCTTGCACTATATTTTGTGTCTTCTGAAGGCAAATGATGAAAAACATGTTATGTGACTCAAAAGAATGATTTAATCAGAAATTAAACATCATGTACACGTCCAGTCAAAAGTTTGGAATAATTACGTTTTTGAACAAAGTCTCTTATGCTTACCAAGGCTGCATTTATTTCATAAAAAATTCAGTAAAAACACTAATATTTTAAAATATTTTTACAATTTGGTTTCTATTTAAATATATTTTAAAATGTAATTTATTCCTGTGATCAAAAGCTGAATTTTCAGCATCATTACTCCAGTCTTCAGTGTCACATGATCCTTCAATCATTCTAATATGTTGATTTGCTGCTCAAGAAATATTTCTCATTATTATCAATGTTGAAAACAGTTACTCAATATTTTTGTGGAAACCGTGATAAACTAATATTCAAAAGTAAGAAATCCCAGCAAGGATACATTAAATTGATCTAAAGTGACAGTAAAGACATTTATAATGTCACAAAAGATTTCTATTTTAAATAAATGCTGTTTTTTTTAAGAAGAATCCAGAAAAAAATGTAACACGATTTCCATACAAAAATTAAGCAGCACAACTGTTTTCATCATTGATAACTCCAGACTTCTCCAGTCATTTAGTCCGCTTAAACCCCACCACTATCAATTGCAAATTACGTCTTTAAATCAAAATGAGTAGAACCAAATCTCCGCCCTACAGTTTTTTTCTCGTTAATCTGTTGTTGCATTCTGTTTTACTGCATATTCCACATAAGAAAGAAAGTCATGCAGGTTTGGAATGACATGAGGGTGAGTAAATAATGACTCCGAATTCTCATTTTTTGGTGAACTGTCTCTTTAAGAGCCATACACAGTGTGAATGTGTGTGGGTGTAGGTCTGTCCATATATTTTCTCTCTGATGTTTGTGGCCCTCTCCATCCTGCCTGTTCTCTTGGTGTCAGTTGTGTTCAGAGGTGCACTGCAGTAATGTTGATGTCAGGGAGAGCAGAATTATCACCCTGCCGTTCTGTCTGAACTCAAGTGCACGGCCACAAGTGGAGGAGGAGAAAGACAGGAGAGCAGAGCAAAGCAATATGAAGCAGAGTAATGCAGGCTTCAGCACTCGATGCCACTATCCAGACCACCATTATGTTGGCAGATCTGCACTCGACCGGAACAGTCTCATACGGTGCTCCATATATCTTCATGATGCTCTGTACGGTAATGGATAGTGTATAAAATCAGATGCAATTCAATTTTGCTTCTACTTTATTGATCTAAGTGCACCACTATAGAGTCAATTTCTTTCTTTTTTCATGCCACTCTATATGCTGCTGAAATCAGATTTCCTTTTTGACTTTCTATTTGAGGCAAAGCACATGAATATATGGATAGAAAACTGTTGGCAGGGACTGTTTTTGTTTGAAAAATAGTATGAAATATTCCTTGCCAATTAAAATAGGCTGTACTGTGGGCGGTTAAATCAAAACAAAAACAGTGTCAAAACCTTTAACCACAACTGACCATCATCTGTTATGCCTTCCAAAAAAGGATTTAATGAGCGGCAACTGTATGAATCAATTTATATATATATATATATATATATATATATATATACACAAAATACTAAATGCTACTGTGTGTGTGTGTGTGTGTATATATATATATATATATATACATATACATACATATAAGTGCTGTCAAACGATTAATCACATCCAAAAAAAGTTTGTTTACATAATATGTGTGTGTACCTTGTATATTTATGTATAAATAAATAAACACACAAACATGAATAGAAATAAACACGTGTAAGAAGTATTTACATGTGTGTGTATATATATATATATATATATATATATATATATATACAATACCTACATAATAGTTTTGTTTATAATATATTTTGTGTGTTAATATATACATAATATACATAATACACAGTACACCCACAAAAAATTATGTAAACAAAATTTTATTTTGGATGCAATTAATTGTTTTGACAGCACTTTTCAGCAGCCATGAACTCATAATCATTCTAATATGAAACAGACATGCCTTGTTTTCAAGATGACAGACATGCATTTAATTTCTATTTAATGAATAGAAAGTTCAAAAGAACAGCATTTGTAACATTGTAAAAGTCTTTATTGTCATTTTAGGTAATTTAATGCATCCTTCTACAGATTTTCAAGCTGCTCTCTTCAATACAATGAAATGGGGACCGAAAAAAAAAAAAAAAGACAAATATGCACAATGAAAGAATCTGGAAAGTTATCCGTATGGATTGTGCACAGTATTCACAATATAACTTTGTGTGAGGATGATGCAGAAATTATTCACTGAAAATCTTGCTTGATAGCTTTGCCCATCATTCACTTTCACTATATGGCAAAGAAGAGCTTGGGCATTCAGCTAAACTTCATTTGTGTTCCAAAGAACGTTTCGAAAGCTGAGTAACTGATGACAGATTTTGGTGACTGATGACAGTCTCTTTATAGCATAATCCTTTATATTATATTCACACACACTCTGCAGAGGGCAAATGATTGCCTTGAGCAAATCGTTAAAATCAAAATTTAAATTGAATTTAAATAGCTTTTTTTCTGATGCAGTATTCTTGCATATCATTAATATTAAGTATGCTACCTCGTTTTATCAAAGTTTCAATTAACACTTAGTAGTATCCATTAACAACTAGTTTAAAGGATGCATCCTAAACCTAAATCCATTTACATACTAAATTACAAAATAATCAACAATGCCTCAGGTAAATCTCTAAGAGCTACATATGCCATTGACAGAGATGATGTCAGGTGTGTCAGACTGGTGCAGACAGGCATGTAAAGGACTGATTGAAAACAGCACAAGGTTAGCAATGAGAGACAGACGCTCACCTGCACCAGATGCCTATCATTCTGCGACCGTCATTCTGGTTTTTCAGGGGCTGACTGACTGACAGAGAGGCCCCTAGGAAATGTGACAGCAGACTCTGATCGGACCAAGTTGCTCTCTTTAACACACACTGACTGAGACTCTTCAGCCAATGAATGATGAAATAAAGACACTCTTAAAGGGGTCCTTGATTATGATTTCACTTTTTTAACTTTAGTTAGTGTGTAATGTTGCTGTTTGAGCACAAACAACATCTGCAAAGTTACGACGCTCAAAGTTCAATGCAAAGAGAGATATTTTCTTTTACAGAAATCACTTTTTAAGGACTACAACAAACAGCTGGTAGGGACTACAACGAGCTTCTTACCGGGTTGGTGACATCACAAACCCCAAAATTTACATAAACCCCGCCCCTGAGAACACACAACAAAGGGGGTGAGGCCATGTTGGGCTTCTTTAGAGAAGAGGAAGAGTTGTTGTAGTAGAGTGTTGTTGACATGCTGTCATTTTATGCCAGAAACAAGGGTCAATTCAACGCTGGATTTGCACAAAAGATTAACATGACGGCACATGCTAGTCGACGAGTTGAATCAACTCCACAGCAACTACATAAATTTATCCACTAACCATTCAGAAACGTCCAGTTGTGTTCTAAAGTTCCTGAGTCTCTCCATCAGTGTCGACTCCGGTTTGAAGAATGTAAGGCTGAACACCGTTACTGACAATCCTCATTTTGGCTGCGTGAGATTCTCCAGCTTTGTTGTTGTTGAGCAACCGAAACGCAAGATTCTTCTTTTGGAAAGCAGGCTGGGAGCAGCAGCTCATTTGCATTTAAAGGGACACACACAAAAACGGCGTGTTTTTGCTCACACCCAGAGACTTATATTATATCTTGTGAAAAGGGGCATTAAGCCCAGAACACACCCAAGTCCTCGTCTGCTTTTTTCAACACGTCGAATCGGCGTCGGAGCTCGTCGGTCCGTCTGGCCATCTGATCATTCTGGGGTGCGTTTCCCGAACAACGATGTAACTCGCTGCTGAACTACCATAGTGCGATGCATCGTTGAACAAATCAACTAGCTAGTCACGACTGTTTCCCAAAACCGTATTGTCGCAAACCTGTCGTTCAACCACACTGGTGAATGACGTCACGCAGGTGGTGAGTAATAACTTCTTTAAATGAATCAGTTTGAGATCGAATTAATGATTTATTTTTTTGCTATAAATTACGGACATGGCATTAGAGAACTAATTCTCATTTTTTTCTCAGTTATTTTGCTTTATTTCCAGATTAAATCAAATGCTTGTTCTTACGAGAGCACGTACGCACATGCGCACTCTTCAAAAACGGTGCTTTTAATCTCTTGACAAACTAAAATATATAAATGACATTTGTATATATTCGAAATAAAAGATATACATTGTACTTAATGTCAGCTTGCTTATTTTGCTGATGATAACAAGAAACTATGCTTCTAATCACAGCTCGAGAGCTGTCGTTACAACCACACAAGTTTGAGATGTAGTTTGCGGATGTTCGTTTGAACGATGGTTTCGGGAAACACCAAATCGCTGAACCATGTTAGTAACAACGGAACTTGCTTTGTTAGTTTGCTAATGATGCTTTTGGGAAATGCACCCCAGATTGGCTGTTCAGCTACTGCCACCTGCTGGTACGGAAATGCATTTCATCTTACACAGGTGCAGAACGGACATGCTAATTGGCCGTCGGCTGTCGAGTGTTGGTTTGGTGTGCCAGACGCTGCCGACGTGAGCCAACCCCGCAGTCTGCTTTCGTCGCAACTAGTTCGTCTGCGTTGGCTTGGTGTGTTCCTGCCTTTATAGGTCCCCTTTAATACAAACTGTCAAATGGCACTTTTTTCACCCTTAAAGGTCACTGCAGTAAGGAGACACTACTCATAAGTGAGCAACTGAAGCTCTTAATGAAGGCTTTTTTCACAAGGCTGTTTCTGAAATGTAAAGATGATGGTCATTTTAAGGTAATTGTTGCTTTTATGATCATCATTTTGAATCCTGACCTAATTTATTTGGCTTTTCTAAACCCTCAATATTTCTTACATCACAATCTTAACCCTATACCTACTGTATCATATTTGATATGCACATTTCTAAGACTTCTAAATTATTAACATTAACATTATCAAAACTTTGCTGTAAAACATGTTGTACACAATCTACTACATACCTGATTGATTTCATACATTTTTAGCAAGTAAAAGCATCTAAAAAAAATTCCCCCTTCAGGTTGTGGTGCACATATCATTTTGCTGTACAATCTTTACTTATTTTTATATAGTAAATGTTTGAATAACTTTAATGTTGTTATTTCAGGATAAACATTTACTGAACTGAAGCAACTTAGATTTACTTGATTATCCATACATCTTTTTTTTTTTTTTTTTTAGAAAAATCGTGTTAAAATGTGAGTATCAAACAATCATCATTGTATTGCATTGCAGTATGTTTTGAAATAATAACAATAAAAACCAAGCATTTAAATATCATCTTGCTAAGACATATTATTAGGAGATGATAATATAAACTGATATTTATATGCATTTTATGTAAGCAGTGTGCTATACGTTTATAAACATCTCAACTTACATCTTACAAGTATCTTACTTTTTGGCCATATAAATATTAGCTGCAACAAATTGCATATTTTTGCTCAGTTTAGGCAATATTTCCTCCTTCAGTGTGAGCTCCATATTGTCATATTTTAAAAAGCCTGATATATCAAATATGATACTTTTTATTATTAAGTATATAAGTACGGTCATCTCTATATTTAAACACACTACTGTATATGTTGTTTATAGTAAAACATTAATTAATGTTGGAGCAGCAAGCTTCTCTCCAATTCTTTTGGTTCAATAAAATGTCACATTTTCAGTAAAAGCCCACTTTTTTAAATTTTTTTATTTTCCTTTTATTTGTCAGTACGTGTGAGTGACCATAATTCACTTTGGTCACATTCTGTTCAACATGCAACAATAGATACTGTCACAATAAATGCATGACAATATACACATTACAACATACAATGTATTCAAACAAGTAATTGTTTAAGTAGAGGCTATCATAGGGGGGAAAAAGCAGTCAGCAGTTGATAAATAATCAAAATGGCTCACATCCTGATTACAAATGAGTCTGACTGACAGATTAAACAAGGTGAAGTGAATATCGTCACGTCATATGCTCCATTTCACCCTGACGCTCTTATATAACTAGGCATTCATCCAGGTGTTTACACTGGAAATATCTTTTTATGAATACACCGCCTGGAGCAGCAGACCTCTTCTGGACCTCAATTTCTCTCCGGCGATAGATTCAGATGGCAGGCTGTTTTTAGGTGAGGGCCACAGAGATTTGTATGCAGAGCGAGTAAGTGGACTAGATGACGTGTAACGCATCATGAGGGTGCAGCAGTGGCTCTTGAGCCGTCATGCCCATCTAACCTTTTTAAAGGGAACTTGGGCCGCTGCCCTCTCACTGCAGACCATATTTCCAACCCAACGAGCCTTCTGCCCTCTCACTGATGCTCTTTGCCTTTGAGACAGACGTGCTCCTTGGAATAGACCGCTTAGAAGTGTTCAGAAGCAGATGTCGAGTTCATTAGTGACCGTTCCTTGGCACATACCATCCTGCCACTCAAGCGTTACAGCAGACTGACCTTATAAAATAGAGACACTTGGGGATCACTTATCGAGAGCTTTTCTGTGTGCGCTAAAGCTAAACGCTATTTCTGACTCTGTTTTCTTCTTTTGGCAGCCCAGTCCAAGTGCCAACATGAGAGGTGAGAGGTGCCAGACACGGCTCTGAGAGACTTCACTCGGCTGGGAGAGCGTGGGGCATTAAAAATACAGGTCCCCACAAGAGCTTTCTGGTCTCGGCTAGTGCTATAAATCAATACCCAAGCACTCTGATTTCTTCATCAAGACATTTCTATTCGGCTACAAACGGAATGGGTTTCTTGAGCACTTGCTGACCAGAAGCTGCACTCCAGAGGATAGTATTTTTGTGGACGTCTGAAGTCTATTTCACACTGCGGCTCTGAAAACACACCGGAAGACAAAAACGATATATTTATATATAGGTGCATAGCTGTTAAAACTGATACGTCTTTCAACCACCTGTCAATGTTCTTATTTTGAACTTCTTTCCTCAAAGCTTTTGGCACTTCAGAGAATATTCCTATCAGCTTTGGTCTGTCTAAATCGCAGCTATTTTTATTCCATTACATATTTAGATGAAAAGTCTCCCATTACAGAATTCTGTTCAAAACATTTCGGTCCTTTCGTCTGAATGGGTGAGAGCAGAAGGGAGGTTCACGCTTAAAATCCTCACAATTTCACAACCTGTCTACAGTGGGTTGCTAATCACTGTGTTCCATCATCAGGAATGACTTCCATCTTTTTTTCATGCAAAATAAAGCACATTAGCATATTTATGGGCTGAGATATAACCAATCGTGTACAGCGTGCTACATGGATCTTGCATTCAGTCATCAAGCGAAAGAACAAATGGCTTCTGACATGTGAAGAAAATGGAATATTCAAGAGCTCCACGCACTTAAACACATGCACTAGATGGAGATGGAGGAGCATATGAGTTAATTTCCCCGCTTGTATCTGTGTGAAATCAACCAAAAAGTCTTCAATTGAAACTGCTGTGTTACTGCTTTCATATAAATGACATATTCTTAAGAATACAACTGTGGGCCAGATCAGCCAGAAAGCATTAGTTGATGTCAAATCCAGAACTCTCAAAATGGAGAATTTGGATGAACTAGAACATCCGTTATTGGGCGACAGCCCCAAAAACTCAAAAGGAATAGGCACCAGTGGTGGTGGACTGTTCAAAAGCATATTAGTGAGAAATGAGGAGGACAAAAGACCGCCCCCTCTGGACTGGAGGAATTATTGCAGTTCTACAGATATTCAACAGCAGCAGCTACTGGATCCGTGTTCATTGCCTAGCACTCTAGAGACTCTTTATCCTCCAACTACCATTTGGGCCGCTGCTGACTCCCTGGGCATCCACAGTAAGGAGTACCTGGAAACCACCTTTGTAGACATTGGACCTGGTTCACCATTGGAAAGGAAGTTGCTGGCAGAGACAAGAGATGTTCATAGTGTGTCCTACAGCATGGAAGATGGGGATGACCTTTTGCCAGACTTTGAGGTAAGACTTTTCCTCCAATATACAATACATGGGTGTTTCTTAAACAGTTCACTGCCCCAAAAAAGTCGCTGTTTGGATTTAAATAGGGAAATGCTTAAGAGTCTATGATTGGATCATTGCAGTATATGTTTGGGAACAGTTCTTCTAACTATAATTGATGGCGTGTGTAGCTTTTCATTTCTTAAACAACCATGTAGGAAGACACATCATGGCCATATTCCAGGATGACGAAGCCAAGATTCATCCGGCTCAAATTGTGAAGGAATGGTTGGGAGGGAGCATGAAGAATTATTTTCACACATGAATTGGCACCTCCAGTCTAGACCTTAAATTCATTGAAAGTCTTTGCGATGTGCTGCAGGAGACTTTAGAGAGTGCTCGACTCTTGCATTGTCAATACAAGATCTTGACCAAAAAGATGTCTTCCTACATAGTTTTTGTGAAATGAAAAGCTACACACTCCATCAGTTGGAGTTAGAAGAACTGTTGCCAAACATATAACATGCAAGAAACAATAATCATAGCAATAATGATCCAATCATAGACTCTTAAAGGTGCAGTAAGCGATATCTGAAAAACAGCTGAAAGTGGATTGGACCAAGCACCACAACACACTTGTAGCCAATCAGCAGTAAGGGGTGTGTCTACTCATTAGGGGGGAGGTGCCTGTGTTGCATAGCATGTTTGTGAATTTGGGGGCGGAGCTATAAAGGTAGGGGTGTGATCCTTTTGAGTAGGGGCGTGTTTGTTTTGCTGATTTCAACAGCATTTCTCAGAAATCGCTTACTGCACCTTTAAGCATTTGCTTATTTAAATCCAAAAAGGTTTTTTTTTTTTTTTTTTTGCTGGACAGTGTATACTGAATGTTTAAATAAATATGGTTTGTGATCCTTTCGCTTCAAAAAGAAATAATTCATTATTTTTATAATGCAGATTCATAGTTTAAGATTGAAAGTATGAGACAAGGGTAAATAATACAATTAATACATTTGAAAAGTAGCACAAAAAAACAAAAAAAAAAAACAACAAAAAAGTTCCCATATATACAATACCGTTCAAAAGTTTGGGTTCAGTACGATTTTTTCTCAAATAATACTTTTACTCAGCAAGGATGCATTAAATTGGTCAACAGTAACAGTGAAGACTTCTACAAAAAGATTTCTATTTCAAATGCTGTTTATTCATCAAAGAATCCTGAAAAAAAAGTATCACAGTTTCCACAAAAAAAAAAAAAAAAAGTATTAGATTTATATAAAATATTTCTGAAGGATCGTGTGACAGGAGACTGGAGTAATTCACCTTTGCCACCTCAGGTATTAATATAATTTTAAGATATATTAAATTAGAAAGGTTATTTTAAATTTTAATAATGTTTTACAATATTACAAAACATGAAAAATCTTACAGACCCCATACTTTTGCCTGTCATTGTTTTCAGCCTGTTGGTTTCCTCTCAATTTGGTCTGTGGTCTGTGGTCGTGATTGATTTTTCATGTTTTCCCTCATTTCGTCCTTGTTGTTGTAGTTGAACTCTGAAGAGAAGAGTGAACTGAGTTCATGCCAAGTCACTCTCTGTTTACTGGTATCGCAGTTGCTGATTCACAGTCCAAATCCTCATAGCTTCCTGCATTTGAAAAATAGAAAATCACCTAGCCGCTAAGCCCTGCATTTCCTCTAATGCTCTGGATATTGCAGCACAAATGTGGAATTCAAATGCTGTACAGTCAGTGATAGATGAATGAGCTTTTAAATTGAAAAATCAAACGGCATGAATAGCAGAGTGGGACGTGGAGCGCGGACACTGGCCTTCAAACCCAGCGTGATTATTGAAAGCTCTGTGTCCACTGGCGTGTGAATAATAATGCCACTATGCTGATGAGCTCCATGCCAACTTCTATTTCATACACCAGCAAACAAGGTGGAAAAAGCAAAGATTCAGATTACAGATTCAGCTTACCCCCTAATCATTTTGATCGATGGCTTTAAAAAGGTGTTACTTTTACCTGTGACAGCCAAGAACATATCAACGCATCAGACCATTTATGTCTGTCAAAAAACTGACACAATTTACTTTGCGCCACCACATGCAGCTCAAACAAAACATACTCAAACACTTAGCATTCTGCGTCAGAGCACAAAAGCATTCCTCTGAAAGGCGGCTTGTCACATAGCACAAACACTCGGTCCCTTTAAAAGAGCACTTGAGGTTCTCTCTGTCAGCACTGATTACACATGCTGTCATGCCATCAGGGCTTTTTATCAGGAGGTCAAGTGTAAAACTGCTGCCATTAAAATATTTAAAAACCTGTTCTAAGCAGAGGCAGTGCTAACAAAGAGGAGAAACCACTGAGTCCGGCAAGACTGGAGCAAGTGACTGTAGTGTTTCATGAGGACCTGCTCTACTATGACACATCATTAATAAAATATTATTCTATTTAAATACCAGAAGGCACTTAAAAGTGATGTGGGACATGGTAACATGATTGCAAGGCTACTCTTTTAAATATTCATAAGCCTTTATTTCAGATGGCTGCGAGGTTTACGTATAATTTAAAATGCCCCGTGAGATCTCAAGCTTTCATCTCTGACCCTTTGACAGGAACCTGACCACTGTTAAAGATACTTTGAAACTGTGGCTAGACAAGCTGGGAAGTAACTGATTACATGTAATCAGATTCTGTACATTAAAGGATTAGTTCACTTCCTGGAATTTTCTCCATATAGTGGACTTCACTGGGGTTCAACGGGTTGAAGGTCCAAATGTCAGTTTCAGTGCAGCTTCAAAGAGCTCTACATGATCCCAGACGAGGAATTAGTGTCTTGTTTAGCGAAATGATCGGGCACAAATGCTCATCTTGCACTGCGATCTAGCAAAACAATTCATCTTCTAAAAAAAAAAAAAGTATATACTTTTTATCCACTTTTTATCTTGTACTGCTCTGCGATGCGCCACACATTACGTAATCACATTGGAAAGGTCACACGTGTTTGTTTTACCTTTTTTGTAAAGGGCGTTTGACTTTGTCTTTGCACGTTCGCTTTGTAAACACTTTCCCGGTACTTCCGCCTACGTCACGCGTGACCTTTCCAACGTGATTACGTAATGCGTGGCACATCTCAGAGCAGTGCAAGATGAGCATTTGCGGTTAAAAAGTATACTTTTTTTTTTCTTTTTTTAGAAAATGACAGATTTTTTGCTACATGAGACTCTAATTCCTCGTCTGGGATCGTGTAGAGCCCTTTGAAGCTGCACTAAAACTTCAATTTATTGATTCTCCCTAATTCATCTTTTCTATTTTTTAAATTTTTTTCAATACAAAATGTCAGTGTTTTTCTCCCACCACCCACATAAAAATCCCCCGGCCGAATTACCTACAGTTTTTTGATGAACACCAAGGTCATATGGTGATTTAATTGTCATGCGAATCCACATCTCTAAGTTTACAAGAAGAGATCGATTCAATATTCACTTTTCAAATCCTTTTTGACCCCTGCCGAGCACCGTACGGTAACTGTGCAGTAGGCTACACTTTTATTACTGAAATGCTGTAAAGTATTTACAAGAACAATACTTCATAACCGCTGTTAAGAACAAAAATGAGAAAGAGAAGAAAAGCACGTAAACATTTCAAATGGGTCATTATTATGGCAGCAACAGGTATGCAATACAATTTTAAAATATGTATTATGTACAATATTATACATTAAGAATATAAACCAAGCAGCGTTATATTTATCTTATGTAAATAAGAGGTTGCATTAACTTATTTCTGCTAATTTCCACATTTTTAAAATGACATTCATCATTTTGAAAGATAAAATGCAAGACAGAAAACCATTTTAACTAATATATAAATAATGATAATCACAAAACTCGCTCCTCTACCATAAACAAATCACGCTCACGTCCACATGAGAAACAATTACCGTCTTAATAGGGCTTTAGACATTCAGAAATATAGAAATGTCAAACTGACTAGTGTAGTACACCTAATGTTAGTTTTAATGTTGTGAATTTGCTTCAAATTGTACACAAATATGCTTTTACTTTTATGTGACTATTAATGTGATTCAGAAATATAACTGACGTATCTAGTGACCTTTACTAATTATTACTGATTCTGGAAGTCTAGACGAATATAATTAAAACCTGGAAGACTCTGGCCGTGTAATGTTCTTGCTATTTTCATGTTAATGAATGTTTGTTCGTGTAACAAAATGTTTATTGCACGTAATGTTGTTGATAGAGTACAATCTGTTGTTCCTCTTTGTATTTTTTATACAATATTTTCTACTCAGATCTATGTAATAGTTCGGTTCGGTCAAAAGTAATCAAGAAGTAGTCAGATTATATTACCTAAAAAGTGTAATCTAATAGATTACATTACTGACTACAATTTTTTTCATGCAATTTGGAATCAGTAATACCACGAGTTACCCTTTTTAAAATCTCCACTACGGGTCATTCTCAAGTTGGAGCACAAAAACATTAAAATTGGGAGTAAAATGAATCAGTTAATAATTTATTTGATCAGTAATTCATTTTTTTTTTTTTTTTTACTAAAATGCATTTCACTTTTCAATGCTACACAGGAGAGAGGACAGAGTGTGTTTTAATATTGCCTCACAGTGATGCAATAAAATTTGATGAAAAATACAGCAATATAGCATTTTGTCACTCTACACTGCTTTATATTTGTTTCATCAAGTTAGTTGCATCATGCTTCTAGTAAGTTACTGCTCAAAACTGAACCTGACTGGGTTAGTTGGTGTACATGGAAAGCTTTAGATGCTTGCAAGTGTCATTTTTTCCCTTTTTCCCATACTTTTTTTATTCCATGAATCCTTTTTGTGTAGAGAAGTCAGCGAAGTACAAAATACATGATGTGCATCTGGAGGATGTAAACACTATGGTTGTAGAGAAAGCGAAATGAGCAGAGTTGTCAGACACACAAGACACAAATTGAAAACACAGCTCTTTTTCTGAAACATGAGTCAGAATCTGCCTGTAGGCAGCACGACTAGTGCACATTTGGCATAACCTCATTCAGTCACATTATCTTACAGGAACCAGAAAAATCTGCAACAGATACATTTAAACAGCACAGCAAAAGTAAATGCAAGTCATTGCCTTTGTAGGATAAAACATAATTACATTTTGTTAGTAAAGCAATTTATATAATCTACAATTTTAGACTTAGTCATACCCCTGAAACTACCTTTCACAAGATCCTGTGAAGAATTAAGTACAGCATACAATAATAAATGAATAAAACTTTTATCCCATGACAGATTAAATTAAATTTCTGACCAGTAAATCATTTCCATTGACTCTCTGGACTTGTGCTGATGATTGTGAAATTTACCCACAGGACTCCTCCAGTGATGACTTCAGTGATTCAGACAGTGAGAGCAACTTTCCCATCATGATCCCTCAAGATTACCTGGGCCTGGCTTTCTTCTCCATGCTCTGTTGTTTCTGGCCTCTGGGCATTGCTGCGTTCTATCTTTCCCAAAAGGTACTGGGCCATTCTCTTGGGCTTTTGTTGGATTTTGGATATATAACTCTGGTTACACATTTTTTTTTTTCCAGTATGTGCACTTACAGTGTTTTTACCCAAGAAAGTACTGGTAATATAAGGTAACAACATGAGTCAAAGGATTAGTTCACATCAGAATTCAAATTTCCTGAAAATTTACTCACCCCCATGTCTACCAAGATGTGTATGTCTTTCTTTCTATGGTCGAAAAAAAAAAAAATGGTTTTTGAGGAAAATGTTCCAGGATTTTTCTCTATATAGTGGACTTCAACAGTTACCAACAGGTTGAAGGTCCAAATCGCAGTTTCAGTGCAGCTTCAAAGGGCTGATCCGAGACGAGGAATAAGAGTCTTATCTAGCGAAACGATCTGGCTTTTTAACCACAAATGCTCGTCTTGCACTGCTCTGCGATGCGGCACACATTACGTAATCACGTTGGAAAGGTCACACTAGGAGGAAGTACCGCGGTATGGCGAAAAAATCTAATTTTCTCCTCCAACTTCAAAATCGTCCAACATCATTTTTTTTACCTTTTTTTGTAAAGGGCGTTTGACTTAGTCTTTGTACGTTCACTTTGTAAACACTGGATTGGTGCTTCCGCCTACATCACGCGTGACCTTTCCAATGTGATTATGTAATGTGTGGCGCATCACAAAGCAGTGCAAGACAAGCATTTGTGGTTTAAAAGTATATAATTTTTTTTTTGTTTCACTAGATAAGACTCTTATTCCTTGTCTGGGATCATGTAGAGCTCTTTGAAGCTGCACTGAAACTGACATTTGGACCTTCAACCCGTCCACTATATGGAGAAAAATCCTGGAATGTTTTCCCTTAAAAACCTTCATTTCTTTCGACTGAAGAAATAAAGACATAAACATCTTGGATGACATGGGGGTGAGTAAATTATCAGGAAATTTAAATTCTGAAGTGAACTAATCCTTTAAGATTAGGTTTACGGGTAAGTACAGGGTTACTACCTAGTTATAACCCAGTTATTGCAATTGCTATAATAACTACATAGTATGTACATGCAGAACAGGACTGTAAAATAAAGTGCTACCATAATTTTTGTTATTCATACAACAGTGTTAGCATATCAACACTCTTGATTGACAGCACTATTATCCTTTACTCTTAACCTTGTATATTTTATGAACATAAGGAATTCTGATGTCATCCTTCAATGAAATATTGTAAAAAATGGCAGATGATACATGGGGGAAAACAGATTGTAATGCCAACTAATGGAGAGGACTAGAAAAAAGACAGAAGGAAAGAAGACACAACCCATAAATCACTTAAATAGAGGATTGCAGAAGTCCTGCACAGTGCCTGATAATAACATCACATGTAGTTTCTTTAAATACATTTTGACTATACAGAATGTGAATATCATCCAAATGTAGTTTAATTTACATTTATATCTATTTGATAGATGGATTCTGTTGTCACGCCACTCATGTCCAGTGTAGACTCAATGTTAGACAGACAGACAGATAGACTCTGAGGCTTTCTTCTTTGACGTATTTGTCCACGAGTAAAAACATGAATACACTGGAGAGCAGCATTATAGTAGAAAATGTAGTTGTGATTCAAATTGAAAGAGACACTGACACTGTTTTTAATGTTTAATACTGTAAAGATGCTTGCTTTTAAACAGTCTATTGTATGAAGTTGTATATAGATAAACATGACCTGACTTGACTAGAATGCCGAATTGCAGAAGAACTTCGGCGTAAGTATAACAGGGCCTTTAGTTAGTTAGTGGACAGATAATTAGGCAGATAGATTGATATAAAGATGCACTAACAGACAGACAGACTTGTTCAGTTTTCTGTGTGTAAAGGGCAAAAGGGCAAAAGGGCAAATGGACTGAAAGTGGCAGAGATTAGCAGAAAGCTCAAGGCAAGATCTCTTTTTGGGAGTGAGTGTGGACATTATGGAATTACACCTGAGGGTTTAGGCAGGATTACACTGAGATTTGCAGGATTATGCCACCAGCGAATCAAAGTGGCACACATAAGACTAAAACAATTCAAGGCACTTATATCATTCAGCTTTCTTATCTTATCCTCGGGCAGCACTCAAACGGACCATTTGCTGATTGCCTGATGCATATCACATAAAAAACTCGAAAGCTCTAATTTGATTGGTCATCTTTACAAAAGGTGTTTGGTATTAGTAAACAACTTGAAGCAACTTTTATTATTCTGTTCAAGCACCTTTTCAATGACAGCGGCACTCCAGACGTTCAGCCCACATAGGTGACAAGACTCTGATCAATGGATTTCATTCAGACTTTAATTAGTGTCATAATGAGAAGGCGCTGGTGATTGATTTCCAATAGAGCACGGGGTGTTGTCTAAAATGAGGGGATCAAAGGTGAAAGGAGAAGAGAAACTAATAAAAGAGAGGATAGTGTAATGACGGAAAATACGTATGCCTTTGACCATTCCTACTTGAAAGCTAATTACTGCAGTCATATGTTAAACAACCTTGAGAGAGCAAAGAGACGTCCATCATTCATTATGATTAATGCTACTGTTTACCTTCTGTCTCCAGACGAACAAAGCATCAGCACAAGGAGATTTCCAGGGTGCCAGCGCAGCATCTCGGCAGGCTCTATGGCTCTCTATCCTTTCAATCGTCTTCGGCATCATCACTTACACCTGTGCCATTGCTGCCCTGATCTCCTATCTCTCCGGGAAACCACCTTAAAGACTACTGCATTGGTATCCTCTCTTGAATCTTCCAGAAACACACCTTCCTAATTCCTAATCACACAAACCGCTGCTCTTTACATACTCACATTCGTCTACACCTGTAATAAGTACATTCGTTCCGCAGAAATGCCGCCTTTGTAACATTTTCTGCAACTTCACCGTGGTCATATTAGAGTCTGAAGCTCAGTAGAACAAGGAGATGTTTCAGATCGTAACTGTTCATTAGATTAGAAAAAAAATCAAGTCATTTGGAGAGAGGGTAGATTAGTATTTGGGTAAAAAAAAAATGATTGCGCCACATCGGAAAGAGAGACCTGCACTCTGTCTTGATGCTTGTGTATAAGTTGGCAGGGGAGGGAGTGACTGAGGCCTAAGGGTTTTTTAGAAGGGAACTCGACAAGGACAGCGAGATCAGGAGATCACAACGGACTTGGCTGTGAAACAGCAGGACTTGCCCTCTGAGGCACATGACTCGAGCAAACTGGGTCATTTTCTATCTGAGCTCTGAAACTGGTCATTGAACCACTCTCCAAACTGAAAACACCACTGTAAACGACTTTAGAACTCCGTTGGAAATTGTTAGATAGAAAGCAGGTTCAAGTTCAAGTAAGGCAAATGTTCATATGCGATGGGAAAAATACACACATATATACTTCAGCTTCCACTGAGTCATGCTGTTATGAGAAGCTTCTCCTGTAGGACTCTATTCATAGCTTGATAAATGTAGACTCTCCATTTTTTCACCCACCAACAAAACTGTCACTTCATATGACTCAACTAAACCATACCTGCAAACCCTGGACTTGCGAAAAAGGTGACGAATCAGTAATTTATAAATGATTTTGTATCTTCTATATAATTGGTCTGAACAAAAATGGCAGAATGAACACTTATGGAAAAGCAGAAATACAGCGGTTACCCCTGTACACAAAGCAGCACTTATAAACACCACTGTTTTTACAAAGGTAGGACGAAAATAAATGTTTTTGAAGACTGTTCCCTAACGATACATTCATATAAAGTGAAGCTTCTCCTGCTGGAATATTCTTAGCTTGATAAATGTAGACTCTCAATTTTTCTACCTACTAACAAAACACCTACGATTCAGCTAAACCATACCTGCAAACTTTGGACCGGGCGAAAAAGGTAACAAATCAGGAATCGGCAGTTGAAATAATTTCGAAAAATTCTCATAATCGAATAGAACTACGTGTTTTTTTTGGTAGCAATGTTGTTTGAAACAACACTAATGTCTAAACTGTAAAATGACCATAAAAGCAATGATTTAAACAGTTCTGATGAGTCAAAATTATAAGTGATTATGTATTTTATATATAACTGGTCTGAACAAAAAGTGCAGACTGGCTGTATGAAAATGCAAATTCACTCCCTGACAGTAGGTGGCGCTTATGGAAAAACAGAAATACCTCGGTAAACAAAGTAGTGATGCGATAACAAATGCCAGTTTGCAATATCAAGCAGCATAACCAGTGTTGGGTATGTTACTGTAAAAAAGTCATTCATTACTAACTATTAATTACATCTTCAACAGTCCAATTAAATTACTGTGCTAATTACTCTCCCTAGAAAGTGTTGCATTACTTATTACCAATTACTTTCTAAATCCCATATCAACCTCGACCAGTTGAACAAAGTAATTCAATTACAATAATCAATTACTTAGTAATGCATTAGTGTAATGGATTGTTTTTGTACAGCTAAAAATAACTGCAAGTGAAAGACACTGGAAGCCAGTAATGTTCAAATTACAAATAGTTCTTACATTAAAAATAAGGTTAATAAACCCCTGTATTAAGCATTATACAAAGGTTGAATGAAAAGGAAATGCTATCAAAAGTTTCTGAAGACAGTCGTTCCCTTCAGAGATACATTCATATAAATAAATCCACCCAAAGGCGACGAGTTTGCAGGTATGTAAACATGATATGTATGAATATAAATTATGACTAAGCATATAACATGTACATTTTGTAGATGTGAACTAAAGGTTATTCACCTGTTTTGGCAGTCATTACCTTGAAGCTGCATTCGTGTGATTGAAGGCATGCACTTGAGGTCATGAAATCCACTTGGCTATAAGTGGATTCTGGGATATAGGAAGCTCAAAACTGGAGTGGGTGACATTTCTACCATAGCGAGTCTGCATGGGCACTCTTTATTTTGTTGTAGCACTCTACTAATACTTAAATCCTTTTTGTGGGTCTACATTTTGCCTTGATAACCCTAGAGGCGAGTGATAAGCAGTGCCAAACAACGCTTTTTGACCGAAGTATAAAACATGTTACATCACATTTCTCATACTTTCAAATCCATCTGCATTCATACACAATTAATGGCACTACCATTTTAAGCAGGATATTTATGTTTTATGTTCAGATCTGTCTAGACTGATCTAGTATCAGTATACAAATGCACCCAGAATTCCCTGAACTAGACAATATATAAATGCCAGAAATACACTATTGTTCAAAAGTCTCTTTAAAAAAAATGAATACTTTTATTCAGCAAGGATGAGCTAAATTGATCAAAAGTGACAGTAAAGACAATCTATTTCAAACAAATGCCGTTCTTTTAAACTGTCTATTCATCAAAGAATTCTAAAAATGTATCAGTTCACCCAAAAAAATATTAAGCAGCACTATTTTCAACAATTTATAATGTAATTAATAAGTAAGAACTGTTTCTTGAGCAGCAAATCAGCATATCAGAATGATTTCTGAAGGATCATGTGACACCGAAGACTGGAGTAATGATGCTGAAAATTCAGCTTTTTAAACATTTTTAAAAAATACATTGTAATAATATTTCACAATATTACTTTTACTGTATTTTTGATCAAATAAATGCAGCCTTGGTGAGACTTCTTTCTAAAACATTTTTCAAAAAGAATCTTACAATCAACCCTAAACTTTTGAACGGTAGTGTACATTATAGAGAAAGTCGGTAACACTTTAGAATACTGATCCTTCATTAATGAATAACTACACAGGAACAAATGAGTAATGCATTATTAACACTCTAGTAACTACTATTAACTAACAAGAAACTCTGATTAATGAATTAGTAAGTAATAGTGCTCAGTTGAAGGTGGTAGTTCACTATTAGCTAATCAGTAATTACCTTTTCTTTCATACCTCCCAGAGAACTACTATATACAGGTTCATAATTAACACGAATGATGCATAATGTATAATTAATTCTAAAGTGAAGGTCATAGTAACCCACTAGTAATGACTGAAGTATTACCAAATCTTTCAGAAGGAATTAGTAAAAATTTCAATCAGTATTCTAAAGTGAGAAACATGATAACTCTCTAGTAAATACATAAGTCATTGTGAACTTTTGAGGTTTTTGTAAAGTATTGGATAGTAATAACTCAAGAGTTACTACATAATTCTAAAGGAACTACTACTTATTTGGATCAGTATTCTAAAGTGAAGATCGTGGTAACACACTAGTAAGTGTTACCAAATACATCAGAAGGAATTAGTGTACAAAACTGTGCAAAAACCTCAAAAGTTCACAATGACTTCAGTAGTTACTAGAGAGTTATCATGTTTCTCACTTTAGAATACTGATCCAAATTTTTACTAATTCCTTCTTAAGTATTTGGTAATACTTCAGTCATTACTAGTGGGTTACCATGACCTTTACTTTAGAATTAAATATACATTATGCATTATTCACATTAATTATGAACCTGTATATAGTAGTTCTCTGGGAGGTATGAAAAAACAGTAGTTACTGATAAGCTAATAGTGAACTACTACCTTCAACTGAGCACTATTACTTACTAATTCATTAATCAGAGTTTCTTGTTAGTTAATAGTAGTTACTAGAGTGTTAATAATGCATTACTCATTTGTTCCTGTGTAGTTATTCATTAACGAAGGATCAGTATTCTAAAGTGTTACCAGAAAGTCTACATTCAAATATCAAGTGCATGAAACTACAATCAGAAAACAACACTATGTAATTTAAAGGTTGAAATGTGCCCTCCTCCAAAAGATTAAAGCCACAAAACAGCAGTCAGCATAAACTGCCTCGGCAGGTGCCCTTCAAGCTCCCCACAGTTAGAAACTGGGTCATATCATGGTAGGAAATGATGTACTACTTTTACAACAAGCTGCCCCATCAAGCAGAGGAGAGGAGCGATAGCACGGCCCCCTCCGGTCAGTGATCATAGAAGAGCACCACAAACAGTCCTGCGCTTGATTCTCAGTACAGTAATATAGACATCTGAGAGCAACACACGTCTCCTCTCCTGTCATTATTTAATTCCTCTACATTAATCTTGTGTAAATGTGTATGTAAATTTCGCTGGTACCTGTTATGAACAAATAAATGCACTTGATTGAAAATTTTATTTGGATTTGCCTTTGGAATGTTTGTGATTGCACTGTTGTTGTAGAAACTAAGTGCCTGCATGTTTTAATGATACTCATTACAACACACATCTCTAGAGAAACTAAATGGAACATAAAGCACAACTGCGGTGAACAGCAATTAATGATAATGCATATTAATATACTATGTATTCATTTTCTCACTGGCTATAGTCTTAAATTGCTATTTGAGTTACACACAAATAAAGCAGCATTATGGTCTATTTTACTTAATATGACCCTCCTTTTTTAGACATCCAGCTATTTATTAGCTATTTCAGAAACTACAACAGCTGGGTAGCAATATGGCTACTTACAGTGAATCTCATTTTTTTATTATTATTATTAGCTGGGCATAAAAACACTTTGTTTTTCATTATGGCACCAAACACATATTAACAGGGTACGAGCTAGAAAATACAAGCTTGAAATTATAAAAATAGCATCAATTTCTCTGTAAAGCTTTGTGGGTGAAAGCATGTAGGCTGGATCATCATAACACTCATATATTATGCATACGAGTCAGAAAATGCTCCAGTTTTAGCATACTATAATTCACTGATATATATATATATATATATATACACACACACACACACACACACACACACACTGATCAAGCATAACAATGATCACTGAGAGGTGAAGTGAATAACACTGATTATCTCTTCATCACGGCACCTGTTAGTGGGTGGATATATTAGGCAGCAAGTGGACATTTTGTCCTCAAAGTTGATGTGTTAGAAGCAGGAAAAATGGGCAAGCGTAAGGATTTGAGCGAGTTTGACAAGGGCCAGATTGTGATGGCTAGACGACTGGGTCAGAGCATCTCCAAAACTGCAGCTCTTGTGGGGTGTTCCCTGTCTGCAGTGGTCAGTGTCTATCAAAAGTGCTCCAAGGAAGGAACAGTGGTGAACCGGCGACACCGTGACAGGGGCGGCCAAAGCTCATTGAAAGCTGGCCCGTGTGGTCCGATCCAACAGACGAGCTACTGTAGCTCAGATTGCTCAAGAAGTTAATGCTGGTTCTGATAGAAAGGTGTCAGAATACACAGTGCATCGCAGTTTGTTGCGTATGGGGCAGCATAGCCGCAGACCAGTCAGGGTGCCCATGCTGACCCGTCCACCACTGAAAGCGACAACAGTGGACACGTGAGCATCAGAACTGGACCACGGAGCAATGGAAGAAAGTGGCCTGGTCTGATGAATCACGTTTTCTTTTACATCACGTGGATGTCCGGGTGCTTACCTGGGAAACACATGGCACTATGGGAAGAAGGCAAGCTGGCGTGATGCTTTTGGCAATGTTCTGCTGGGAAACCTTGGGTCCTGCCATCCATGTGGATGTTACTTTGACACGTACCACCTACCTAAGCATTGTTGCAGACCATGTACACCCTTTCATGGAAACAGTATTCCCTGGTGGCTGTGG